>LNAC01000033.1:2913457-2993815 GCA_002007465.1 Ailurus styani | reverse complement strand
CTACCTTCCCCATCCCTACCTTCCCCCATCCCTACCTTCCCCCACCCCTACTTCCCACCCCACATCCAAGGAGCTGTCATTTCCCCCCAGCCAGTAGCCACGCCCCTCCTCTCTGGGGCCTTCCTGCCCACCATGACCCAGCACACACAACCCTCTGGGCTCTGAGATGAGATGTACAAACACAATCAGGGTGCCCCCATGGCCGCTGAGGATGCTGATTAGGAAAGAACTTGTCTCTCAGGTGTCTGATTTGGGCAACAGATCAGCAGGGGTCGGAAGTTCCCCTAGGTTCTCTCACAAATGAGACCCTGTTACCGCCGCTGCCGCTGAGCCACCCGAGGAATGGCCACTACACGGTCCAGCCCAGCAGCCTCTGGCCATGTGCCGCTAATGAGCACTTGAAATGTGGTCAGAAAAAGGGAGATGTGCTGTGAGTGTAAAACATACACTGGATTCCGCAGACAGAATGAAAACAGAATGCGAGATATGTCAACAAATTAATACATTCATTAAAACGCCATTCACGATCGCATTACTTAATATCATAAATATCTCTTTTACCTGTATTACATGTTGAAATGATAGTATTCTCAATATATGGCATTGAAACATATTATTGAAACTGCTTTTACGTGTTCTTCTTACTTTCTAAATGTGGATTCCGGAGATGTAAACTGACTTCCGTGACACACGTTTTATTTCTGCTGCCCAGTGCTGCCTCTCGGTCACTCGCACCACGTGGAAGGCTGCCCTTGAAATTCAAGGCCACGTATTCGGTTCTCGCCGCTGCGGTAGGCCCTTCCCGCAGACTCAGTGGCTTAGGGGAGCACAAATGTCCTATCTTAGGGTTCTGGGGTCGGAAGTGCGCCACAGGCGTCACTGGGGGAAACTCAGGGTGGTACCAGGGCAGCGTGCCTTTCTCAAGGCTCACGAGGAGAATCTGTTGTCTGCCTTGTGTGGCTTCTGTGAGCTGCCCGCCCTCAGCTGCCTCTGGCCCTTTCCGTCCACAGAGCCAGCCCGGGCCGCTCAGGTCTCAGACCCTGTCTGACCCACATGGACTTTTCTGCCTTCCTCTCCACATTTCAAGGACTCTGGTGAGTACCTTGCCCCCCCCCCCATAATCAGGATAATTTCCTTATTTTCAGGTCGGCTGACTAACGAACGTCATTCCTTCTGCAGCCATAATTCGGGCCTGCCGTAGAATCGAACATGTTCCCAGTTTTTAGGGATTGGGACGTGCAGCTCCTTGGGGTTTATTCTTCTGCTTCCCACATGCCAGTAACCCTGTCCATCTGTTTTCTTGTCCCTGTTCAAACTGGCGTATCTGGGAGGTGACTGATGTGGGGACATGTTTCGTTTTCCCGGTTTCCTTCCCTACAGGCCCCCGGAAGCTGTTGGAGGATCATGTGATCCCAAGAAGGCGATTCCATCTCAAAGCAGGGCAAGGGAGCATGTGACCTGACCACAGTGAAGCTTGGGACACTGAAGAAAAGTCTGCCTTCAACCAGCCACTCTCCCCATGGGCTGCCGAGGCACAGGTCCGCAGGTCCGCCCTCACCCCTCCTGTCACCCCGAAGAGGGCTCTCCCGCCTCTGCATCTCCCCCCCTTGGCGGAGAGTGCTCAGTTTTGAGTGTGCTAGCCAGACTCATCCAAGCCTTCTTTTCTGGGAACTGCTCTAATCCTAGGGCTGAATAGATGGCACAAGAGACAGACACAAGGGTGAGCTGGACCATCAGACGGTCTCTCCCACAGATCTGATATAAGAACGCCGACATGCCAGCGGTCCATGGTCTGAGGGAATTTGGGAGCTGTGGGCTGAGGAAGCTTCCCTTCATCCAGAATGATAGAAGGTGCAGTTAGTGTGGGGGAAAAACCCGAGGCAGGCTACCATGATGCCAGGAGAGCCAGAGGGGGCAGCTGCTTCCATTTCCAAGCGCTCTCCAGCTGGGGGTCCAGTCCTTCCTGAGGTCTGACTGCTCCTCTTGCCCCATGGGCTTGCCACACATCCTCAGAATAAATCCCCAACCCCCTCTTTTTTTCTCTGTAGAGAAGTTCAATGAATTTTTATCACTCAAAATCAAAAGAGCCTTGAGTAAGGCACCCTTCCCATTCCCACATCAGCCCCAGGTCCCTGAACTAGCACCTCAGCCTTTCGGGGACACTCGTGGATGTGGTCTTCTTCCCTCCCTTTGTGCCAGGCCAATGAGGCTGCTGAAGCTCAAGACTTTAACTGAATTGCCAGGGTCACAGAGAGCAGCAGCAAGTAGTGCTGGACTGTGTCCCAGGTCTTTGACCCCAAACCTAGTGGCCCATGTGGCTAGTTGTCTACCCAATAGCCATTCTCCCCTTCCTCTCCCTCAAAGCAACTGACAGTTATACAACCCAGTATGACCAATTACAAGTGTCCTCTGAGTGGGGCTTTCCTGTGAGACCCAGTGGCTCTTCACTTTGGCCCTTCACCTTCCCCTCATTCCTCTCTGGGACACAAAGCTCTGCCTGAAAGGGTGTCGGCCATCTTGTGACCATGAGGACAAAGTCATTTGCCAAGGATGGCACAGTAGGAAGCTGAAAGGACCCTGGTCCTTGATAACCTCACTCCAACCCCAGTGGCCTCCTGCCTCTGGACTTCCTATTACTTGAGGAAAAAAACACCAAATGCTTATTTGCTTAAGACAGTATTGTCAGGTTTCTGTGCTTTTGTTATGTATAATTGTAACTGATCCTTACCTGTGTCCTTTGGGAATTTTGGTCATGGATGGAGTTTCCTGATAGGAAAGGAAAGGGCTTCAGAGACTCTCTAATGTCACCATTTTGTCCTCTCAGGTTTGTAAGGACAGTTGGAAGGTCAGCAGGAACTTGGAGTTCTTGGTGCTCTAAAGGGTGAATTCTAGGAGGATTCCTTCATCAAAGAAGAGGAGAACCCAAAGGAAGATGGCCACCATTGGAGCCATTCTTTTCATTTTACTGATGAAGAAACTGAGCTCTGTGTCAGTTAAGGTATGTTCGGCTGCAAATAAGGAGAACTCAACCAATGGAGACTTAAATGAATAGGAGCTTGTTTTACTCACATAACAAAACTAGTGGCTTGAAAACTGCTTCACAGCCCAATAAAGTGAAAGTGTGAGGTTGGCAAGTCTGAGATTCTCTTGGTATTTCCCACATTGTTGCACAATGGCTGCCACAGCTCCAAATGTCACATTCTCACTTACTGGTGAACAAAATTGGAAAGAAGGGAGAAAGACAGAGGAGAAGAAAAAAAGGAGGGGTCTTTCCTTATAGAAGAAAATCTTTCCCAGAAGGATCACAGGAGAATCTCCCTTCTTTATTATTGCCTGGGAATAGGTCACATGGTCACCCCTGGTTGCAATGGGGGCTGCCCAGGCATGTGTTTACCAAAGGGCAGAGGTGCTGCCACAACTATTTACACAGTTGTAATCCAATGGCTGCACATATTGCTACCATGCCAAATCAGGGTTGTGTTTGCAAGGTGTGAAGAGAGAATGCCTGCCAGGCAGGTGACTGACAAGGAGTCTGACTTGTCCAGGGTCAGATGTTGACTAGTGAAGAAAGCACCAGAACTAGAACCCCAAACCCCTCTCCCCTGACATCTGATGGGAAGAACCTCTGCCTCCTGATGCAGCAGATGCTGCTGGAGAATCACTGGGGTAGTCTATACCCTTTAAGCCAGTGCCCTCTGCTGGAGACTGGCCAAGAATGAGTGTGGAATGAAATTCTGGCCAGTGAGAATGACAGAAAAGCAGCTAGGGGGATAGAGGGATTCTGGGAGAAGTTCCCTTACTCTTAAAAAGATGTAGCCAAGAAAAAAAAAACCCTCAAAAATGTAACCAGGAAGAGGTGGTCTCCTGTGCTGTGTGTAGTCATGTCTGGACGTGATGCCTGGAGCTGTGGTAACCACATTGTGATCATGAGAGAAGCCCCTCTGAGAACAGAGCTGGACCACTGAGGACAGCTTGGGAAGGGAGAAAAAACCTGCTACTCTATTGATATCACTATAGCACTGAACTGACCAGCTCTGAGCTCTCCTGCCTTAGGGCTTCTTTGTGCAGGAAACAACTCTCTTTTGTTGTTTAAGCCCCCTTTGAGTTGGGCCTTCTATTCTTTCCAGCTGAAAGCATTATAACTAATCCATACATCTCCCTCTGCTCCATTTCCTGCTCCAGAGGCAGGTGCAGACCAGCAAAAAGCGGCCCCATTCTGGGGGAAAGCAATGCTACCTGTTCTTTGCCCAAACAGTTGGAGCTCAGCCTCTTATGACTGGCTGCTCATTAAGGAACCATGCTGCCCACTATAGCCATGAAAAAAGCCGAGGACTGTGTTCAAAACCCCAGGCAGTGGGGAAAAGTGGTTTGAGGGGAGGTGTTGCGGGGGTTGCATGAAGAAAGGTCTTCAGACCCCCCATGCCTCCCCTGATCATAGCCCTGCCCAGCTCAGCATTGCCCCCAGAGCCCCCAGAGACAATGCCAGCAGCCACCCGCCAGCTGCCTGTGGGCCAGATGGGGAAGAAAGACTAGCGGTTAAGGGCTGGAGAATCCCCAGATCCTGGGACTGACCCAGAGTGGGTTTTTGTTGAGGGATTGGGACCATTCTGGCTCTGCAGCTCTCCTGGTGCAGGATGAATACAGGCCAGTTAAGTACTTTTCTGGCAACTGATTATATAGATTTGTTTCTATATGAGCTCTTTTGTAATGACCCAGGACACCAAGAGGGCCCTCCCTCAGCCATTTGTGTTGAAAACTCTCTGAGCATGCTAGCCTCTTTGGTTTCTGGGAAAGGGACTCTAGCAGGGAGAATGGCTTAGAGGGAGGGCACTTCTTGAGGCATTTTTTTTTTCTCAGAGGAAATGCTAGAGGGCCTGAATGTCACCACTCCCCGCAGGCCACCCACCACTAGCTGCCAAGTGAAGCCTGCAAATTGCAGATCTGATCATTCTGCTTGGAGACCCCAGTGGTGCCTGCTGCCTGCGGACAGCTGTGCCTGTGCCAGGCAGCAAGGAACCTCACGTTCTGCTCTTCCATCTTCCTGTTGCTGAACTTTGACCATTCCCTGTCTCAGGCTTCCCACTGTCCCACCCTGGTGGGGCACTTCCCACTTCTGCCACCCCAGTGTGGCCATCAGAGTCACAGAGATTGCTTCAGGCACAGGCATGTGACTCTTTCTGGTCTAAAAAAAAAAGGTGGGTTAGTCCTGGGGCTTTTGTGGAAAACTCTGGGTGAGGGACACCCACACTTATGGGTTTGTTAGCTGGAGAGTATACAGCTGACATTGCTGGGGACCATCTTTGTCATCTAAGGGGGTCAGGTAGGAAGGAAAACAACCCAGAGGAAAGCAGATTGGAAGCGCGCCCACACACATCCTGATCCTGTTGACATTATCTGAGTACCTGAATCTATCTCTACCTGAAACCTACCTCTAGACTTTTCAGTGATTTGAGTCAATAAATTCCCTTTATTTAAAAAAAAAATAAATAAGCAAAAACGAACCATTGTAGCTGGGCTCTCTGTCATTCTCGTTCAAAGTCATTACTCATATAAAGGCATGACTCCCTCGCAGGCAGAATTAATCTCTCCTTTATTGTTCTCCAGCCGCTTACAGCACTTAGCCCACTTTGTTAGCATCGCCTGCTCCTTTCTGTCCCTGCCCAGCTGAACTGGCCCCGTCGGCAGGAGCGGACCTTGTTCTGCCTAAGCCCCTGTTGGACCTCGGGTACCAGGTACCATTCGTTATACTACTCTCAAGTGGAGTTAAATTCCTTGGCGCATTATCAGCTTCGGTCAACATAAAACCCCTCTCTTGTTTTCTTTATTCTCTTTCATCTTTCCCCCACTTTCATTCCCTTCCTCCACAGAGGCAACACACTAATGGGACTCCTTCCTCCAACCCCTTGTCAGTGTTCTTGCAAAATGGATATTGTCTTTATGTTTTTTTATTTCTGCAATGGTTCTCATGTTGTTTCTTACATTTTAAACTCAGCGTGAAGGCCCATCCGTGTTGCTATGTGTGTATTTAATCTCTCCTGGCTGCTGCATAATTTACAGTGGGAGTCATTCCTATTTTCTCTTTCCACTCTCCCAGGAAGCAGCACCACTGTCATGGACCTTCTGGTCTACCTTCCCACAGCTGCAACATCCCCACGTTTTCATCCAACAGTAACACTGGTCTTTACCCAGCGAAGTGTGGCCTGTCTAATAGATGGCATTTGTTCTCTACTGCTGGGTAACAAGTTACCACAGACTCAGTGGCTTAAAATAACATGCATTTTTACCCCCCATTTTCTGTGGACCAGGAGTCTGAGTCTAGCTTAGCTGCGTCTTCTGCTTAGCCTGCAAGCAAGGTATTGGCCAGCCTGCATCCTCCTCAGAAGCTCCAGTAGACAAGGGTCCACCTCTATGCTGCTTCGGGCTGTTGGTAGAATTCCTCTCCTTGTGTCTGTAGAACTCACGTTGAGTTGCTTCTTCAGGGTCAGCAGGAGAGTGTCTGACCTCTACATCCTTTTAAAAGAACAACTCACCAGATGAGGTTCGACTCACCCAGGATGATTGCCCTTTTAACTTAAAGTCAACGCTAGGGGCTTTCATTACATCAGCAAATTCTCTTCACCCTTTCCATATTGCTTAACCTCATCCTGAGCTGACATCCCATCATCTTTGTTATATTTCATTGGTTAGAGGCAAGTTTAGACAGTCCTGCCCATGTTCGAGGGGAGAGAATTAAATAGGGCTGGGGCTCAGGGGCTCATCTTAGAATTCTGCCTACCACATAGGTGTAGTGTGATATTTTAATTTTGTTGTTGGTTTTTAAATTGGGCTAAAGGATCCATAACATAAATCTTTCCATCTTAACCATTTAAAAATCTATGGTTCATTAGTGTTAAGTACATTCATACTATTGAGCTGCCATCACACCACTCATCTCCAGAGCGCTTTTCACCTTGTAAAACAGAGACTCAGTACCCATTAAACACTGACTTAGCATTTCCTGGTTGCTTCAGCCCCTGGAAACCACCATTCTACTTTCTGTCTCTATGAATTTGAATACTCTAGGTATCTCATATAAGTTGAATCCTATTTGTCCTTTTCTGACTGGCTTATTTCACTTTGCATAACAACGCCAAGTTTCATCCACATGGTAGCATGAGTCAGAGTCCCCTTGCTTTTTAAGGCTGAATACTATTCCATTGTGTGCATGTCCCATTCACCTGTCATGGACACTTGGGTTGCTTCCATTTTTTGGCCATTGTGAATAATGCTGCTATAGGAACACGGGTGTGCAAATATCTCTTTGAGATTCTGTCTTCAATTCTTGGCATATGTACCCAGGATTGGAACTGCTGGGTCATATGGTAGCTCTATTCTCAACTTCTTGAGGAACCGCCATATGGCTTTTCTAGTGGCCGCACCGTGTGACGCTCCCACCAACAGCTGCACACTGGTTCAAGTTTCTTCACATCCTCACCAACACTTGTTTTCTGTTTTCTTAGTAGCCATCCTAATGGGTGCAAGGTGGTAGCTCACTGGGGTTTTGATTTGCATTTCCCTAATGATTAGCAATGTTGAGCACCTCTTCATGAGCTTATTGGCCATCTGTATGTCTTCCTCGGAGAGAAGTCTGTTTGGATATCTTATTACAATCTGCATTTCTCTATTAATGATTTTGGGCATGTCCTCGTATGTTTCTTAGTGTTTTGGGGATTTCCTCTTCCAAAGTCCATGCTTGCATCCTTTGTTCATTTATTTTTCATGCTAATGTGCAGAGAAGTTCCTTGTATACTGAGGCTGTACTAATTTTGTCAATTTTAGACTTTGCACATGTTCTCTCATTTTGTCAACTGTCATTTAGAACAGGTATCTTTCATTTTGACATAGTAAAGTCCCTCCTCCTTTTCTTGCATTATGGACTGTGCCTTGAAATTTTGTCTAATAAATCTCTTCCTCACTCTGAGTCTCAAAGATATTCCCCTCCATGTGTTTTTTTTCTTTTTCTTTTTAAAAGATATTTATTTATTTGAGAGAAAGAGAGACAGCAAGAGAGGGAACACAAGCAGGGGTGTGAGAGAGGGAGAAGCAGGCTTCCTGCTGAGCAGGGAAACCCATGCAGGGCTCAGGCTAGATCCCAGGATGCTGGGATCCTGACCTAAGCTGAAGGTAGACGCTTAATGACTGAGCCACCCAGGCACCCCTTCTATCAATGTTATAATCTGGCCATTCACATGGACTCTTTAACCCACCATCTGAGCACCCACCTTGTATGGGATAACATTGTTTTTCTTTATAAAGTGAGGCAGAGTGTTCCCAGTAAGAACAGATGACTTTGATGCACCTTTTATTGTATATTAAGCTTTCCTAGAACCAGGGCTCCATCTCTGCCCTCTCCATGTTGTCCCAATGGGTTGTCTATTCTTTCATTAACATCATACTGTTTTTTGTTTGTTTGTTTGTTTTTAAACAATGTCATTGTAGTATGCCTGAATATTTGGGAGAGGGAGGTTCCTGCCTAACCCCCCTTTACTTAGGCATCTCTAGACTTTTTTCCTCCTCACACATTTCAGAGTAAGTTTTCATAGCTGGAATTTTTATTGGGATTACAGTGACATTATAGATTAATTTAGGGAGAAGTAACATCACCATATATTTGGCCAGCCCTTCCAAGAGCATGAGATGACTCTGCTTGGAGGGTGTCTATATCCACACTTTGTTCCTACCTAGCAGTTAGCAAGCAATGGAGTTTGCTAAATCAGTGCTAGGAGGAAATCTCCAAGGAGGAAGAATGGGTCTGGAATGCTCCTCAGCACCACTCCCTCCATTCTCAGCCAAGCCAGGCAATAGTAAGGAAACGCCCTGTTACAGAAACTATGTTCTCTAGGTAGACAAAACCCAAGTATGTTGGAGGAAATGCATATGGCGGGAAGTTGAGCTTCCCACCCAGAAGGGTTGGGCTCCCCTGAGGTGGGGACAAAGGGCAAGGGATCATAGAACAACAGAATAACTCCCGGCTTTCCCCAGGTTTGCCCTGGCCAGCATCACATGATGGCACTGGCTGGTTCACCATCACCCATGATGTTTGGAGGATTGATTATGCTTTTTTTCCAAACCCATCCACTCCACAGTCTTCCTGAGCCACATTCCAACGTGTGAAATAAGTAGACAGATTATTATCCCCACTCAATAGAAGAAGAGAACTAAGGTCCATGGAGAAGGAAGTTCACTCATCATTCAACAAAGATTTATCAAGAATCCCCAGTGCTGGGCCCTGGAACACAGCAGAAACCAGACAAATGGTCCCAGTCTACTGTTGGTAAGTTAGCAGAAACGATGATGGGCATGTCGCTTTTGTCAGCCAGAACCCCTTCCCTGTGGGAACCAACGTCTCCACATCCCATTCCTGTTGTGGTAGTCAATCATGGTGTTCCCTTCACCTTGCAAAGTTAGGGAAAGGGGGCAGTGGTCTATGTGGAGCCCATATGGCACCATACTCCCTAGACAGTGATTGGTCTAGAGGGTGGGGCAGACAATCCACCAGGACCAATCAGAGTCTTCTCTGGGCTTTTCATATGGATGTTGGGGGACAGACATTTCTTTCTAAGGTTGCTAAGGCAGGTGGGTATTAAGTCTTGGGTTGCTGGCAGTCATCTTGGTACAGGAGAGAGCTGTAAGAAAGAATAAAACCAATCAGAGACAAGTAGTACAGACACATGAGAATCAGAAACTGAAAACATTGTTTGATCACTGGATCTAGCCATGCCAGAGGTTAGCACACCTACGCTTTCTAGTTATGTGAGCCACCCAATTATCTTTTTTTTTTTTGGCTTGGATTTGAATTACAATCAGTGGAAAGGACAAGAGTCCAATTGGACAGAGACCGCAACAATAAGTCCAACTTTCTGCTCACTCTACTCAACTGTCATTCCTCAGGATCACCAGACACTTTTAGGATGGGGCTCTTTTTGGTCCTAATTTCCCTTTTCTCAGAATCTCTTTGAATCCTAATTCTGTCAGCAAATAACTTTTATTTCTTATTGTCTCATGGCATCTTCTAGAATGCCAAATGTGCCTTCTGGGTCAATATTCAAGTTGTTGAAAAATATAATGGGATGAAGAACAGAGCCCTGTAACACAAAACACCCTCTTCCCTCAGGCCATCTATTCCTTCCTTAACTTTTCACACTGTTTCTGGTCTTTGCAGAATCCCGATTCCTGTTATTATACAAGGACTTCATATTCCTACTCCCCATTCCCCACCCCCCACCTCAGCTCCTTGGCTCAAGTTTTCCTCCACAGAGGCCATGGAGCAAGTGGCCTGTATGCTGAGCATCTGTTTGCAGCTTCTCAGCATCCATTTCCCCACTTTCCAGTCTACCTAGATTCCTCTTCTTCATTCTCGGCTGTGTGCTTTATTGCAATATTTAACAAGACTTTATGGAAGGTTCTGGAATAATGGAAGGGAAGTACAACACAGAGCCCAACCAGTGGCTACCTCTAAAGGTGACGGTGCTGAGCTCCTAGATGGGGAAGGAGGGAGAAGGGGTCCTTTTTCCAAAGCCCCTGGTGAGCCCAAGAGAGAGGGGCCAGTGCCTCTTTGCCCAGATGAATGGCAGCCTAAATATCATCTTTTCCAGATGACATACAGCAGGAAGGCCCATCTCATTCAGGGAACACCAGCAGGCCGCCAGCCACGGGAGGGCCTTTGCCTCTGTGGGCCTAGAGAGTCATGTACACGCATCAGGGCCTGCTGGTGATGCGATCTGGCCTGAACCCAGGGTGGGGCTTCTGAGTTCCAGTCCAGGTTGGGTGTGGCCAGGCCCAAAGGAGCTTCTCTGTTTCTCCCAAGGTCAGGCCCGCCACAGTCATTCTCCATGGCAGCTGGCCTGCACATCCAGCTGCATGGCAGCCCCAGGTTTCCTCCTTCTTGAAGAAGAGCACACTGAATCTTCAATACCCCAACTTCAATCCAGGTCTGAGAGGTGAGGCTTCTTTTTAAATGTACAAATTACAGCAAACAACAAAAACAAAGTATTTTTCTTCCAAAGAAGCAACATGACCAAGAACAGAACTCTGCTCGCTGACACACCTGGTTTCCACGGTCACAATCTGTGCAACTTTCCAGTCTGAAGCATCTTGGGGATGCTTGGGGCTAAGTCTCAACAGTAAATCTCCCTCCAAAGGACAGGTGGGACCCTACCTCAGACAACTGTAAAATTCAACTGCCTATACAGATAATGTTCCCAGAACAAGGGAGCGGGGGTCAAGTAAATTCAAGTCTGTATTCCTAGGAGGCAACTCACAACTTCTAAATAAAGGTGGTTTTGGTTTTTTTGTTTGTTTCAGCTTCAGAATCTCAGGGTCTAGTTGTGGCCAGCGCAATTAATACAAAAGGAAGCAAGATGGAAAACATGGATTTTCCAAGTGCTGATCGGACACGGCAAACCTGGGTTAAAGTCAGTGGACACAAAAAATATGGCGTGGGTAGCTACACACAAAGTGGCACAAAGAAGATATTGAGATGGCTACACCCTGGAGGGGGTGATGAGGGCAGTCACATCAAGGGCGGTGAGTCAAAGAGGGAGGGATGTAAACCACCTTCTCTCCTGCCCAGCCAGGCTTCCATGTGGTTTTACTCATGCCGTGTCAACAATATTCTGAAACCATGGGATTCTCCTGTGCGACAAGTGAGCTCTTTACATGGGGGGCAGTGCAGGAACACAGGAGTCATCCCTTTCTTCATTTATTCTATATGGTTTGCCTGCTACTTGCTGCTCCCCTGCTGTGTGCTGGGGACAGTCAAAAGATGAAAGAAACAATGCAGTCTTCATTCCCCTGGAGCTTAGGACCAAGACAGGATTTGGGTATTAATCAAATAACCACACCAATAAACACACCGATCACAGGGCCGGCTGAAACCCAGGCACCTGGTGACTGCCACACGTCCTTGGCTATGCTCTAGAGTTCTAACCAAGGAGGGAAATGACACAGGGGAGGCCTGCTTGTTTTCCCATGATCTGTAACCAGCCCCTGATGATTCTCTTTTGTAAATGTTCCCAACTCGGAATTTTGCCAGACGCTGAACTCCAGCTGGGAGGCCATGTGTATCCTGGGAAAGAAACTCTTTCATTAGAACCTGGCTGCCCATGAGTCCTTGTTCAACCTTCGGGTACTCCCGGGGTCTCAAGGACACCTCCACAGGTTCCCACGAAACCGCACGCCTGGCCTGGGAGAGCGAACAGTACCCAGCACACAGCTCTCTGACCACCTGCACGCCTGCGCCTTGCAAGCAGTCAGCGAGGGGGGGAGGGGCCCACAGCAAGGGTCACGTGGTCACGTAGCGCTTGACGCAGCGTGGGGCGAGGCGCCAGGGGGGCGGGGCTCTGAGCCCAGCGCGTGTCCCAATTGGTTAAACGGGGCTTTCTTTTAGCCAGAACGCCGAGCCCGCCAGCTCGTGCTTTCGTGCCTTCCGGCCGTCTCGCTGGCAGCTGCTTTGGCGGGAGTTGGCGGCTGGTGTGAGGTGAGAACCGTGGGTTTGCTCCCGCGCTGGGCCGGGTCAGACCAGGCCCAGGATGGTCCAGGGGCCTTCCCAGTTTGGAAGCCAGCTCGGACGACCTTTTGGAGGTTGGCAGGGGTTGGTTGGAGTGCCGACATTGTAGGGCCTGCCGAGCAAATGCGTCCCTCTGTAGGGTCCGTCAGGGGCGCCCCGTCAGCCTAGACCCGGGGAGGCGTCCACGTCCGACGTTCGACCCAGCCATTGGCGCGGGCTCCTTGTCTTCTATCTGGGGCCAGCTCCGAGGCGGCTTGCCGGGAGTCTGGTGAGAGGCCCGAGTTCCGAGCCCCCCCCAGCCCCCCTCGCCAAGCCCGCCATGTTCAAGCCGCGGTTCTTTGTAGGGAACAGACGTTCCGGACAGGGACCGGTTTGGGGTGTTAGCCCTTGTTGAAGGGCTGCGGACTCCGCTGCGCACACAGGCTGGGCGTCAGGTGTCGCTGATGTGGCAGATGGGAAGGCACGTGCTTCGGGGCTCTAGCCAGCCCGGGCCCTGCGCGGTGGGTTGGGGTTGCAGGGCAGGGGTGCCAGGTCTCGGGTTTTGGGGGTTTGTTTTGGTTTGAATAACAGCTGGGAACACTGTTTCTAATAAAACACGATCACTAGTCTTAAATGTTAAGGTTAATTCATCAAGTTTTAGAATATTGTTTGGCCAGAGAAAATACATGTATGAACCACATTTGACCTTTGGGATGCCAGTTTGCCACCTCCGTTCTAAGTGTCCTGAGAGGAGGGGGCGTCCAGGCGGGAGCTACAGACTGACAGAGATCCCCATTTTTGGGGACTTGAGCACTAGAAAGATCTACCCCAGAGCTGACCTCTGGATCTTATAAGCTGAGTAGTTGACTCAGTTGATGATAGGGAGTTTCCCTTTCAGGGTTTGCACAGATCTGATGGGATTAGATTTTGAAAGTGGGGATTGTTTGAGGCTGAGGGCAGGCATCCTCCTTGCAAAGGAAGCAGAACCCCGCACATTGCAGCCTCAGCTTGGGGACTCTGCCAAATGTCTGTGAATGGGGCTGTGAGACGTTTTTCAAAGTAGGAAGTGCTTTTGGAATGAGTCTAGCAGAGCTTTTGCACTGAAGGAATTTTGATCCTCCTTGGCTTCATAGTTCTAAACTGTGCTAATTGGGGAGAGGAGGAGAGACCCAGAGGAATTCTGGGAGGGGGAGTTACAGTCTCATGTAGCACTTCCTGGATCCCTTCTCTGTGCAGGGCTGACTGCTGCACATATGGAGATGTGTCCACTGCAGCCCTTGTCCCCAGGAGACTTTCAGACGATGTGGGGAAATGAACCCTCGGTTCTGGAGGAGGCTTCTTGCCCACCAAGCCTGGGCTGGGAGAACCTAGGAAGAGAGGAAAAAACTAGAGGGTGATCCAGTGGTATCATGGATTTAGAGCCATGGGCAGAATTTGGTGGGATGGGGAAGGGAGAAGGCTCTTCCAAATGGATATGCATTTGTGTGGTGCATTGTGTGATGGGGTAACATAAATAATTGGATCATCCTACCCATCAGGGACATGGTGAGAAATCAGGGTAGAGGGGTTTTTAGCATCCAGTTTCTAGGCTGGGAGGGGTTCACTGCTGTTTTGTGGAAGACAGATGTTTGTTAGTTCAGGGGAATATTGTGGTGAGAGGGAGGGCCTGAGGAGATACCAAGTGGGAGCTTTTGTGGAGAGTACTTTGTAAAAGGGGATCCACTTTGGAAAACTCTCTCTTGTCCCCAACCAGATGAGCATTCCTTGGGAACAGGTCTGTGTGGCGTTTCTCTGTGTTCTGACCCTCCAGCTGTCCCCCCACTTCATACCCTATGCCCACATTCCTGTAATGATTGGATGGATAAAGTGCTGTCTTGTGTGAGGGAGAAGAGCCGCCGAGCAGGACCTGGTGGCCTTTTGGCAATGTTCCTGTTCCTCTTTGGCAGTCTGATGCCCCCTTCCTGCCAGCCTTGTTCTTTCTCCATGCATGGAGGGGGTCTCAGTCTCCATTACAGCCCCCGTCTGTGCTGTGAGATGGTAGGGTGGCTGCTGATGATAAGACAGGTGATCCTCTTCATGTTAGCCTGAGGGAGCCCCTGATTTGGACACCAAAACCTTTTGAGGACAGCTGGCTCCTTTGTGGGACCTGTCAGGTATGGGGTGGGACTTTGATCTGAGCCAGCTTCCCCTCAGCTTCCAGCCCAACTTCTCACCGCTGCTGGCTTGGGTGTTGTCTGTCTGTCCTGGGGTTGAGGACTTGGGGCGGGGGTCACTGGGGACTTCTGGTTGTTCCCCAAACTCCAGTTCCCCCTCCATCCTTCCTCTCCCCAGGTTCCTGTGGAGAGAAAGAGGCAAAAGTGGCTAGTTCCTAGACTTTATAGGCTCCCCCTTGATACCATGGTGGAAGCCAGACTCCAAACCCAGCAGAGGAACACCCAGAACAGCCAGGAGGTAGTGTGGCCCCTCTCATTCCCAAAATACCCTCTGTCCTTTTACCTCCCCTTCTGTGCTCCCCCACTTCTGGAGCTTCCTTCCCTCTGCCAAGGATTTTGAGTCCTCTAATATTTTTCCTGTGATCCTTTTCCAGACCAGCTTGTGGTCCTCAGGCTTTGGGATGAAGCTGGAGGCTATTACCCCATTCCTGGGGAAATATCGCCCCTTTGTGGGTCGCTGCTGCCAAATCTGCACTCCCAAGAGCTGGGTGAGTGATGGTAGGGCTGGGCCCCACCAGGGAAACTTGGGGAAATTGACTATGGTAACCATGGCTCTGGGAAGCAGCTTCCTTTATGTTCAGCCCTCCTCGACCCATGCTCTTGTCTTTCAGGGGAATGGATGCACTGATATTGGTTGTGTTGTTGGTCAGGGCTGGCTTCCATGCTTTCAAGAGTTGGGTGGGGTAGTGCAGAGAGAGGAGATAGGGCATGGCCAGAGGGCTGGGGTCTAGCCAGGCCTGCATGGATCTTGTTCGGTTCTGGGGACACTGCCCACTTAAAGTCACACAGCACTCAACACATGCTTGAAGACCTCATGCGTCCATACCATGTGCTGATGCTGATGAGCCCCAGGGTCCTGGCAGAGATCCAGGCTACATGTTCTCTGCTGTTGACAAGAGAACTTCTCAGACACTATATGCTACTCTCCAAGAGGGGGGATTCTGTTCAGCATGCAGCACTTCCATTTTGACTGTGGGACCCTTTCTCCTCAGTGAGTCTTGGGATCTGAGAAATGAAATGCTGTACTATAATTTTGTCTCCCGATATACTCAATAATCCCATCAGGCAGAGCCTACACAATATAGAGGGGGGCCTTTCCTTTGTTGGTTTGTGAAGGCCCCCAAGGATACACTGTCCTTGGCCCCTCTCCTGCAGGAGTCCCTCTTCCACAGAAGCATAATGGATCTAGGTTTCTGCAATGTGATCCTGGTGAAGGAGGAGAACACCAGGTAGTCAGAGCTGAAATGTGGGGAGAGGGAGGTGGGCAGGATCCTTGGGTGTAGGGCTGCTGGGGCCCTGTTTTGTGGTGTCATTTTTTCCTTTGATGGAAAAAGAAGGGCCTTTGCCCTCTGATCCATATGCACCGGTGGGGAGAGGCGGGCTTGGAGCTCTCCTGCAGTTTCTTCTGTGAGCATTTATGGATTGCCCACTGTGTGTCAGGCCCTAAACCTGTATCCCACTCAGGGAGAGGGGAGGGAATGGGGTACAGATGGGCAGTTGCTGCTGCTTCCTGCTTCATGATAAGCCAAGTTCAGGTGTTCCCAGGTCATGGGACTCAGGTGTGATCCCTTCCTGGTGGAATACCTCTGTAGACCCTAGTGGGATATATGCCCTCTGAAAGATCACCACCCTCCCTGCTCTGGGGGCTGTATCCAGGTTTCGGGGCTGGCTGGTTCGGAGGCTCTGCTATTTCTTATGGTCACTGGAGCAGCACATACCACCCTGTCAGGATGCCCCACAGAAGATCATGGAAAGCACTGGGTGAGGAAGCAGGGATTGGAGTCTGACTGGCACTTGAGACCCTTGAAGGGATGACCAACATTCTAGGCAGGGGTGGTTTAGAGGGCTGGCTTCTAGACTGTTAGCTTTGCCTGGGGCCCTTCCTTAAAGATGGAGGATAAATACTGGAGTCTGTGTTCTGGGATGCTGTGGGTGCTGAGGGAAGTTACCTGAGAGTTCTTAGGACTGCCCCAGCCTGACACCACTCCCCCTCACTCCACAGGGTGCGAAGTGTCATCTCAGGAAGGGCCCCAGGAGGAGCTGGGGAAGGCCAGGTACCAGGCCTTGTGAAGAAAGAGGTACAGCGCATCTTGGGCCATATCCAGGCTCCATTCCACCCCTTCCTGCTCAGGTAACTCTGTGCTGAGGGGCACTCTTTTCTGGACTGGGGTCTCTGCCCTTCTGGGGAGTGGGTGTTGGCTACATTTGGGGAAAGCCTGGACTCCCCTCCTGGGAAGCTGGATGGTGTGTTTACCAGAGAGCCTGAAGGGAGCCCCTGATCTGGATTGTGAGATCTTTCAAGGACGGCTGGCTCCTTGATGGGACCAGTCAGGGATGGGGTGAGTCTTTGATCTGAGCCATCTTCCAGCCCAGGTTCTCATCATTGCTGGCATGGTGTTGTCTGTCTGTCCTGGGATAGGGGCTTAGGGGTCATCGCAGGAACCACCACCCTGGTTGTGGCCCAGACTCCAGTTCCCTCTCCATCCTTCCTCTTCTCCCCAGATCAGGTTCCTGTGGAGAGAGGTGAGGTGGCTGGTTCCCCCATCTCATAGGTGCCCATGCTCTCTCCTGCACTCATCTGGCACAGGTCTGAGCTCCTCTTAGATGCAGGGCCTTGTTCCTGGAGAACGGAGGAATGCACAGGGCAGAGTAAACATGGCTGCAAGGACAGAACAAGGATTAAGATTGAAAACAGGTGTGGGGGGAGGGGAGCGGAAGAGACTTGTAAGACAGGGACAAAAGGGGGAAGGAGCCAAACTTGAGGGGGCAAGGATGGAGGGAACAGTCCTACTAGAGGGAATAGCATGAGGTATGGCAATAAGAAATGGCCACTTTTGCTCATGAAGCTGTGGTTGGAAGCTGGCGAGTGAGGGAGAGAGCCGTCAGAGACAAAATTGAGAGGAGAAGGGACAAGATAGGAAGGGCCATTTGAGAAGTTTGGATTTGATTTCTAAGCACAGTGAAAACCAATGGAAAGGTTTTAAACAGGAAGTGCTAACAAGGTGAATTGAGATCAAGAGTAAAGAACAGAAGACCATCTGGGAAATTTTGTTAGCTCAGGTGAGATGCCATGATGAGGCATGTTGTGGTGACAGTAGGGGTTGGAAAAATGGATTGAAAGACCAATGTGAAATTAACAGGTCACTGATGGATTGAAGGGTGAGGGTGGGGGCAATGAGAGGAAAGGGGAGAAATCATGGGAGAGCCTGGGTTTTGGCAGAGCCCCCGGTGGTGTGGATGGAGGGGCAGGCCTGGGGAGGAATGAGTTTGGCCCACAAAGGATATTTTGAACATAGAGTTTCAGATACCTGATGTGTCGGTGGAGGTACTGAAGAGGCAGTTGCTTATGAGTCTGGAGCTCAGAAGAAGTTGGGGCTAGGAACAGAGATTTGCAAAGCTTTAGCATATAGATGATATTTAAAACCAAGAGATGAATGAGGTAAAAAAGGCACAGCTGTCTTGAAAGTGGTCAACTGCTTAGTTAGGACAGGAAGTAGAGGTAGTTGGTAACTCTGACCAGCCCTCCATGTGACAAATCTTGGACTTTGCTGAGACTTCCAGTCCCTTTACCTGACCACCTTTACACCAGCCATCAGCCCCTTTCTTGTCTTGTCTTCTCTCCTGGCCTTGCTTCAATTCCAGGGCTCATTGTGATGATAATGCCCTTGGGAAGGAGTCATAGGTTCTGTTTGAACCCAGCTACTTGCCTTCTGTACCTAAACAGTCAAGTGTTGCCTTTATGAGATTTTCAGAAAGGCACACAGCATCTGCCGAGACTGTGATCCAGACTGCTCCTTCCTAGATTTACCCTCTGTTAACTGATGGCCCCATCTTGTGCTTCATGGAGAAGTAGAAGCCATTGGACGAGGGCATGCTGCTTGTCCACCACATCTCTGTGCTACTTGCATCTACACTTCCGTCCTCATTCAACACCAGTCCCCCATGGGCCTCTGGGGGAATGCCTCCTCAGAGACTTGGCTCTTTCAGTTATCCTCTTTTTGTATCACTAACTCCTTCCTTTGTATTTCACCTTTCCCAGCAGTTTCCAAAGACCAGGCTGGGTTATGCCTGGAGAGAGGCTTGGTCCTCTAATTTCTTTTAGGGTAAATGGAAGCAGGGAGATGCTCTGAAGCTGATTTGAGGCAGTTGCACCATGAAGTCTTAGGAAAGTAGCAGCACCTCATAGGCATGGGCTTTGGTGTCAGGCCTGTCTTCCAGTCTCTGCATCACTACTTAGCTTTCTCTACTACTACCCAGCAGCTTCTGTAACCTCCCCAACCCTCACTTGCTTCTTCCATGAAGTGGGGACAATAACAGCACTTGCCTCACAGGAGTGCTGGGTAGCCTCCTGAGGTGCCGTGGGCCCTGCCTCCTGGGCGGGGCCCTGACACACCTCAGACTGGGTGTCACTCTCCAGGCTATTCAGCTGGGCACTACTGCGGTTCCTGAACTGTGTCTTCCTGAACGTGCAGCTCCACAAGGGCCAGATGAAGATGGTCCAGAAGGCCGCCCAGGCAGTAAGGCCCGCCCTCCATTGGGATGGGGATGGCGGGAACAGAGGAGCAGAGGCTAGGCCAAGCCCTAAGTTGGGACCAGCCCCATCAGCTGGTGGGAAAAATCCACTGCTCTTTGACGACCTTCTCTTTGTGTCTCACGGTCTTGCTCCCATGGGGCTCCCTCTAACGTCTTTTCATCATGGTCTTAACAACCATTACGTCAGTGCATTACCTTAAAAGTTGTTGACAGAGCTCCTCTACTTTTGGGAAATGTGCTCAGAGGAAGAACTGCTCAGCTGAATCCTCCCTCCCTCTGGGGCTGCCCTGGGTCTGGAGGTGCTGGTTCTCAGCTTCCTGCATCTTCAGGGTGGGGGCAGATTGGCACTTCCCTCTGGCTCTTCCCCAAGCAGGGCTTGCCGCTTGTCCTCCTCTCCACTCACAAGTCACTCCTGGATGGGATCCTACTGCCCTTTGTGCTGCTCTCCCAAGGCCTGGGTGTGCTCCGTGTGGTTTGGGACCCCCGAACCTGCTCCCCCACCCTCAGGTAAAAGTCTTGTGCCCCTGGACATACAGGGGAGAAGTCCCCAGCCTGGGGTAGGGGTGTGTGGGGATCCATACGGGCTGTTGGTGGCGGCAGTTCCTTAGAGGCCCTCTTCCTGGTTTTTCTGCTCTCAACTCTCTGTCATCTCAGCCTGTGGGGCTTAGGTGGAGGGTCAGCTATGAGCCTTAGGGCCATGCCTGGCTTCAGGGTGTTCGGGCAGGACCCAGGCTGGCCCTGGTGGGCTGAGGCTCTCACTAGCCTCCTGCCTGGTCCCATCTCCTGGGCCCCTTCTCTCATTAAGCTTTGCCTTGTGTCCCACAGAGCTCTGCTAAAGAAGCTTGGGGGTCTTTTCTTGCCCCCAGAGGCCAACCTCACCCTGGACAGCTCTGAGGGGGTCTTTGCCAGGGCTGTGCTCCATGCTGTAAGTGCCCCCAGTATACCAGTTGGGTCAGATCAGGGTACAGGGGCTTGCTGCTGCTCTGGCCTTGATACCTGCCTCCCACAACCCCCTTTCAGGTGGTGGAGCAGCTGTTGGTCAGCAGGCAGCCCTTGCTTATATTCCTGGAGGAGCCCCCTGGGACCCAGGGGCCTCGGCTGTCAGCCCTGGGCCAGACCTGGCTGGGACTGGTGGTGCAGGCTGTCCAGGTGGGCGTCACCCCAGATGCCATGCTAGTGCCAGTGGCTATCACCTATGACCTGGTTCCAGATGCACCCTGTGATGTATACCACGTGAGTCCTGCCCCTGGTGACTCCAGGTGGACACCATCTCTAGACCGGAGACACATCATTATGTCCTCTGGCCAGCTCCCCTAGGAGTAGCGTTAAGGGGCGAGTGCAAAGGAATTCTACCCCCCCCCCCAGTCATCACCATGTTGCACTTGTGTAAGCCCCTACACTTACACAGTCATTTCATCTTCTAAAGACCCATTTAGAGAGTGATTTCTCCTGTGTCATGGATGAGAAAATGAGCTTGAAGAAGTCATGGCCATGTACCAGTTTGGGCCCAAGATAAAGCAGAGCAGAAAACAGTGCCCCCAGGCAGTGTGCTCACTCAGCCCCTCCCTCCCTGCAGGCCTTGGCCCCACTGGGATTGTGGACAGGAGCTCTGGCTGTCCTGCGGAGCCTATGGAGCTGGGGCCACACCCCCAGGGTCTGTGTCCGAGTGCACCTGGCCCAGCCCTTCTCCCTACAGGTATGCAACCTGCTGGACAAGGCAGGCAGTACCTGGGGTCCGTCCTGGGGCTTCTGGCGACCTGGCCCTCAGAGCCCCTGCAAGGATAGCCTTGCCTACCTCAGGGAGGCTGTGTGGAGGTTTCTTGGTGGGCCAGGGCAGGCCATCTAAGAGTCTTGTCCTGGGCAGGAATACATCATCAACGCCAGAAGCTGCTGGGGCAGCAGGCAGACCCTGGAGCAGCTCTTGCAGCCCATCGTGCTGGGCCAATGGTAGGGGCACAGGAGTGTGTGGGTCTTGAGGGCAAGGCAGGCAGCCCTTCAGCCCCAGCTTGTGAGCTGACACCCTCTTCCCCCATACCCACAAACCTCACCAGCTCCAGCCTTCCCTCTCCATGTATCCATGGGTCATGTAGAACAGAGCCAGCACCCTGCCTTGCCTATAATCTGACTGTGGGACATGGCACACGGATCTGGAAAGGGCTAGAGTTACGTGACCCACCTCTTGTCCTGGGAGTGGGGTTGGGGAAACACCCTCACCTTTGACAAAGCTTTGGGCTTCCTCACAAGTGTTTTGAGGTCTGGTCCCTTTATCCTATATCCTGTGTCTCTATCCCAGTACTGTTGTCCCAGACACTGAGAAGGAGCAGGAGTGGACTCTAGCAACTGGACCCCTTCTGGCACTTAAGGAAGAGGACCAGCTCCTGGTCAGGAGGCTGAGCCGTCATGTCTTGAATGGTAAGGGGGAGCTAAATCTGGGCCTTTTATTTATTTTTTATTTTTATTTTTATTTTTTTTTTTAAAGATTTTATTTATTCATTTGACACACAGAGAGAGATTACAAGTAGGCAGAGAGGCAGGCAGAGAGACAGGGAGAGGAGGAAGCAGGCTCCCTGCTGAGCAGAGAGCCCGATGCGGGCCTCGATCCCAGGACGCTGAGATCATGACCTGAGCCGAAAGCAGAGGCTTTAACCCACTGAGCCACCCAGGCGCCCAATCTGGGCCTTTTAGGGGAGGCTCCTGAGCAGTCTCCCTACTGGGTCAGCCAGTCTTTGGGCCTCCATTCCAAATGGGTTTCTGCACCTGATGTCCATTCCTGTATGGCCTACTTGGGACATGTGAAGAGGAGTGGAGCCCTCCCTGCTTCTGGGGAGCAGGGCAGCCAGGGAGAATGTGAGGGAGCTACTAGATGAGTACACAGGCTGGCTAAGCTGTGGAGGGTGCACTGTGCAGGGGTCAGATGGAGCCCCTTGCTGCCAGGGGGGTGTGGGAGGAATGTTTTTGACTAGGAAGACTTGCTGGGACGGTGGAGGGACGACCTCGGGCCCTTACCAGCATTTCCCACCCCCATCCCCAGCCAGTGTGACCAGCTCGGCAGTGATGAGCACAGCCATCATGGCGACACTGCTGCTCTTTAAGCACCGGAAGGTAGGGGCAGAGTAGTAGGGGGCTGGGGGAGGGGTGTGGCCCTCCTCCTTAGCCCCTGTACTGGCCTGCCCCCCAGGGTGTGTTCCTGTCCCAGCTCCTGGGGGACTTCTCCTGGCTGACCGAAGAGACGCTACTGCGTGGCTTTGATGTGGGCTTCTCGGGGCAGCTGCGGTGCCTCGTGCAGCACACGCTGCGCCTGCTCCGGGCGCATGTGGCCCTGCTGCGCGTCCATCAGGGGGACTTACTGGTGGTTCCTCGCCCGGGCCCGGGTCTCACACGCCTGGCACGCCTGAGCGCCGAGCTGCTGCCTGCCTTCCTGAGCGAGGCTGTGGGTGGTGAGTCTCCAGGGCTCGGGCTGGCTGGGACATGTGTTGGGGTGAGGTGAATGGCTTCCGTCTTCGTGCCTGGCCCTTTCTTCCCCCAGCCTGTGCTGTTCGGGGGCTGCTGGCCGGCAGAGTGCCGCCTGAGGGGCCCTGGGAGCTACAGGGCATTGAGCTGCTGAGCCAGAACGAGCTGTACCGCCAGATCCTGCTGCTGCTGCACTTGCTGCCACAGGACCTGCTGCTGCTGCAGGTCAGGACTCTCCCCCAGCCCCATGTGGTCCTGGGCCTCCCCTTCCGGTTGTGGAGAAGGGGAGGGACTGGGCAGCCATGGGCCCCTAAGTTCTCCTATGGCAGTATGTCTCCCTTGCTCCGCTTCTCACCAGGCCCCTGCCCATTGCCTGGTTCTGAGGCCACATGAATGCTTTTCTCCTCAGCCCTGCCAGTCTTCCTACTGCTATTGTCAGGAAGTGCTGGACCGTCTCATCCAGTGTGGGCTTCTGGTTGCTGAGGAGGTAGGCAGGGCAGCTAGAGACAAAGCCCAGGTCTGGGGCCTGGCTGCCACCTCTTCCCACCTTGAGCGACAACTGTCCCAGACTCCTGCTGCCCCAGCATGCTGTGGGGGTGGGCGTGCCCCTGGCCTGGCAGACAGGGAGGCCTGGGTCCTGCCTCCGCCAGTCTTTGCTTTGGGCTTTACCCCACCTGCCCTATCATGACAGGACTGGACAACTGGACCCCCGAGGTCCTCTGCATGCCTCCTGCCCCCTTGTCCACAAAACCATGGCCCTTAAGGGTCAGTGCTCATGTCCTCTCACCCTGCAAGCTGGCTCAGCAGGTGCCGTGGTCTGGCGTGGCCCTGGGTGTCCTCTTGGGCTCTCTAGGTCTGCTTTTACTGGTTTCACCTCCACATGCCTGGCCTGCCATGTACCTGGTCTAGGGAAGTGGGGGGTGGGGGTGGGGGGCTCAGGGCTGAACCTATCAGGGACCAACGGCTCCCATGGCCCCCAGACCCCAGGCTCCCGGCCAGCCTGTGACACAGGGCGGCAGCGTTTAAGTGCAAAGCTGCTGTGGAAACCGAGTGGGGACTTCACTGATAGTGACAGTGATGATTTCGAGGAGGCTGAGGGCCGGTACTTCAGGGTAAGTGGGGAGAAGCCATGTTGGGGGTGGGGGAGGCAGGCAGGCACTGGGAGCTACCCTCATCTGGTCTGTCCCCCTCCAGCTCAGTCAGCAGTCCCGCTGCCCTGACTTCTTCCTCTTCCTCTGCCGCCTGCTTAGCCCACTGCTCAAGGCCTTCGCACAGGCTGCCACCTTTCTCCACCAGGGACAGCTGCCGGATACCGGTGAGGCCTGTGCTTCCCTGGCCAGCCACAGGGGGAGGCTGAGAGCTCTCAGGGCAGGGGCCCCAGGCCCACTCTTCTCTCTCCCATAGAGTCCGGCTACACCAAGCAGCTCTTGCAGTTTTTGCAGGCCACTGCCCAGGAGGAAGGGTTCTTTGGTGAGTCCCAGGCAGCCAGCCCAGGCTCCCCAGAAGCAGGGAAGGGTTTGCTGGTGGCTGCTGCCCCCTGCTGGGCAATGACATCACAACTCTGGGAAGGAGGGTTGTAGAATAAAAAGAGGGTCTTTGCAACTAGTCCAAGCCCTAGCTAGCCTTGGCTGGTTTCCTCTTTCAGCACAAGAGAAACCTGGGCCCTACAGCCTTTGCTTCTCTCTTCCTTCCAGAGTGTGCAGACCCAAATCTTGCCATCAGTGCTATCTGGACCTTCAGAGACCTGGGGGTAAGAGGAGCCAGTCTCACCATCCTCCTGCCATCCCTATAACCTGATAGAGCTGCTCAGAGAAGCCTAGCTGTGCCCACCCTGAGGTTTACCTAGTGTCTCAGAATAGGTTTGGTGGCAGTAGTCAAATGTAGGAGGGTTTTCCTGGCCTTTGTCTCCTAAACCACTGTTTCATCCTATTCTCGAGTTTAAGAGGCAACCCTTTCATTCGAGGCCTAGGGAGCCCAAGGTCTTACTTGCAGTTTGCTGGGGGGACAGGCACAGCCTCCAGGGAGAGCACTCACAGCCCTTCCCTGTGGCCCAGGTGCTGCAGCAGACGCCCAGTCCTGCAGGCCCCGTGCTCTGCGTGTCCCCTGCATTCACCAGCCGGGAAAATCAGGAAAAGCTGGAACAGTTCATCCAGCAGTTCATTTGTAGCTAGCACTGTGGGGTCACTTCTCGCCCGAGAATATAGCCATGTCCTGGAGCCAGAAGACTGAGTGGGCTGCACTCCCTTACTTGACCTATAAAACATTTTGTGCTTCATTGTCCCTTGCTGTCTCTTGCGTTTTCCATCCTTTGGTGTGTTAAACAAGGGGACGGGACAAGTCTTTTCCCAAGCCCAGAAGTGTCGATTTTTGGGGGTATGTTTTCCCCTTCCCCACCTTGTGAGAACAGCCCATCTTGTTCCCTGAAACCCTAAAGACAAACTAGCAGAAGCCAAGCTGCTGCTTTGGCTGAGAATTTTATTGACGAGGAGAGCAAGCTTCCTTTCCTCTCACTCTATCTGGAGGGGGCAGCTGGCACTGGGAGAGAATGGATGCCCCACCTCTTGAGTCCAGGGTCTGTGGGGCGAGCCCTCACACCACCTTGTTGATGATGATCCCTAGTTCTTCAATTTCACACTGGACTTCATCCCCCTTCTGTAACAGAGAAGGTCAGGAGGACATCAGTCCTTTGGCCTGGATTTCACAAGCCTGGCAGGAATTCTGGGTCTTTGTTCCCTTTCCACCTCTTAGTCAACCTACCTTGAGAAAGACTGGAGGTTTCCTGAATACTCCAACACCTGGGGGGGTCCCAGTCAGGATGACATCACCTGGGTAAAGAGTAACGAACCTGGGGCAGAAGAGACAGGTGAGACCAGGGGCCAAGGCGGCCAGCGGAGGGCTGGAAGGCTCAGCTCATCCTCAGGTGGGTAGTGTGGAGTAGGGCCCCATCCCACTTACTGGGAGACCCAGGCTATCAGCTCTTCTGTCTTAAACACCATCTGGTTGGTATTGCTGCTCTGGACCACCTCCCCGTTCACTCGGCAGCAGATCTTTAAGTTGTGTGGATCTGAAAAATGTAAAAGCACCACTTTGGGGTTCTCGTTTTCCCTGAGAAAGCAGATGCACAGGGTGGGTTTGTGACTGGCCAGGTGAAAGGTCTCCCTGTATGTGTTCCTGGCACTTCATGCCCACCCAGCACTCCCTACCCTGGAACTTTCTGTACAGACATTGGCCTCCTCAGGTCTCTATGCATCTACCACCTAGCAGAGCATCTGCCAGTGGTCACTGGGGTGGGTTAAGGAGGGAATGTCCCAGACCTCCTCCACCCAGAGAAGAGGCTGACAACTGCAGATACGGAAACGACCAGGTACTGCAACAGGGTAACTACCCAGACGGGCACGGATGCCTCCTGCACCTGACAGCACGGGACAGCTTACCTATAATAGCGTCCTGGCTAAGGAGCACCTTTGACTTTTCTGCTTTATACACTCACACCCCTTCAGAGCAGCTGGAACACAATTTCACTTTACTGATGTCTGCAGAGGGTGGTGTAAAGCTGGGCTGTGTGGACACACTTCCCCCCAAATGGCTGTGTGCTGCCCTCTTTGTGACGGGCCTTCCTGCTGGCTCACCTTGCCCTTGCTGCTTAGAACAGGCGCTGCCCTGGTGCCACTGGCTGTGCAGATTCTCTCCCTCTCCTTCACTGGGGAAAAGGCACAGGCTTTTGACAGCCAAGATCTGCTGCTTTCCAGCTTAAAGACGCTCATGGATAGTGGCAGCTAGAGGAAGTTCTCCCACCGCTGCAGTAAGGGACATGGAAGGAGGCCTGTGGGACTTGTGGCCTAGGTTGATACTTGCTCTCTAAGGAATCAGATAAAGGCCAGTCCATATTCCAATTTCCTGTGGTGTGGCTTTTTGTTTACTCTGATGTGTCCATGCAAGAGCAGGTAGAGTCACCGTGTGGGCTACCCAAGACCTACCTGCTATACTGTCCTTGGTCACCAAGGCAGGGCCCAGGGGGCAGAAGGTGTCAAAGGTTTTTCCCAGCAGCCACTGCTTTCCATTGCGTCTCATTTGCCAGTCACGAGCACTTACATCATGAGCCACAGTGAAGCCGGCCACATGAGCCATGGCATCTGTGGCCTTTAGGGGACAGGGGATTTGGCCAGATTTGAAGTTAGATCATCATGGTGACAGCAACCCCATAACCAAGTTTTTATCCCCTGTTAGTCACCAGAACTAGCCAAAGATGGGCAAAGAGTAAGGCAGTCAGGGAGTAGGTAGTTGCCGACCATTTCCTAATGCCAAATGGCACCTCTTCCACCTTACCTTGACGCGCTTGCCTTTCTTTCCAATGACCACTGCCAGCTCCACCTCCCAGTCTACCTCCTGCAGAGAAAGCAGCAGTGAGCTGCCTGGCTTCAGGGTCTAGTCCCATGTGAGGGAGCTACACACCTAGGGCCTAGGTCTCTTAACAGTGGGGCTTGGCTGTAGGCCCATAATTGCAATCACTATGAACCAGACGTAGTGAATGAGGGGGGAGGTTTGGCTTGTAGACCCATAAACGTGGGCAGTGGCAGGCAGCACCACTGTGTGTAGCCACAGCTCCCCACTGTGGGGAGCGCCTGGCGGGCTCAGTACAGCCTGTGACTTGATCTTGGGGTTGTGAGTTTGAGCCCCACATTGGGTGTAGAGATTATAAAAAAACTTTTAAGAAAGGCAACATGAGTCTGAGCACTGAATTTACAAGTCACTCAATACTTTCAAAAAAGAATGAATATCAATAACTAACAGCTAATCCTACTGTGTGCCAATAGCATCCTAAGTGCTTTTAGGTATTAACTCACTTAAATGAAACAGGCACAGCCACAGAAAATGGAAAATATGCGCAGCCTTTCCCATAATAACCAAAGTACAACTAACTATAAGATAAAATAGCCTTTCAAACTGCCTGTTCTTTCTAATGGTAACAACCAGAGTTGTTCTGAGTACAGCTGACACCTGATCTTGGTCTCCAGTATTGCTCCCCACCAGACAGAACTGGGTTTCTTGGGGGAAATGGATAATTCCAGGTCTGAGACAGTACAAAGTGAGCCTAGAATATCTCGGTCAGAAAGCAAGGACTCAAAAAGTGACAGGGCTGGGGCCAACTTGAAGCCACCCACTGGCTAAATTGAGACCATTTAAATATCAAAAAGAATGTAAGTGATGGACTACAACACATTGGATACAAATGAAAATCAGGAATATACAGTGCTACTAAAGGGACAGGAATAAAAAAAGGGAAGTAGCTTTTCTTCACAGAATGCCAGCTAATAGAAGCAAAAGAAGGCGTGATAGAAAAATCGCCTTTTTCTAACCCCCAATACAGTAATGGATTTAGGTGAGAATCCCTGGATGAAAAGCTGTGGAGCAATGAGATAGTTACAGGGTCTCAAATTCCTACCCTATACACTGCTTATTAATTACCAGTGAAATGTACCTTTCTGATGAGATCTAGTGAACAAGTAAACCAAGTGATCAAACTTTAGGACCATCTGACATAAGCCTCCCAATCGGGTGCAGTGGATATCTGTTGCTTCAGACTGAATGTGCCCCCACCCTGAAATTCATATGTTGAAACCTAACCCCCAATGTGATAATATTAGGAGGCAGAGCCTTTGGGAAGTAACTAGGTCATGAAGGTGAAGCTCTCATGAATAGGGTTAGTGTCCTTATAAAAGAGATCCCAGACAGCTCCCTTGCCCCTTCTACCATGTGAAAAAACAGCGAAGACCGTCTCTGAACCGGGAAGTGGCTCTCCCCAAGCACCAAATGTATCAGCCCCTTGATCCTGGACTTCCCAGCCTCCAGAACTATGAGAAATAAATTTCTGTGGTTTATGAGTCACCCAGTCTGCAGTATTTTGTTACAGCAGTCCAAATTCACTAATACCTATGTACAATCCTTGACAAAAATGTTTAACTCAAATCTAAACATGAGGAAACAGTGTGGGATATGCTAAGGCAACTTGCCAGGATTCTTCCAAAAGTTAGTGTCATCAAAGACAGAAAAGGGCGAGGGATTGTTTGATAACAGAAGTCAGTAAACTATGGCCCAAGGGCCAGATCCAGCTTGCTGGCTGCTTTTATAAACAGCTTCCCTGGAACACAGTCATACTCACTCATGTATGTATCAGCCACAGCTGCTTTCACACAACAGGGGCAAAGATGACTTATTGGAACAGACACTCCATGGCATTCAGAGTCTATTATTTACTGACTAACCCTTTGAGAAAGTCTGCAGATCCCTGTTCTAGAATAAAGGCACTAAAGAGACATAACCAAATACACTGCATGGCCTTGACTGATCCTGGTTCAACAAATGAAAAATAAAACGGAACCCAAATTATCATCTTTGGGGCAACTGGGTATATTCCCAATTGGACTATCTATGAGGTATTATTCACGTTAATTTCCTTAGTGGTGATAGTGGTTATTATGGTCCTATACTCTTAGAAGATGCAACCTGAATTTTATTATTTTTCTACAATTAAAGTATATTATTTTTGCAATCAGTACAAAATACGTTAATTTCTTTTTTCCCCCTGAGACCAGTCTTACACAGTATAATCCCCTTTAGTTTCTGCTGAATGCACTACTAAGCAACAGGTAGCTCCTTTAGGCTGGCTGCTGAGTGCTGAGCACCCCAGTGATGGGCTGGTGACAGGGGGCCTATGAGGAGGCACTGACCTGGCTCTCCGGTGGGAGGATGACCTCGTCGTAGGGCCCCACGATGGAGCTGGCAAACTTGCTGAAGATGATGGGCTCCTTTGGCACTGGAACGTTCTGCTCTTTGCAGTGGTCCACGTAATTCATTCCCACACACACCACCTTGTCTGGCCGTGTAACTGGGGCCAGGAAGGTCACCTCTGACCGTGGTAGGACTGGCAACTGGGCAGTCAGGGCTCTGCAGAGACCAGAGCAGGAGAGAGGGACTGGTTAGGAGCAGGCCAGCAACTGCTGGACATGCGGGGAAGGTACTGCAGCAGCTACAAGTTTTGCTTTTTCAAATATATTTTCTAGATCTATCAACCATCACAATCAGTGTGCAAACCGAAAACCCAGATATTATCCTTTGATATCAGAGCACTGTTTATTTTTTTTATCCAGTGTTGATTTCCTTTCCCCCATTACATATTACATGTCATGTAAAGGAATTCAAAAGGTGCACATGGGAAGACTGGAAAGGCCTCTCTTCTGCCCCTGCTCCATCCTTGGACACAGCTACTGTGGCCCATGTAGCTCTTCATGGCTGCTCTACACATCCTCTTCTCCCCCCCACTCCGTCCTTTCTTATACAAATGACAGCACACCAAATACAGCTTTTAAAAAAAATATGTATTTTTTTGAGATCTCTCCATAACAGCATATACCTTTCCCCTTTTTGATAGGACTGTGTATACCTGCACAGTACAGGGACACCCAATTACCTGACGAGGGACATGGACATAGTTTCCAATCTTGTGAGACTACAACAGTATCGGAAACATACTGTTTTGGGTTTTTGGTTTTTTTTTTTTTTTTTTTTTAAGATTTTATTTGTTTGACAGAAAGAGACAGAGAGGGAACACAGGCAGGGGGAGTGGGAGAGGGAGAAGCAGGGGAGAGGGAGAGAGGGAGAGGGAGAAGCAGGTCGACTCGGGGCTCGATCCCAGGACCCTGGGATCATGACCTGAGCTGAAGGCAGATGCTCAATGACTGAGCCACCCAGGCGCCTCTAGAAATATACTGTTACCAATACTGTGTGCTGTCAAACACTTGTATTTTTGCCAATTTAATATGTTTACTGTTCATCAGATTTCAAATGGCTCCTGACTTCAGGTAAGTCCCTACCTTATCCAGCCCAAACCCAAGGGCCATCCCTAAGAATACCTTTTTGCAGTTCTCTCTCTTCTAAGGAGCCAAGCATCCAAAGCCTCCCCCAAGCTTCCCAAGATGCCTCCTAAGACCCCAGATCCCAGACTTCTCGGGCAGACAGGAACTTAATCCCCTGGGGAAGGCAGGGTGATGAAGCAGAGTTCTGGCTCCACCACTGAATGTATGGCCTTGAGACAGTTAATCACCATCCCTGGGCCTGAGGATGTTGTCGTACAAGATTTCTAAGGCTCCTCACTAAGAGAAGAGGTGAGGATGGAAAGGTAGAGTTACCCTGCTCCCTTGTGAAAGAGCTACCAGCTGGCTCTGCTTTCCAGGGCAGGGATGGGGGTGGGAAGAGGGAGGGGGTAGCAGGGCAGCCACTGTAGCTGCCTGCTGATTTACCTTCTTGCCACTGAGAGAGTGGCCTCTCCCTGCTCTAGGAATTCCAGCATCGTCTTGGGCAGTGTGGGGTCGAAGGCGTTGAGGTTGATGACGCCCCCGCCATTCCCTGACTCCAAGCCCAGGTGAGGTCCCATCAGGTGGGGTGCCTGGAACTGCACCAGTCTCATATTCCTGGAGGGCTGAAAGGGCCACTTCTGAGCCTGCAGCAGAGTTGTGAGCAACCTTCTACAGGAGACCAGCATCAGAACCTATGAAGAGAAACGTGGGTCCTAGGGGACAGAGGGAACCAAAACCACCATCAGGATCCACAGAGTTCCCCGAGCTGCAGCCCAAGCCCTCTCACCCCATCAGCCATTCCTGGCACAGCACAGTCCTGGAAGTGGTCCACATTTATTAGATATTTCACCCCGTTACACTTTATCAGGTGATTGTTTTGCTCAATTCAATGCATGTAACGAAACATTTCTAAAGGAGGGACTACTCCCTGCCAGGCACTAATCTAGATGACAGGAATCAGGGATTCCAGCGTTCCTTGAACCGGAGCTCTTGCAGGCTTACACTGTACCTGGCACCACCGAGGCACTGGGCAAACTATAGATCAGACTCGCACAGCCCTGCCATCCTGCTCTCAGGGGAGACTGATATTAACAACTGATGTCATAAGTAAGATCCAGCAATTGGGACTACTGCTGTGTAGGTGAAGGGTCCTGCCTTTATCTAGTTTCTTCAGGAAGTGATGCTGAGCTGAGCTGGGCTGGGCTAAAATAAGCAGGACTAGAAATTAGCTAAGAGTGGGGCCCTGCATGGACAAGTGACCACTGGTGAAACTGGTTTCACAGCAGTCATAGGCAATTTTTTTAAATACCAGTTTGACTCTATTACCCTTCTATTGAAGTGCTTTCCACTGTTCACATTACCAAGTCAAAACCTCTACCAGGCTATCCTAGCCTTCTAGAAGCAGCACCCACAAAACTCTCCAGACAGTAATTACTTCGTTACTCCTGCTGCAGTTCAGGCTACCTGAGGAAAGTGGCTGGAGACAAAGGGCAGGGCCTAAGCCTGACAGGCATCACCGGGCTGTCTCCTCTCTGGGTTCCAGAACTACATCTTTCTCTTTCGCTACGGAGTCCACAGTGCCAAGCGCTATACCTGGCACACAGAAGGCTCTATACTACATTCTGCTGAATCAACAAATGCCAGGAGCCATGGCTTTTCACTACTTGGGAAAGCTTGGTGATTGTCAATATGGCTATGTCTTCCCTTCTCACTTAGAAGGAAATCACTTAGAAGACAAACCCCATTCTCTTGTTTTGTTTCTAATCTAAGCCTGGCCTTCATTCCAAACAGTCCCTGCCCTGCATGGGTCCTTGCTTTAAAAAGTAGCCCTTTGTGTTCAGGCACATGGAGGTAGTCCCAGACTTCTGGTCCTCACCCTGATGGTTCAATTTGCCATGTTCAGTTATAGACTCATTAGACCAGGTCATTGATCTGACCACTGTAGTGGACAAGGAGTCTGACCAGAAAATAACCTTCGAAACTTCCGCCCTCCTGTCTTACACAATGATGCTACTGTCCAAAAGCTATTCAAGTCAAAATGCATGCACTTAGACACTCCACACGGTGAAAAAATAGTTACTGCTCCCACTGAATGCCAGGTCTCATTTTAAGTACTTTACTTACAATGTTTGATTCAATTCTCTTGACAACTGTGGAAAGTAGGTACGTTAGTTCCATTTTACAGATGAAAAAAACAAGGCTCAGAAAGATGAAAGGATCTGCCTAAGTTCCCAAGAAGAGAAAATAGCTGGGACTTGAATCCAAGTCCAGGTGACACTGAAATTCTTGGCTTGGGCTAAAGTGTCCTAGAGGTGGTGGGGGTTGGACTTCCAATGGGCTACGTCCTAGAGGCCCATGAACACCCTGTCTTCTGTCAGCCAGGGAAAACTTGGTCACATGCTGGCTGCTGCTTCAGGGATAAGGCTGGTCACCTGCTTTCCAAAATAACCCCAGGCCCCACGGACTATGCCCTTCCCGCATGACAGGTACATTCCAGTTCTTTCTGCCCTACAGCAGTATCCTCAGGTACAATGTCCCATTTTACATAAACAGGCAATGAGGCTTAAAGAAGTCATCTGCCTAAGTACCCGTTAGAAAGGGGCCCTGGTGCTTCTGGGGTAATCACGATGCAACAGAGCGCGAGCTCAACTCCTGGAAAAGGGTCCTTAAGCAAAGAGGCAGAGATTCGAGGCGGAACCAACACAAGCATCGCAGACTGAGAGACGTGGGACCGTGTCCCACCACCCACTTGCTTGGGCCCCTGCACCAGTCCCCCAGCTTTGTCTCCGGCACTCCGTGGGCGCTCACGAGGGCCCGCCCCGCCGGGTCCCTGTGGTCGCTGCGGCCGGGGATCCCGGTTCAGTCCCGACCACACGGAAGACCTGCAGGGAAGGTTCCGGCCCACAACCCCAACCTACCTGGCCGCGGCGGGCGGTCTTGCCGGCTGCCCTGAGCTGTCGGGCTCGGGCTCACGGGGCTGGGGGCCAAGGTCAGCAGGCGTCTAGACACCTGCACCGCGTTCTAGAAACCGCGACTAGCCCGGGATCTGCAGGAGTAGCGAGCGCAGCTGCGCCACTGACTTTGGCCCAGGCGGGCGCTCCTTGGTGACGCCAGGGGGCAGCAGCCAATAGAAGGGCGCCTCATTCTGTCCCGGAAGACAAGTCACGGAGGGGGCGGGCCTAGCGCTCTAGGGTTCCGTCAGTCGTCTCCGCGGGGTCCACGCGGGTGAGGCTAACCGTCGCCCGAGGCCAAATTCCCGCCACTCACAGTCCGGGCTCCCTGCACCTGCATGGATCTGACAGCGAGTGCTTCCAGAAAATCTGCGCCCTGGGCGCTTCGGCAGCCTCACCTGCGGCGGGCCCTGCTTGGGGCCAGGCACCGTTTTGATCGTTGGGAAAAGGTCGTGGAGGAGACCAAATTATGGTGTCCTGGTTCACAATGACGAGTATTTTTGTCTTCTGATTCTGATATATCACTGACGAGAGGAGGAATGATTGCACCCATTTTACAAATGGGAAATCCGAGGCGGAAGTGTTTTGCTCAAGGTGACACAAGGAGTGTGAGTAGTGGAACCAGCATTCTTGACCCCAAGTGCAGCCCTTTTCTCCCATTCTGAAGCAGCCTTGTCTTCACCTGCACTGTGTTGTGCCTCTGGCAGGATAGTGGGAGGCATAACCTCCAGGATCAAAGAACAGGCAGTCTAGTGCATAGGTGGTTTAATTAAACAGGCAGTTACAATCCAGTAGGATTGTAGGTCTGTGGCATATGGAGACATATAAAAGGCTCTAGGCAAGATGCCCAAGACTTAACCATGGACCAGATCATCCAGGACTTTACTTGTCCCAAGAAAGAGTTTGGCCTTATCTAAGCACATAGGAGAACTCATAAGGGGTGTGCCATGGTTAGACCTGCATTTGAGAACTTCTGCCCTGGCCACTCCAAGGCAAAGTGTCTGGATAAGAGTGGTGCTGGTGAGAGCAATGGTTTAGGTGGCTTGCTGTGTGGCAAAGATGGGGAGAATCCAGAGATGTTTAGAAGGTAGAACTGATAGCCCTCAATGATGACAGGAGGTGGGAGTGAAAGGGGAAGGAGGTCCAAGGCCAGCTCCTAGGTCTCTGGCCAGTAAATGGCACTGCCATTCATGGAGACACGGGTTCTAGAGGGAGAGGCAGCAGGTCTGGGGAGAGAATGGTGAGCTCAGTTTTGGATGGGTTGTATTTAATGTCCCTGTGACACATTCAAGGAGGCACTGCAGGGTGGGCAGTTGGAGACACAGGTCTTGGAACTTAGGGAATTAGCTTGAAGGCAGACGTCAGCATACAGATAGAAATGGAACTTGTGAGGGTAAGTATGATCAGGAGGAATGTGGTAAAGAGAGCTTGACATAAATCCCAGTCAGGAGACCTATCATATAGGATCAGCCAGAAAGACTGAAGGGAAACGGAGACAGGGGAACACATAACTTAGGCAGAGGTTTGGGACTGTCCTTTCCAAATGCCAAGGAGAGGACTTCTGCTCTTGGACAAGAATAAAACAGGTGATATCATTAAAGGCCATGATCAAAAAGATAATAAGAGGATACTATGAACAAATCTACACACATAAATTTGACAGCCTCAATGAAATGGACCAATTCCTTAAAATAGAGCCTAACACATTTCACCCAAAATGAAATAGATAATTTGGATAGCACTGTATCTATTAAGGAAATTGAATTTGTGACTTAAAAACTCCTGAAAAAGAAACATCCAGTACCAGATGGTTTCACTGGAGAATTCTACCAAATGTTTAAAGAATGAACACCAATTCTACCTAATCTATTTCAGAAAATAGAATAGGAAGGAACATGTCTCAATTCATTTTATGAAGTTAGTATCACCCTGATACCAGAAGGCAAAAGACAGTACAAAAAAGGAAACTATAAACCAGTAATTCCCATAAATATAGATGTAAAAATCCTTAACAAAATATTAGCAAATATAATTCAGAAATACATAAAGAGAATTTTCTACCATGACCAAACAAGGTTTGTTCCAGGAATGCAAGGCATGTTCAATATCCAAAAATTACTCAATATAATCCACCATATTAATAAGCTAAAGAAAAAAATCCCAAAGTCATATCAATTAATGTAGGAAAAATGTGACAAAATTCAACACCCATCCATGACAAATACTCTCAGAGAACTCAGAAGGGAACTTCTTCAACTTGATAAAGAACACCTAACAGAAAGCCTAAAGTTAACACCATGGCTAATGGTGAAAAACTGAATCCTTTCCCCCTGGAACTGGTAACAAAGAAAGAATGCCTGTTCCTAACACTTTTTTTTTAAAGAATTGATTGACTGATCGATCGATTACACAGTGGGGGAAGGGGCAGAGTGAGAGAGAGAAACTCAAGCAGACTCCCTGCTGACTACGGAGCCTAATTTGGGTCTTGAGCCTGATTTGGGTCTTGATTTCAAGAGCCCGAGATCCTTACCTGAACTGAAATCAAGAGTCAGACACTTAATGGACTGAGCCACACAGGCACCCTGCTACCACTCTTAATCATCATAGTACTGGAAATTCTAGCGAGTGCTATAAGGCGATGAAAGGAAATAAAAAGTGAATAGATTGGAAAGGAAGAAATAAAACTATCCCTTATTTGCAAATGAAGTAGTTGTCTTCATAGAAAATCCATAGTGGGGGAAAAACCTCTTGGGAATAATAAGTGAATTCAGCAAGGTCACAGAGTACAAGATCAACATAGAAAAATCACCTGTATTTCTATATACTAGCAATGAAAATGTGCATCCTGAAATTTAAAATATAATACTATTCCCTCAAATAAAAAGAAACACTGGGGCGCCTGGGTGGCTCAGTGCGTTGAGCCTCTGCCTTCTGCTCAGGTCATGATCTCAGGGTCCTGGGATCGAGGCCCGCATTGGGCTCTTTGCTCAGCAGGGAGCCTGCTCTCTCCTCCTCTCTCCCCCTCTCTCTCTGCCTGCCTCTCTGCCTAGTTGTGATCTCTGTCAAATAAATAAATAAAATCTTTTTTAAAAATTTAAAAAAAGAAAGAAATACTTAGGCACAAATCTAACAAAACGTGTGGGACCTGAATGCTAAAAACTATAAAACACGAATAAAAGAAATCAGAGATCAAAATAAATAATGAGACACACTATGTTCACATCATTAACATAGTGAAGATGTTAATTCTCCAAACTAGTATACAGGTTTAACACAATTGCTACCAATATTCCATAAAGATGTTTTAGACATATAGACAAGACTATTCTAAAACTTGCATTGAAAGGCAAAGGAACTAGAATAGCTAAAACAATTTTTAAAAGAATAAAGTGAGAATAATTGGCCAACCTGATTTCAAGACTTATTATATAGTTATTGTAATCATGATTGTGTGGTATTGGCAGAGGAATAGACAGATCAGTGGAAAAGAAAAGAGAACCCAGAAGTGGACCCACAGAAATATGCCCAGATGGCTTCTGAGAAAGACACAAAAGCAATTCAATGGAGGAAGGACAGTCCTTGCAACAAATGGTACTGGAGCAACTGGATATCAATCTCTTTAAAAATGAACCTTGACCTAAACTTCATAGCTTATACAAAGTTTAACTCAAAACGGATCACAGATTTAAATTTAAAATGTAAAATTACCAAGTTTTTAGGGGAAAATATAGAAGAAAATACTTGAGACATATGGCTCAGTGACTTAGTGAAAGGTTCTTAGACATAACCCCAAAAAGCATAACACAGGGAGGAAAAAAAAAACTAAGTAGTGGACCTCATCATAAGTAAAAACTTTTGCTCTGCAAAAGGATGTTAAGAGGATGAAAGAACAAACTACAGACAGGGATAAAATATTTGCAAATTACATATCTGACAACTCATATCTAGGATATATAAAAAAATCCACAACATATAGACTTGTGGAATCACTATGTTGTATACCTGAAACTAATGTAAAATCATGCCAACAACACTTCAGTTAAAAAAAAAAGACACAGACCTGTACCTCTGAAACAAACAGTACATTACATGTTTGCATATACAGTACCTATACATATGCCTTTACCATATGGCCCAGAGATTGTAATCCTGGGCATTTATCCCAGAGAAATGAAAACCTACATATGATTGTTCATAGCAGTTTTATTTGTAATAGCTAAAACCATGGAAACAAAGTGTTTTCCAACAGGTGACCAGTTAAACAAAACATGATACATCCATACCATGAAATGCCACGTGTCAATAAAAAGGAACCAACTTTGGATATCCACAAAAACTTGGATGGATCTCAAGGGCATTATGCCAAGTGTAAAAGGCCAATCTCAAAAGGTCACATTCTGTATGATACCGTTTATAGAACATCTCCAAATGACAGAGATGGAGACGAGATTAATGATTGCTCGGGGTTACAGATGGGAATTTTGGTCTTTCATGCAAGAAAATGAAAAAATCTTTTTTTAAGCCACTGTTATTCTGGATCCCTGTTCCTTGCAGCCACACATGATCTGAACTGGTAAGTCTCCTCCCACACCGCACTTTCTTTAATTTCCTTCTCCATCTCAGTCTCTTTCAAACTCACCATCCTCCATCCAACCTACAGATGTTGGCATCTCTCAAGGCGTGCTCCTTACTGCTTTTCTCCCCACTCAGTAGGATCCCTAAGCAATCTTTTTCATGTGTGATGGTTTAATTATCACCATAGAATGAAGTCTCACATGAACCCAACTGACTATTGGACATCTCCATTTTGATGTCTCGAAAGGACCATGAACAACATGTCCAACACTGAGCTTAAATGATTTTTCCGCATCAAACACGGTCTTTGTCTCTCAGAGATGTCAGGAGCTTCTGTCCAGCTGGGCAGTTCCCAAACTAGAATTCAGTCTTTGCCCTTCCCACACTCTCACCTCCATTTCCAATCTGTCTTCATGTCCTAGCAACAGTACCTCCCCAAATCTGAATTGTTAGACTTCCCAGCATCCCAGGCCAAACCACTAATATACCTGTCTGGCTGCAGTCCTGCTGTGCCTCTTTGATTGTTTTAAAACATGTCCACAGATTCTCTGACTCTCCTTCCATCAATAAGAGGTATCTAATTTCTGTCCCCTTTTCCATGGGCTGGACTTTGTGATTCACTACTACCAAACACCGTGTGGCGGATGACCCTGCCTGAACCCGAGGCTAGTGTGCTAGTCTGCAGGGGCTGCCATCAGAGCAGGTGGCTTGGAGAACAGACATCTGTTTTCTCACAGTTCTGGAGGTGGGAAATCTGAGATCAAGGTGTTGGCAGGTTGGGTTCTTCTCAGGGCTCTCTCCTTGGCCTGCAGATGACCACCTTCTTGCTGGCTCTTCACATGGTTGCCCCTCTGTGCACGCACCCTGTGTGTCTCTGTGTCTTATTTTCCTCTTATGAGGACACTAGTCACACTGGATTAGCGCCCACCCTAACAGCCTCATTTTAATTTAATTACCTCTTTAAAAGACTTATCTCCAAATACAATTCTGAGGTACTAGGGGTTGGGACTTCAACATGCAAACTTTGGAAGGACCCAATTCAGCCTTTCACAACTAGGTAATGAAAGGTAATACAGCCTCTTCTTGGCTCTCTCAGGACAGCGTTTCAGTCTGGGTTCAATCAGGAAAGAAATCACACAGCAATCTGAACAGACTTAAGTTTAACATAAGAAAGTATTAGCTATAACAGGGGATTGGTGTCATGAGGGATTGCCCAGTAAGACTCTAAAAAATATAAAAGTATCAGATACAAGGAGAAGTCAAACCCTTAAGACTCAAGGAAAACACCCAAGGAAGATACCCGCCAGGGCTGAGATTCAGACCTTGTTGGAGATGGCAGAGATGTTTAGTGCTGGGCTGGTGAAACCAACTAGAAATCTGGAGCTCCTCTGAAATCCACCTGCTAGCGTACTGGCAACATATGGCTACAAGTGTTCTGTTACAAAGCCACTAAGGGAGGGGGTGCCAAGGGAGGCTGTTGGCCGAAGGTGCTGCTGGTACCGGGTACTACAGGAGCGGGGCCCTGGGGAATGCTGCAAGATCCTGGTGCTGGAGAAGTCGCCCACGCTGCAGGAGCCAGTCTAGTGAGAATCTGACACCAGGAAGCAAAACCCTTTCCTCCTGGAATGTCTCTCCAGTGTCCTTGCAGACAATGCTTCAGTATCAGCTGGTAAGGAGAAAATATTTAAAGGGCTTGAGTCTGTTTTTACAGAGTAGGCAAACCTGGTGAATCTAGAGCTGACAAACAACAAATAGGTAACTGGCACAGTTCAACCTTTTGACTACTCTGCTTCCATATGCACCCTTGACACATATTTAAATTCTGTACATCAACAAAACAACTCCTGACTGCTATCTAATGTGGTTATGCTTCCTAGGAGTAAAAAAGTTCTTACCCTTTCCACAAGAGTCATGGTATCCATCACAAATTTAGTACCAGCCCTGGATTAGAACATTGTATTGCCTAAAATGTAAAATTAAGTTCTGATAACTTATGTATAAAGGAAAATTGGGAACAAGAGAGGAACAAATTGTTAGCATATCCAAATATAACAGTCAAATAGAAAATAGGCAAAACTTTTCACAGAACTAGAACAATCCTAAAATTTGTATGGAACTCCATAAGATTTCAAACACCAAAGCAATTTTGAAAAAGAAAGACAAATCTGAATTTATCACAATTCCAGGTTTCAAGTTATATTACAAAGCTGTAGTAATCAAAACAGTATGGTACTTACAATAAAAGCAGACACATAGATCCATGGAATAGAACAGAAAACCCAGAAATAAACCCACAATTACATGGCCAATTAACCTTTGGCAAAGGAAGAAAGTACATACAATGGGAAAAAGACAGTCTCTTCAACAAATGGTGTTGGGAAAATTGGACAGCCACATGCAAAAGAATGAAACTGGACGACTTTCTTTCACCACACAAAAATAAACTCAAAATGTATTAAAAACCTAAATGTGAGACCTGAAGCCATAAAAGTCCTTGAAGAGAGCACAGGCAGTTGTCTGATATCAGCCATAGCAACATTTTTCTAGATATGTCTCCTGAGGCAAAAGAAATAAAAGCAAAAATAAAACTACTGGGATTACATCAAAATACAAAGTTCCTGCACAGCAAAAGAAACTATCAACAAAACTAAAAGGCAACATACTCAATGAGAGAAGACATTTGTAAATGACATATTCAATAAAGGGTTAGTATCCAAAATATACAAAGAACTGATACAACTCAATAACCAAAAAACAATCCAATTTAAAAATGGGCAGAAGGCATGAACAGACATTTCTCCAAAGAAGACATATAAATGGCCAAATAGACACATCAAAAATGCTCAGCATCACTCATCATCAGGGAAATGCAAATCGAAACTACAAGTGAGATATCACCTCACACCTGTCAGGATGGCTAAAATCAAAAACACAAGAAACAAGTGTTGGTGATGCTGTGGAGAAAAAGGAACCCTTGTGCACTATGGGTAGAAATGCAAACTGGTGCAGGCACCCTGGAAAACAGTATGGATGTTTAAATTAAAAATTAAAAATTAAATATAGAACTATCCTATGATCCAGTAATTGCACCACTGGGCATTTACCCAAAAAATACAAAACCATGAATTATTCAAAGGAATATATGCACCCCTATGTTTACTGCAGCATTATTCACAATAGCCAAACTATGGAAGCAGCCTAAGTATCCATTGACGGGTGAATGGACAAAGAAGAAGTGGTGTGCCTGTGTGTGTGTGTGTGTGTGTGTGTGTGTGTGTGTGTGTATCTGTATAATAGAATATTATTCAGTTGTAAAAAGAATGAAATCTTGCCATTTGCACCAACATGGATAGAGCTAACAAGTCAGAGATAAGTCAGAGAAAGACAAATAGGGCGCCTGGGTGGCTCAGTGGGTTAAAGCCTCTGCTTTCGGCTCGGGTCATGATCTCAGGGTCCTGGGATCGAGGCCCGATTCAGGCTCCCTGCTCAGCGGAGAGCCTGCTTCCCCCCCCTCTCTCTGCCTGTCTCTCTGCCTCCTGTGATCTCTCTCCCTCTGTCAAATAAGTAAATAAAAAACCAAAAAAAACAAAAACAAAAAACAACAAAAAAGAGAAAGACAAATATATGATCTCACTTAGATGTGGAATTTAAGAAACGAAACAAATGAGCAAAGAAAAAAAAAGATGGACAAACCAACAATTGTACTCTTAACTGTAGAGAACTGATGGTTAGCAAAGGGGAGGTTGGGGGATAAAGGGATGGGGGAAAAAGGGGTGAGAATTAAAAAGTACACTTATGCTGGTGAAGAAAGTGATTAAAAAATCAATGAAAAAACCCAAAACCAAAAAACCAAAAAAAAAAAAAGGCAAAACTCCTATAGTTCTTTCTATAGTTTGTCACAGGGCTGTGACGGATATTGCTAGTTTTCTTCTTTCACTGCACACTCTGTATTTCCCCTGCCCTCAATGAGAATCTCAACTGGTAGGGTTCTTTACCTAAAGGAGTGACCTCAACTCTCATTCCCAAAAGGTTTGAGCCCTCAGTTGTCCTGCCTTTTTTGGTTTCTGTAGTTTTCCATTAACCTTTGCTGTTGTATTTTTCATTAAACTTTACTAATATGGGTCCTGTGAGGGCAAATCTCTGCCCCTTCTATGATGGAGGAGGTCCAACATAATCCACCTGCCACCAGATGGCCAGCTGGTGCCCACAAGGAATGGTGCCATATCAGGGATTAGCATTGACCTCTGCAGATTAGGCACTCAGCAGCAGTGTTAGGTCAGTCTTTTTTTATTTTAAGATTTTATTTATTTATTTATTTATTTATTTATTTATTTATTTATTTGACACAGAGAGAGATCACAAGTAGGCAGAGAGGCAGGCAGAGAGAGAGGAGGAAGCAAGCTCCCGACGCAGGCCTCGATCCCAGGACCCTGAGACCATGACCTGAGCCGAAAGCAGAGGCTTTAACCCACTGAGCCACCCAGGTGCCCTAGGTCAGTCTTGCTAAGAGGAGTGCACATTGCTCAGACCATGCATGGACCCTTTTCCTGCCATCCTGGTCCCTCTGTTCATGAGCCCATTGAGCAAGCACCAGGGTGGCTGTGGAGAGAGGCTAACTAACATCCAGAGTGTGTCATTTTGTCCACTTATTGCTAAGTGTCTCCTCTGCAATGGACACTTTTTGGTGGGCAGTCACATGTACATGACTATCTTCAGAGTTCGTGTCCTTCCAGGGAGGCCCGTCCACATGGCTCTTCTCCAGACTTACTTGTCATCAACTGTGATGGTGGTAATTTTATGTGTCAACTTGGCTTGGCCACAGTGCCCAGAAATTTAGTCAAACATTATTCTATATATTTCTGTAAGAGTGTTCTTTGGATAAAATTAAGATTTAAGTCAGTGGAGGGGCACCTGGGTGGCTCAGTTGGTTAGGCAACTGCCTTCAGCTCAGGTCATGATCCCGGAGTCCCGGAATCGAATCTGGAATCAGGCTCCCAGCTCCATGGGGGGTCTGCTTCTCCCTCTGACCTTCTCCCCTCTCATGCTCTCTCTCACTCTCTCTCTCTCTCAAATAAGTAAATAAAATCTTTAAAAAAAAGAGATTTAAGTCAGTGGAGTGTGAGTAAAGCAGACGGCCTGCCCTCCATAGTCCAGTCCATTGAAGGCCTTAGCACAAAGACTGATATCTACCCACCCCTGCTCCAAGCAACAAGGAACTTTGCCAGCAATGGCCTTTCAACTCCAACTGCAGCTCTTCCCAGAGTCTCCAGCCTGCTGGCCTACCCCGTTAGATTTTGGACACACAAAGCCTCCACATTCACATGAGCCAATTCCTTAAAACGTCTATATATCTGGGCACCCCGGTGATGCAGGCAGTTAAGCGTCTGACTCTTGGTTTCAGCTCAGGTTGTGATCTCAGCATCGTGAGATCAAGTCCCAAGTTGGGTTCCACACTCAGTGCAGAGTCTGCTTAAGTTTCCTTCTGCCTCTGCCCCTCACCTCTGCACGCATGCGTGCTCTGTCTCAAATAATATTTTTAAAAATCTATCTATCTATCTACCTATTCATCTACCTAGCTATGTTGGTTCTGTTCTCTGGAGAACCCTATTACTCCAATCTGCCACTCCTGTTCCTTCCAAGTTCTTGACCATACAGTCAAACCATTAACAACTGATCATGAATCAGTAACCAGTAGAGTCGGGCACCTGGGTGGCTCAGTGGGTTAAAGCTTCTGCCTTCAGCTCAGGTCATGATCTCAGGGTCCTGGGATCGAGGCCCGCATCCGGCTCCCTGCTCAGCAGGGAGCTTGCTTCCTCCTCTCTCTCTGACTACCTCTCTGCCTACCTGTAATCTCTCTCTGTCAAATAAATAAAATCTTAAAAAAAAAATAACCAGTAGAGTCATACTTCTGGCCATCTATTACTCCAGAAAATCAAACATATGCGCAAAGTTCTGGCCACAGGGAAGACTTTTTCTTTACCACTGACCTTCAAGGTCATCCCTGAATGAGAGTCATGCTGCCTTATAACTCTGGGGAAGTATCAGCATTGTATCATGCACGCCCCTCTATAAACCACGCTTGAGTTTTTCATCTTCAGTAAACTGATCTGAAAGACCATCCCAGGAAGCCTTGCATGTGGGTTGAGAGAGAGGAGGCAATGCAACTGAAATTGGTGTGAAAAGAACGTGAGTCACCGGCTTGTGCAAGTTAGTTGTATTTTCCACACTTGCCTGAGCTTGGACTCCTTTCTACCATTTCCATTTGATGACACATTGATGCTGCACATATCTAAGCTTATGACTCGGGTGGGGGTGTCCAACAACACCCAGATTATTTGGGAAGCTCAGCACCTCATATCCCACACTTAGGTGCTAAGTTTCTACCAAAGGCAAACAGCAAACCAGAGCTGTTTCTCGAAGTGAGAGTAGGTATTTCAGAAGAGGGTATATGGACATGCTCCACAGTCCTAGAACCTGGACCGTGATGATTCTCCTATCAGTGCTTTCCCGAGGCTCCACACAGCATCCCTATCTGCCATAAATTTCAGTTGTCAGATGACTCCTACCCCAGCCACTGTCTAAGTGCAAGTGCAGGAGAGACCCTGCACAAGTATCACTGTGAGATGTATTAATAACCAAGGACAGCTATGCTGCAATAGAGGACCACAACAGCCTCCTCTCTGCTTTCCCTGCATCTTCTCCGGTCCCCCACAATCTGGTGTCCATGTTCCGGACAGAGGGGCATTTTCAAAACACTGACTTGACGAGACACTCATCAGTGGCTTCCTCCTGATCTCAGGTTCTGCCCATGCCTTCAGAGGACCTCCTCATTTTACCTGCATCTGCGCTCAGGATTCTGGGCTCCACGCCCCATCAATCTAGCCCAGTTCTGCGCAGTGCTGTCTCCCTCCCATGCCATAGGCCTTTTACCTGCCTCACTCCAACTCATCCTTCAGGTTCAGCTCAAATGCCACTTCCTTCAGGAAGCCTCCTGAGATCATGGGGCCTGTCCAAAGGTTCTCACAGAACAACAGACCTCACTTTTGTGGCTGTAGCACTGGTTGTAAATTTAAACTCTTTTGAGTGACTTACTTTATAAATGCCTTGTGTCCAAGAAATGATAGGCTCCACCGGGAAGGGTTTGCAAATATTCTGCCATTTTAACCTCAGACCCCAGCAGGGGGCTGGGTGTACAACAGTTGTTTGTTTTTTACGATGACAAGAGGATGGTGAAGTAAGGGCCCAGGGCTGGGATGGATGGGAGCTGGAGTGAAGAAGCCTTCCACACCAGTGTCTTGATGCTTGTCCCACATACACAGGGGATACAAGTCAGAGGCCACGGTCTCCTTCCCTTGGGCCCCATTTGTTCTGCCCAAGACAAAGCTCCACTTGGGGCTGGGGAAGTTTGCCAAAAAAGCGGAGAAATTGATTTCACAATACTGGTTGGGCTGGCAGTTGGCTGTGGGGGGCCTGACAGCCTGCTCTTTGGGGCTTTACTTTTAGTTTCTGGATGTTTTACTGTATTTGGTAATTTCTCAAAACTGGGGAAAAGCACTGCCTGGCTTCGTTTACTCTGCTCCTGGGTCAGAAGAGCCAGAATTGCTCAGGAAGGGAAAAGTGGAAGAAAGAGGGACTGAGCTGGGGCTGGGGTGAGTGCTCAGGCCAAGGCACCCTACAGAAGAGGCCAGAGGTGATGTCTGAAAGAGACTTTGGCCATGGTAATGTGGGAGAGCTGGGCCCATTACCCAGCAGACTCAGGGCCTTGACACGTGGCCGCACCATGGGCTGTCTGCCATGGCCTCCTTCCCTATAACCTTCATTTCAACAGCATTACCACTCCTTTCCCTCCGTGCCCACCACAGGGCCAGTCCTGGGCCCTAGGAGGGAACATTTGCTTGTAAGTGTTTGCTTGCAAGATGTCCAGAATCTGGCAGGGGAGATGGCACCAGGCAGGCCGGCCACGGACCCCCCCCCCTTCCTTGAGGGCCCGCTGGAGTGTAGAAAGCACGTTCACCACCCACAGCTGAGTCTAACATTATGAGCCACAGCAATTGAGCATTTTTCAGGAAAAGTGCCAGTCAACCCAGTTCTAACTGGCTTAAGGGGATGGTGGGTGAGGAGGGGAATCCTATTGGTGGCTCATGAGCTTAGAGTCTAGAGATTGGGAGGGGGGTTTGCTTAAGGTACAGTTTGATTTTAAGCTCAAGGGCCATCCCCCTGCCCCTACTTGCCTTCCCAGGACCTTGCTTTCTCTTTCTCCATCCCTCAGTCGGGCCATCTTCTGCACGAACTTCATTCCCCTGGCTCCCTGCAGTGACAGAGCTGCAGGAACAGCTACAACACTCACTCACCCCAGCTTTTGAGAGTAAGGCAGCAACGTCTTTCCCAGCATGCCCAGCACATGTCTCCCTGGACCTCATTGGCTGTAATTGGGTCAAGTGCCCGCCCCTCAACCAATCACTGGCAGGGAAAGGCATGGCCTTGTTCGGCGTGGCGGTAACATGGCCGCCAAGGTTTCACCGACGGGCGGTGGAGGAGGCCTCCTCGGGAGGGCCTGGGAGTCTGCTGCCGGGAGAAGACGGAGGATGCCCGGGAGGCGGAAGGCTGGTGACCTTCCTCGTCCCCATGGTGCCCAGGGACGTCAGCGAGGGCGAAGTTTCTGAAAGCCTTTTGTTGCTAAGAGAGTGGAGGGCCATCTCAGGCAAAGGGATGGGGATAGACGTAGATCCTGCATTCACAGGAGGGTTCGGTAATGTTCAAGGCCAGCTAAGAGAGCGGAACAGAGGGAGCCCCGTGTCTAGATTAAGGTGCAAGAGCAAAGACAGGTGAGTTAGAGGGAAGCTGGGGTTTCTTGCTGGAGGAATAGACAAAACAGAAAAGTACACAGCAGTTGTCAGGGAGCCCTGTTCTAAGGCTGATGGCCCTCGGCAGTCAGGACAGCCGTCGGAGCGAGGTTTATGGGTTGGACGGCCCTTTAACTGGTGCCACTGGCACCCAAGAGAAGGCTGTGCTCAGGTGCCTGTTCAGGAGGAACATGAATCCCTTCCAGGGCCACACTGGGACTTCCTGTCCGGCCACTCTCATTACACTGCACCTTCTCTGGGACCTCTCGGCTCTGGCCAAGGTTTAATTAAACCTGTATCTTCCCCTTCAAGATATGTGCGATTTCTTGCATGAATGGGCAGGGATGTGGGGGCAATGGATAGAGGATTCCTTACAGATCCCGTCCTCTTGGCCCTTCCTTCATAGCAAAGGGTTACTCCTGGCCATGCTTGTCTCTGGGTCTGCCCTATAAGCATCATTCTCTGTGCAGATTGGACCCTACCTATATCCCACCCTCTTCTCTAACCTCTGAACCCTGCAGAACTCACTTCGCAGGCAGCTAGATTCTTCACATTCTCTTTACAACAGGCTAGTTCAGACAAACTCCATGTGATTATAGCTGGCCCGTGTGCAACGAGAGATGACTGGCCTCTGGTATTCCCCTAACCTGAAGGGTTAGGGCCATGTGAGCAGGCAGGCAGGCAGGGAGAGAGGCCCAGTACCTGATTTGGGCTGGCAGCAGTGTCTATGGCCTTGGGGGCTTGTCTGGGATGGAGAAGGTTAATGGGGCAATGTGAAGAACAAGGAACCAGGTCCAGAATGACAGAACCTGGCTTGAGGAGGGCCTCACACTAGCTCTCAAAGTCTTACTGACTCTGCGGCGCAGCTCCTGTCTGGAATGGGTCAGGGAAGGCAGGACAGACCAGGGAAAAAAGGCTCCCAGCCATTCTAAATGGACATCACGAATACTTTTACTGAGGAGGGTCCCTCAGTTCCTCACTTTGAGGAACCTCACTGTTTCCTCTTGTTTTACTCACAGATCTGTGGGCAGTCCAGGTCTCCAGCAATCCTCCCTGATGAGCTTTGTCTCCCCCATCCCCACCCCAGCGTGCACCTCGTGGTAATTTCCCCCATGGTCCGAATCCCTGCCTTGGACTTTTGGCCTTCTGGGTCCCCACAGGACTTGAATTTCCCAAAGGCAGAGACTGTGGCTTATCCACGGTGGTCTCCTCACATTGCAGCCCACACCTGGTGTGTGGGAAGGTGTCTAGTAAATGTAGAATGATGCCTTCCTTAGTGAAGACCAAGGAATTTGGAACTTGGCAGGGGCAGGGAAGAGGACTACTGACTGGAGTGTCACTGCCTGGTGTGGAGGAGGAGGCAGAAAACCACCCAAAGCAGACACACAATGATTAGAAGCTCACAAAGGACAGACAGCTCTGCAACTTTGGGAGCCTCTGAGGCAGCAGCCAACTTGAAGGACAGTGTTGCTGTTACTGAGGGCTCCAGGCCACTGAGCAAAGGTTAGCGCTGAGAGATTGCAGAAAGATCTCAGTCCCCACAAGTGGTTGTAGGGCGACGGTGTGATTGTTTCAAAGTTTGCTTCTGTCAGGATCACACTCTCAGCTGTTTGAAGCCTACCCTACACACAGCTCCTTCCCATAAGGGTCTCTGACAGCCCAGATGTTTCTGCGACAAACTGTCTCCTGTCTGGCTTTCTAGACCCTGAAGGGTTTCATGGGGGCTTTTCAAGCTTTTTTCAGGATTTTCTAAAGCCTCATGGGCAAGGCTAACTGGGGAACCCAAACATTAACGTCCTTGCTATGGGCTGGAATTAAATCAGTTCCGTGTGGTAACAGTCATGCAGTCTGATGAGTAGTTTTGTGTGTCCTGGTTAATGAAAGAGGGACTGACAGTGTGTCCTCTCTCTGAGCACCCAGATCAGTAGGCTCTTGTGGAATTATTAATCTTGATCAAGTCAGTTTTCTGAAGAAAAACCATGTGGATAATGAGGCAGGAATATGAAAATGTCTTTGGGCTGTAAAAGAAATGACAAGTAGCTTCCATACCAAGTAGTTTCCTCGGAGAACCTGAGGGCAGGAAATCTGTGCGGAGGCCCGTTTGCGGTGCAGTCACCCCCTGGTGGTCAACGGGGAGCACAGCGCCTGTAACCACAAGCAAACAGCGTCTCCAATAAAACCTCCACGTGGGGAGGAAAAGAGAAGCCACGCATATTCTAAATGGCAGACTGGCCATTGCTCTGGAAAGCTGTGCAGCAGAACACAATGGGGAAGGGTAGGGGCTCCTTATCCAGTGTCTCCTGCCCTCACTTTTCCCCTTCCCTGCAAAAAAGATAACGAGGAGGAGCTTCCTGGGTAGGCCTGTGAGAGTGAATAAGACAAACCTGGCCACAGGACCCTCTGTGCTTGCTCTGGGTCCTCTCTCCTGTCAGGTCAGCATGGCCACTCAGTGAGTGGTGGCAGGAGCATGGGGCACGTGGACAGCGGGTTGCCGGATGTGGCCTGACTGGTATGGATTGTTCCTCAGCCACCTGGTCCCCAACTAGGCTTTGGAAGTTACCAGGGAAACTGGGAACCATTACAGGTTTATTTCCAACACCTGGAAACTCCTGAAACATCTGTCCCTTCTCTGGCAGTTTATTGACATGAGCCACCCTTCTATAGTAAAGGCAAAAATACATGAAAACTTCAGTGGGGTAAGAAGGAAGGTTGTTCATATTTATCAAGAAGCTAATAAATATTCATATTTAATCATTGTAACGATTCTGTCAGAGGATTGTTTTTCTGCTCACTTTATAGTGTGGAAACTGAGGCTCAGCAAGGTAAACTGACGTGCTTAGGACGAAACAGAAAATTCCAGAACCAAAGCATGGGCCCTACGTCTTAAGTGTCATAGGGTCTTGGAGGTGTAGCATGTCCAGAGGTTATGGGGATGTGTAAGGACACAGGCAGGGTGGAGAGGAGGAGAGTTCCATAAGAAGCTTCTCTTGACCTCCAGCATCCTCACCACCTTGGGCAACTCTACCCCTTCTAGTCCAGACCTTTGTTGATTACTGTGGGGGCAGGGGGTGGGGGTGAGTCACTTCATCCTGGCCCACACAGCTGTCTGGACCAGACCTGACACCTGTCCTGTGGCAGCCAATCCAAAGGCTGCTGATGGCTCTGCAGGTGGAATTGGTCTTCAGACCAAGTGATTCCTCTGGGGGCAGGGAGAGTGTGCTTTCCAGAGGGAAAGAGGTTTGGTAGTAGGAAGACACACTGCACACGCTAGGGAAGTAGAGGCAGTGAGCAGCTCAAGTTTCACAGAGCCAGTGCCCAGAGCAGGGGAATGGACTTAATATTTACTCCTCTCTGGGCTCTTCATGCCTCTTGTACCTCAGACCTTGTAGCTGGGGGAGATGAAGTAAATCTCTCAGAATTTTCCTTAGTGCCCGTCGATGGCAAACTCAAGTTATGTTTGTCTGAAAATTCCAGGTTGGCAGTTCTTTTGAACAAACTTAAGATAATCCACTGTCTTTTAGCATCATTGTTATCAATGAGATGTCATCTGTCAGTCTGTTTCTCTTTCCTCTCAGGCTGGCTTGGTGATCTTTTGTCTTTGGTGTTCTGTGGTTTCAGTATACTATGTCTTAGCTGACAGCCTCCTTTTATTTAGCCTGCTTGGGACTTGTTTGAATTTCTTAAATCAGTGTATTGGTGTCTGTAATGATTAATCTTCTGTGTCCAGGCAACCCTCACGCTTGTCTAAGCTATGGTGCTTAACACTAGTCTAAATGTCGTGGTGAAGGTATCTTGTGACGTGCTTACCATTACTAGTTAGAATCAGTCCTCTTTAAGTAAAGTAGGTTACCCACCAGAGTGTGGGTGGGCCTATTCCATCAGTTGAAGAACTTAAGAGCAAAAACTTAGGTTCCCTGAAGGAAGGAATCTACCTCAAGACTACCAGAGAAATTTTGCCCCAGGTTCTAGCCCGCTGGCAGGCTCTGTGAATTTTGGACTCAAGATTGTAGCTTCAACTCTTGCCTGAGTTTCCAGCCTGCCACCCACCCTATATATTTCAGACTTGCCAGTCCCCACAATCATGTGAGCCAATTCCTTCACACCCATCCCCCTCTGCCGGGAGAACCATGACGAAAACAGTGTTAGTCAAGTCTGGAACTTCTTGACCATTCTCTCTCTCTCTCTCTTTTTAGGGACCCCACTGAGATTTAAGGTTTACTCTCCCACTCTATTTTCTATGTTTATTTACCTCTATATAGTTTCTATTTCTTTATTTCTCTGAGTTACAATTTGAGTAATTTCTTTAGATTTAGATTTCCAAGTCGCTGATTCTTTTGTTAGCTGGGTCTGATTTATTGCTAAACCATTCTTTGAGTTTTAAATTTAATCACTATATATATATTCACCACCCCCCCCAGAAGTTTTGATTTTTTTCAGATATGCTTAGGCATTGCATATCTACATATTTGTAGAAAAAATGCATTTTCTACATGCATTTTCAAGTTTGCCTTTTATTTCTATAAACATATTAAAGAGTCATTTATAGTTGTGTCTGATAATTCCATTATCGGAAGCCTTCTGGGTTCATTGATGTGGTCTGTTGTTTCTGCTAAACCTCACTTGTGGCTTCTTGTTTCTTTGAATATTCTCAAATCTGAAATCTGCTCATTTTCCTTCTACTTTACAGAGATCACTACAAATTAAATTCTCAATCATATTTTCTGTGTGAGTTCGGGCTGCAAACTCGCATAAGGTTTAGCTCATGCTTCCTAGTATTTTTGAAGATTGATTTATTTATTTTAGAGAGAGAGCACGTGTGTGCAGAGGGTGGGGGCAGAGGGAGAGGGAGAGAGAGAATTTCAAGCAGACTCCCCGCTGAGTGCGAACCCAGGACCCCAAGATCACGACCTGAGCCAAAATCAAGAGTCAGATATTCAAATGGCTGAGACACCCAGGAGCCCCTCATGCTTCCTAATTTTGGGGTGAATTTTCCCAGTTTTACTGGGGGCTTGAGATAGTCTTTTCTTGCAGCCTGCTGGGAGAGAAGGTGGGCACGGCTGGGTTTGCTTCTAGTTCACGCTCATTATCTCCAAGGGTGTAACTGAGGCCCCAGTTCTGTAGAGGAAGGATTTCTTGATAGATTTCTCACCTGGGTGGGTCCTGGGCTTGATCTCTTATACCTTAGGCTTTAGAAGGATGTGAAACCAAACTCAGCCAAGCTCACCTGTTTCAAAAAGTCCTTTCGGAGCTCTGCTTACATCTCTAAATTTCCACATCCACTCAGTTTCTGGTCCACGAATGCTTTATCTTTTGGACAGCTCAATGATGTTTCTAAAAAGTTATTTTATTCTAGATTTTTAGCTGTTTTCAGTGGGAGGAATAATCCAGTTACCTAGACACTCCATATTATTGGAAACTGAGTGCTTATATTTTAAAATGGTAAACCTTGCACTTCTGGGATAAACCCAAACCTGTCATGATATATTACATACATTGTTGAAATGAGTTTACTGATATTCTGATTATTTACATCTTTGTTTTATAGTTGAGAATGTCCTGTAATTTTTCATTCTTTTCCTACCCATGACTGATTTTTTAAAAATCCTGGTAATACCACTCTAACATGAGTTGGAAAGTGTTCCCTCCTTCTATTTTACACCAACACCCAGAGAGCAAGAGAGGAAGGGACTTAACTGAGGCCATGTAAGTTTTATGGCCCAGGTCGGGACTAATGTCTCCTGTCCCTGAACCCAGGGCTCCTTTAGACTCATTACTGCCACCCAGCCACACAGAAGGCGTACCCTGGTCACCACCTCTGCACTGAGTATCCAGGTCAGGAAGGTGCTGAGTGAATGAGTGGAAAACAGATGTATAAACAGATGGATGATGGATGCATGGACAGAGGATGGATGATGGATGCATGGCTGGATGGAGGATGGATGATGGATGGAGGGAGGGAGGATGGATGATGGATAGAGGGAGGGAGGATGGATGGATAGATGGAGGGGGGATGGATGATGGAGGGAGGATGGATGCATGGACAGAGGATGGATGATGGATGCATGGCTGGATGGAGGTTGGATGATGGATGGAGGGAGGGAGGATGGATGGATAGATGGAGGGGGGATGGATGATGGAGGGAGGATGGATGGATAGATGGAGGATGGATAGATGGAGGATGGATGATGGATGGATGGGCTTTCCTCACTCTGAGCTCAGTAGACCATCATGAAGTGAGTCAATGCTTACACCCACCCTCAAGCCAATGCTCGGCTCCATTCTCCAATGACTAGGAGGTCCTAAGATCTTTTAGCCCATATTTCCCATCTGTGCCCTTTCGGCTGTGACCAGGGTGAACACGCTCACCATGGTGGTCAGCCTGTGGCAAATGCAGGATATCTCATCCTAAACAGCAAGGTCAGGGCTTCCTTACCTGGATTGTGCCAAGGCCCTGGGGCCTTTGGTGTGTGTGTGTGTGTAGGTGGAAGTGGGTTCCTGTCACCTGTCCTCCCAACTACGGCTGAGATGGCCATCAGCCAAACCTGGTGACTCACGGAGACTTGGGTCTGTGTTCACTGTGGAGGTGATGTCACATGGCATGGGGGCTGGTCCTTACAGCATTGCAGATCCCCCCAGAACCTCCCTCCTCCCCATCCTTGAGTTGGGGAAAGCCCTTCCACTCCTTCCTGCCAGGTTCTCATTTCTTGCCCCTCCCCGGCATCATTCTACTGAGTTGACTCTCTTGAAAATAAAGCCAGGAGACGAAGCTATCTTCAGGCTGATTCTGCATCTGCCCCATCCCCTGCACCCTCCAGCCAACGGGACACGGCAGAAACGACTTCTTGGAACTAGAAAAGAAAACGGACTGGAAACGAAATACAAATGGCACCTCAAGAAGTCAGCCTGCCCCACTGGCTCTGCAGAGGTTCCGGGGGCTGGGGCTTCTTCTAAGGGCTTCCCAACAGTGGGCCTCCCTGCCTGGCTCCACCTTCAGTGCCATCACAGCGGGAGCCTGAGAGCCGGCGAGCCAGCGAGCGTGGACTTTGGCAAATGCTACACTTCGGGGAATGTCAAACGTTTACCAGCACAACCCTGGGCGAGAGCCACGGCTAATAGCAGCAGGGATGGGAGGGGCCAGACTGAAACCCACAGTTGGGATAAAGCCAACAAGAGTCCCTCTTCTTTGCCAAGTTTATTTTATTAAAATATACAGGACTGAATATTGGTGGGCGCTGAGAACAGGAACCACCCTCCCAGGCTGCGCCCCAGGGAGACGCTTCCGTCATGCAGACATGCGGCCAGTCCACATCCCAGCGTGGGGGACAGATCCCTCCTGCTTGGACGTGCAGCCAGTCTGGCCCCAAGCCAAGAGGGGCAGGGGCATGGCGGTGACCCTCTCCTATGGCCTGGGCCCCTTAGAAGCACAGCTACGCCAGCTGAGAGGGCTGGGGGTAGGCGGAGGGGAGAAGATCCCTGAGCCAGGGAAAGCTGATGCCCTCCTGGAGGAGGGAAGAAAGACCCCCACCCCAGTCCAACTGGAGATGGGGTGTCAGTACAACTCTGAGAGGACCACCTGTGTGTGGGTGCCAAGGGGTCCCCGTGACCAAACCAGGCCAATCTCCATGGCCCCCGCCATTCCGTTTCCTTTGAGGGCCCTGCTCACCCCTGGGCCAGGCCTGATGAGAGGGGGGTGGCAGCCGGTGGAATGTATTGTATGGGAATGTTCCTCAGAAAGGACTGGGTTCCTTCTTGGGGAGGCCTGAGTGGAGAAGAGCAGCGTCTCTCTCTTCTGGAGGTTTCTGTTGACCTCCCACTCAGCCTCAGGACCCTCAGCCCACACTCTTGGCTCTGCCTTCAGGCTGACAGGAGCCTCCATCCCCAAAGCAGAATCCAGACAAGGACAGTCCCTCTGATTTGTGCTTCTGAATGTTGGTGAGCCGGGCTGGGCTGGGGATGGGCTTTGAGGCCGCACGGCTCTGAGGCACAGAATGGACCCCCATGCTTCTTCTCCAGAGCTACCTGATTGGGGCCACTGCGACCCAGGCCTCAGCCCACTAGGGGGGGGCCTAATCTTGGAAAAACAGAGTGTCCTTGGCTCCCTTTGTGGGCTGCAACCTGAGCTGCTCTGGGTGCTTGTGCTTTTTGTATGGGGTTGGGTGAGCCTGTGTATAGAGGGATGGCCACATTGCTTTAGGACTCTAACCAGGAAGTGGGAGTGGGGGGCTCATCCAAGCTGGGCGCCAAGGGACACAGGAGGAGACAAGGAAGGAGGGAGAAGCCCCTTCTCAGGCCTGCTCTGCCACCTGGGCTCCCTGGCTGCCAGTCCCTGATCCTTGTGACCTCTTCTTAGAACCTGTTGTGACCTTGGGGTCAAACACTCTAGTGCCACAGGGGGATGGGCAGCCCCACCCACTTCACTCCCACCGGGCTAGGACCGGGGGCAAGGGAAGCCTTCCTCCATAGCAGCGGACTTGGCAGACAGTTCCCCTAAGATCCTCCACCAAGAAACCCAATCCCTGAGCTTGAAAGGCTCCCTTCCCAGGATGGAGAGAAGAGAGTCCAGTGGCCCCTTACGTAACTGGAGCTTGCCAGAGGAGTGACAGGCATCCTGGGACCCCAGGGCCATGTTCCCAGAAACAGCAGGCTGTCTCCATCCCGACCTCTTTCGCTGTCCCAACTCTCGACACCACTGCCCCGCAAGTGTCCTGCGGCGACGAGCATTCTGGGAGTGTAGTCGGTGGGCAGGGGAGTGGCTGGGGGGACAAGAAGGCCAGAGTACCCCCCCACAACCTGGCCCATGTGTGGTGGGAAACAAGGGTGATGAGAGGGGTGAGGGGACTCACACCAGAGGGGCCTTTCTTTTGGAGACTGGAGCTTCTTCTGCGGGGGACCATGAGCGCTTTTCCGCAGCACCCCGCGGCCAGCAGCCTGCAGACACGGCTCGCTCAGCACCCACTGCAGAGGTGGCCCCACCACACCGGCCCGGACGGGGGTTGGCCCTGGGGGGTACGGCTCTCGTCACCTGGATCCACCTCCCAGCCAGACTCAGCCCCTCCCTGACCTCTGCACCCCCTCTCCCAGCCCAGAGGAATGGGCTGTGTGTGTGCGTGTGTGTGTGTGTGTGTCTAGAGCAAACTGTTCACTTTTTGCAAATATATTAGAAAAAAAGTTTCTCATGGAAGCTGCTCCTGGCAGGACTGAGATTTCTTTGGGGGCAGAGGTGGCAGTGGCCACTCAAGGACCCCTCCCCACCGCCGTGGCCTAGATGACGTTCTCAAACAGCTGCATGGAGCTCATGATGTTCTCATCCTGTGTGGAGAGAGGAGGGGGGCGCTGGTCAGACTCCAGGTGGGCGGCGCGGGGCCGTGCCCACACTGCTCCTGCCCCGAGCGGATTCCCCCCAGGGACTCGGAACCCTGCGACGACCACTCGGTCTGCCTCCCTGGGGGCAGGGGCAGCTGGTCGGGCCCAGCCTCTCTTCAGCCCCGGAGCCTGACGGCGAGCGCCTCCGGGGGCCGCGGACTCGCAGATGGACAGACTTCCTGGCTGCACCCAGATGGAGGCCAGCGGCGCCCGAGAGGCCGCTCTGGGAGTGCGGCCGGGGAGGCACACGTCATGCCCCCAAGGGGGCTCTGAAGAGGAAGGTCAACTGCAAGGCCGGGGGAGGCTCCAGGCGCCTTTCTTACAGCGTGACGCCGTGCTGAGCGCCCCGGGGCCCCACCATCCTCCTGTTGGCCGGCGTCTGCTCCTCCGACGTGAGGCACCACGGGGCAGTCTGAGGGGTGGTGTGCCCGTGGGCTGTGGGCCGGCAGGAGCGGGTGGCCAAGGGACAGGCTCAGACCAAAGTGGGAACATGGAGTCTGGAGGTCGGGGGGGGACAGGGCTGGGGGACTGGCAGGGGCAGGACCCTGGGTGTCCTCAGCTCCTGAGGCCACCTACCTTCTGACAGGTCTCCAGGAACTCATCGATGGTCACCACCCCATCCTGATTCCGGTCCATTTTCTGTAACCCAAGCCATGGCGTCAGGGAGTCTGTGGGTCCCCTCCATCCCAACCTGTCTCCTCTGTCTTCTACACTGGATCCGGGCCATGTGAAGGGCCCTCCCCAGCTACCCTGTGGCACAGCCGACCTCTCTGGCACCTCCCCGGCCTGCTCCCCACACCCAGCCACTTCCCAGCAGCCTTCTCGGGCTTACACTTCCCACCATGCAACCCCATGCTCCTCTGACCCCCTCACCTCCCCGACAGGCAGCCAGAGCAACTGAGGCACAGGACAGGCCACCAGCAGAAGGGAGGTGGAAACTTCAGTCCCTTTTATCCCCATGGACACAGTGCAAGTTCACCCCAACCCCACTCCTCCCGCATGGTTTTTCTGGAGGGGCTGGGAGAGCTCTTGGAAGGCACCAGAATGCTGGCCTGGGGTGTCGACTGCCCTGGAATCCACAGGCCCCGGAGTGCCCCGAGAGGAGGCTCGGTGGATCAGGGAATGGAGGTGATGTTTTAATTTGCTCCCCGGGATCCTGACCACCGGCCTGGTGGGGGGGATGCAAGGTTAACCTCCTGGTGGGCGGAGGCGGGCTCAGAGATGGGGAGTGGCCTTCCCAGGGCTGTCCTAAGGGGGAGCCTGTCCCTCCCCCATCTGCCCTTCCCCTCAGGGTCCGGGACTAGAGCTCTCACCTGGAAGAACCTCTCCACGTGCTCCAGGGGTGCATCCTCCCGCAGGATAGGGTACGTGTGCCGCCCCATCATGTCATAAATGGACTTCATAATGGCCAGCATCTCCTGGAGGGAGGCCAGGGGGGCTGGCATGAGCCCGGCTGCAAGGATGTAGGGAGGTACCAGGGCCCAAGGGGAGGGGGCTGCATCCGAGGGGGGAAGGCCCCTCCGAGGCAGCCGTGAGGGAAGGAGGGGCGCTGCAGCTGGACGGAGACTAGCTCGCCCCCCATCCAGTGTACCCAGTGCGAGCCTCAGACTCTCCAGAAGTTGGAGTTAGATTTTGATGGGCCATCTCCAAAATCTGAAACCGTAGCAGTTCTTTCATATACAAGAAAATGTCTGGGTCGAATAAAACCGGATTATAGGCCAGTATGGGGAGGGCCCCACCTGCCTGAAGGAACCACACTGCCCCCTTGACTGGTGGGAACCAAGGCCAGCTCCTGCTACCCTCTGTCCCCAGCTTCTCCACTTGTGTCTCCCTCAGGATCTCCCTGTCAGAAAGAATGAGCTGAGGATATTTGTCGAACTGGACGGAGCTGCGTGGGGAGGGGCACACGACAAGCCCCATGCTCCCTGCTCCCAGGTGTCCAGGACCCAAGAGCCTGGAGAGGAGGAGCGCCCCCTGGCTGCTGTCCCCTCCAGGGCGGGGCCGAGAGCCACAGTCACTGAACAGGAAAGGGAGCAGCCGACCAGGCAGCACGGGGGCCGAGGAGAGAGGCTGGGAGTGTGGTGCAGTGGTGAGGGAGGGGGCCCCCCACCGTCCTGGACCTCTTTGGTGATGTAGCCGTCCTTGTTGATGTCATAGAGGTTGAAGGCCCACTTGAGCTTCTCGTGGACTGTTCCCCGCAGGAGGATGGAGAGGCCGACCACAAAGTCCTACGGAGGGAGGGGAGGGTGAGGAGTGACAGCCCAACGCCCCGATTTCATTTCCACTTTGCTGTCTGGCCTCACACCCCCATAGGTGTGGAGCCTTTGTTATAGCGTCGGCAGAAGGTGTCTGTTAGGTCAACACAGTGTGAGCGTATGCGTGAGTGTGAGTGTGTATGTGAGTGTGTGTGGGGGGGTTTGGGGACGGCATGGTGGCTGGTACCAATCTTCTCAAATACAGATATTCAAATACATGGTGTCTTAGACCCATTTAATGCAAGACTACTGATAGAGAAGACCCACGGAGCTCTTTTAATAAAGGGGGGCGGTGCTCCACTTTTAGTTCACCAAGATCTGCAGGTCAAGGTGCTTGAAAACTTACAGCTTAAAAGCTAAACTAACAGGTCTCAGCTCTGGGGTCACAGGACGCCCATGTGTAGCAATCATTTCTGATGGGTGCAGATAATTTATTATAATGTTACATGAATGTTCCAGCAGCTTCTGCGGGAAAACTCCAACTGCTCTAACAGTTGGTGGAAAGCAAGCCCTTTCTTCCATTTCCCGGAAGGCTTCCAGGGTGAGCCTTCCTTGCCCCATGGGGCCCTCCGAGTTTCTTCGGAAAGAAGCGAGCAGAGTCAGACTGTCCCAGGACAGGGAGTGGAGGACGACGGACTGCAGGGGGCCGGGTTGTGCACCAAGGGGCTGGGCTGCCCCTCGAACATCAGATTTTCTGGCTCTGAGGAGGCCTGTACCTGAGAAAGCCTAAGGGAAACAGGAAAGCAATCTGGAAGAAACAAAACTTATTCCAGGAGGAAAAAACTTAACAAAAATGACTAGAAGTAGAAATTAGGCATCTGTCACCCCCAAAATAAGAATAGGAGGCTACAAATGGGGAGTAATTGAGAACAAGAAAGAGCCTTTGGGAATTAAAAATAAAAAAGCAAAATGACAGACTCAGAAGAGGTCTGGAAGAGCATGTGGAGTTGTCCATAAAGTTCTGTGAAAAGGAAAAAGCTGAAAAAGAGAAAAGAGGGCAACAAGAGGTCCCCTCTAGAGGAACCATCTCTCGTGCACCAGAAATTCCAGGGAGAATCGGAGGAGATGGAGGAAAGCAGGCCAGAGAAGCAAGGAAGGAGGGCACCTGGGTGACTCAGTGGGTTAAAGCCTCTGCTTTCAGCTCGGGTCATGATCTCAGGGTCCTGGGATCGAGGCCCGCATTGGGCTCTCTGCTCGGCGGGGAGCCTGCTTCCTCCTCTCTCTCTGCCTGCTTCTCTGCCTACTTGTGATCTCATCTCTCTCTCTCTGTGTCAAATAAATAAATAAAATCTTAAAAAAGAAAAAAAAAAAAAAGGAAGCAAGGAAGGACTTCCCAGAATGGAAGGCTGGGAGCGTCCAGGTCCTGCGGAGGCCAAGCACAGAGCACAGAAACGGCCCACGGTGGTGCCTGCAGGGTTAGCAAGGAAGAGGAACATGAGGAATTCTGGTACCAGGAGACCCAACCCCCGGGGGAAAGAGGCTGGGGAGCATCCCCAGGGAGATGCCCATCCGGACACTGGAGAAAGGCCTGGGGTTGAATTAATGATGAGATCACAGGCCCCAGGCAACTCAACAATCAGGACCACTGTTAACTGACACCAAAGTAAGAATGTGCGGGAAAGGAAAACAGAATCAGTTCACTGGAAGGCTCAACTGGGCATCAAATTCACGCCATCAGAGTAAACCACAGTCCTTGTCTTACCTGAACCCTATCGTTCCAGAAAGCAGGGGATATGCGAAAGGTGTGTGTCCCCGTGGGAGACCCAGCTCCTCACCCCGCCCCCCCCCCACAGCGGAGGGCCAGTAGTCTAGAACCCGGCAGCCAGGAAGGGGCACCACGTGTGCTACTGGGGACATGGAGGCAAATGGTGGCAATGGGTTACAGTGGAAGGTGGTGGCCTTCTTGGGTGTGTGGGTGGGTGCTTCCACGGCTGCTCTTCCAAATCACACCCTGTCACTCTACCGGGCTCGTAAAGTCCGTCGTGCGTGTGTCAGTGAACAAAAGGTTAAAGGAGAAACAGGTGATGGTTCCTACATGCCGAAGTTTGGGGAATATCACCGAAGCTCCTGCATGAATTAGTGAAGAGGTACCGTGTCCCTGAAATCACGCTCCTGGGATCTGACAGGCTTTCCCAATGGGAGGCAGAGGAATGGTGAGGCCCACACAGGGCCTCCCTTCTCATGTGGGCCATGGGAGGCGGGGTGCCAGTACTACTATCCTCACCCCCGCCACCATCTTGTCTTCATAGACCAGGCCTGCCTGCTGCCTCACAGCCCTCAGAGTCAGCCACAACCATCCAAGGAATGTCTCTGTTCCATGTCCCTAAGTGTGCAGGTAGAACAGTGGTGATGGTACTAGGCCAGAGGTGAGTGGGAATGTCCCCTGCAAGGCCACTTGGCCCATCATCCAAAACCTACAGAGGACCCCATGTCTTGCCAGCACACATCCGGGGACTTGGTAGTTCTAAATTTCCAGCCCCACATAGCACAGTTTCATGTGGGACTGCCACCAACTGTCACTACCAAGGCAAACTAAGTCCCTCGCCTCCACAGCCCCTGCTCTGGGGTCGTGTCCCTGAGGCGCAGCCCGGGGAGCCTGAGGGGCCCCGCTGTGGCATGGTGACACAGGCCTCCGCTCCCACGCCGAGACGCCCCTGAGTACACACGAGGGGCCTCCAGTAGAGTCCAGAGCAGGACTCAGCCAGAGCCGGGGAGCAGAGGGTGCAATGACGGCCTACACACGTTCTCTCTAGTTACTGCCCCCGCCGTGGGGTTTAGCCAGTGAATGACCCAGGGAGGGGGTTACTGCAGAGGGAGCTCAGGGACAGGTGGCCCGCCCCTTCCCCCAGACACACAACCGGCCCCAACTCTCCAAAAGAGCAGCAGCATGCTGGCAAGACGAGCGGGTTGAATGAGAAAGGCCCTGGATGGCGTGGAGGGTTCTGGTGCATCGATCTGCAGGCACATGGCCTGGACCTGCGCTAGGGAGGCCAAGACCAGCTTCCCTCCTTCGGGCAGATCCCAGAGGCCCCAAGAGGAACCTCACAGCACACAGACTCTGAGGCGGGACATGGGACCACTGCTCCCGCTTGGCAAAGATGAGGTTGGCTTGGGTGCTGTTCTGTTTTCTGGTACTCTTTTTGGTGAGGGTAGGGAAGTTACGGTATTTTACCACATCAATAAACTTTAATTAGTGTGTCTTGTCTCTCAAGAATGTACAGCAAGGATCGGGATCATTATAAATATCAAGAAGATGACCTGACTTTCTGTTTTAGGGGCACATGGTAAGAGTCCACCTCAGGTGGACCAAGAGCCACCCCCACCGCTCAGAGTCCTTCCTGCCATGGGGATCCCAACCTGTGGGGCACCCACGACTGGGCCCTGCTGACTGGAAGGTCCCTGGGGACACACGTGCCCTCCTCTCTTTCTGAAAAAGCTTTCCTAGAGCAGAACACTGAAGTCAAGATGGTCCTCAAGATAAACAAACATACGCACATAGAACCCGAGGAGCTGACTTCATGGCAAAGAAGCCCGTGGAAGGCCCTGGATGATGCCGGAGATGCCTGCCCTTCTGAAAAGGCGCCTGGCAGAGGGCCTTCAGCACCAGTGCCCCAACTCAGCCACTGGCAGCACACCCCACAAAGACCCACCGCCTACCACCTGAAAGGGACCACCGGCCCCTCCCTCAGGGGGAGGGAGAGCAAAGACCACTGGGGGGTGACCTACGGCGCACGGGGACCCTGGTGAGCTGTCCCATCAGCTGATTTCTGCACAAGAAAAACCCTCTCACAGAGCCCAGGTGGGGGTCCCTCACACGAGTCCTGCCCACCCTTTAGTTCTGGAACTCTTAGGTGCCCCCTCAAGGAAACACAAGAGCCTGGTCGCAGGGGAGGACGATCAGTCTTTCCTGTCAACCTCTGTGGTGCTTGGGTTTTTACCGCGCGCGGGTACCACTGGAGACGGGACAGAGGATGACACGGGACTCGCCAGAGCCACTAGGCCGGAGTCTGCAGCCCGGGCCGGGCGGGGCCCCGGTGGTCACGGGGCAAGGCTGGGGCCTGGCCGCCCCCTCCTCCGCCCCCGTCAGGGCGCAGGCTGGCCGAGCGCCATTACTGACGGGCTATGATTACACCCCGGCGCGTCCGGGGGCTTCCTGAGCCCGGCCGGCTCGCTCCTCTGCCTTCCTGTCAGCTGCCCTTGGCCCTGGAAGCCGAGCAGGGCGGTTATCGATCCGGCCAGGCTCTCAGCAAGGTTCTCCTCTCTGAAGAGGTTTCAGCTTTTCGCCTGCAGCTATTTTTAGGGGCCTGGGCTCCCCAGCCGGGGCCTCTCTCAAGTGGTCCCGTGTGGCCAGCCGAGGTGGAGCCCACAGCAGGGCCACCGCTCCCGGCCCCACGGAGCCCAGGCAAGGCGCCCCTGGGGGGCAGGCGTCGGCGGCGGGCACACGGGGTTCACTCGCTGCTCCTGCTCAGGCTGGCTGCTCCACCTGCCTGGGGGCAAGGACTAAATTCTGGGGCCGGGGGCCTGAAATCCTGCCAGGAGCACAGACCCCCGAGGGAAGCCTTGCCCCCTTTTCAAATGCAATTTCACACTGGGTTCCTAGGCCTCAGTGTGCCTTAGCAGCTCCCCTGGCTTGGTGGGGCTGGAATGGAAGAGAAGGCTGAGAGAGAAGGGGGTGGGGGGCAGACGGCCACGTCCCATTTCCTTAGCTTCACAGGCCCTGGGCCGGCCGAGCACAGTCCGCTCCTTCTCTGGAGGACACACGGGACCACTCACACCCACGATCGTGCCCGGGCCTCCGGAAGGCCCGAGAGGGAGGGAGATGGGCCCCGGAGGGCTGCAGGGGCAGGGGATGTGGGAGGGGTCGTCGGGGACCTACCTCAAAGCGGATGGCCCCGTTCCCATCAGCGTCGAAGGCGTTGAAGAGGAAGTGTGCATATGTGGTGGCGTCTGGGGAGAGCAAGGGTGAGCGCTGGGGTTATGTCGGGGCTCCCACCCCATGCAGCCCCGCTGCGGGTTCCAGCTGCCTGCAGAATTGGGCTTCCCCACCCTTCCACCAGGACAGAGGCAGCACCAGGCCTGCGGCAGGCGAACAGAGGAAGCAAGGATCCCCTCCCCGTTAAGGTGACACCTACTGTTTGTAGAGCTGCCACAAGGCGGGGCGGTGGGGATCTGGGGGAAGAGCCAGGGGGCCTGGCCTCAGACTCACCTCCCTGAGGGAAGAACTGGGAGTAAATGAGTTTGAAGGTGTCTTCATCCACCAGGCCCGTGGGACACTCCTGCAGGAGGAAGTCACCCTTCACTGACCTCAGCCATCCCCAGCCCACACCCAAACTCCACAGGGCCTGGCCTCTCTTCCCTCCTTGGGCATACTGCTGCCTGAGATACTGCTGGGTGCTACTGAGCCCCTGAGCTGGGGAAAGTCTGGCTGTGGGGTAAGGAGGAAAGTCTGGCAGGAGGGGTAAGTGGTAAGTCTCTCCATACGTTCCTCCCGTGTCAGCATTGGGAACACACAGAGAGGAGGATGGTGCCTTCAGAATACTGATTTGGGCACCTGACCAAACCCCGACAGCTCTCCCACAAAACATAAGACCCATAAATGCCCCTGGATATTTGCTGTGCCATGAAGTTTAGAAGGTCTCTCTGGGCCAGGGTCCTTCCTTCTTGGAGCCTGGGACAGGAGGGCTAGGAGGGTCAGGGTCTCTCCCGGAGGGATGGGTAGCACTCACGTTCTTGAAGCCCCTGTAGAGGGACTGTAGCTCCTTCTTGGTGAACTTGGTCTGTGCCTGCAGTTGGTCCAGTCCCTCCGGCTGGTGGCGCACTGTGGACAGCTCCAGCTCACTGTCGCTGCTATCTGGAAGGAGACACAGACCCAGGGAGGGTGGAACAAGTGCCCCTGGCTCCTCCTCTGGCTCCAGTGTGGGAACTGGGCCATGTGCTAAAGTAGGGGTGGAGGGATTCTCCTTACATGACTACCATATACATCTCCACAGGCTGTGCACTGCACAAATGGAGTGGAGATGATGGAATAACACACACTCAGGAGTTGTGCCTTATGGCTGTTCTGCTGCTTTGCTCCTCACGCAGGGTAGGCCCCCTCCACTTGCCTCATCTACAGTGTGTCACCCTCTCAGCCACATGTGGGATGGGGCTGGGAGCTGGTCTTATCCTAGACAGGCACTGAACAAAGGAAGGTGGGAGGAAAAAAGACAACAAGAGAAGCTCACAGGCCTCAGCCTTCAAGATCCAATTCCTGGACCACCTCCTCCAGACTGCCCTCCCTGATTTCCCCCAGGAATGGGAGGTCACTGTTCTTGGCCCATCCAGCCTAACATGCTGCTGCTTGGCTGCATTTGGTGTGAGGGTGTCAGTCACACTTGGGTAGGAGGTAAGATCTCAAGGGTCCAAAGGGCAGGGACCAGACCTTTTAATAATAACACATCTAAATGTTAATCAACCAATGTTATCTTTGTGGCGGGGAGGTCAATTCCAGGTGATCTTTACTTTTTATTTATGATTTTTTTTTACATTTTTCTAATTTCTTTTGGTATGGCGTGCATCACTTCTACAGCACAAAATCGAACCATTGACAAAACAGCACTGACAGCCTTGCCGAACCAGCAGGCTCACATAATTACAGTACTTCCCACTGAAATGGGCAGCACGATCCCCACTGCACTGTTACCACCCCTGGCCTCCCCTGGTGTCCCTCGCAACCGTGAGTGCGTGATTATCTCACAGCTGCTTGCTGGCTCCCACTGCAGGCGGAGGGCTGTGAGCTGCCCTGCACTGCTCGCCCCCTGCCCACAGAGGCGGGTGCAGTCCAGGCGGGCAGCACTGCTTCCCAAAACACACTGAGCCCTGTGCTGGGCTGCCCTGCACCCGGGCCTCTCCCATGAGTCCCGCTGGCTCTGGATCAGGGCCACCGCACCCTGCAAAGGGCCCGGCAATCAGGTTCTGTTGCCTTGGTCTGCGCATGGTCCTGATCTCCAAGAAAGCACTTTCATAACCTTTCTTCTCTTTAAATTCCCAGTACCTCCTTCCCCATCCCTTGTCAGGTTGCTTCCTACAACACTGAGAAAACAGAAGCCACAGAAGAAAATCTCTCCGAGCTCCTACCCTCATGTCTACCCATCTCCCTGTATTGGCCCAAACATCTGCTTTCCCTCTTTCTCTGCGAACGAACTGTCCCGGTTCCTGGCCAAGGCAAGGACCCCAGTGGGTCCCATTCCCACTGTCTCCAGCATGGGACTGCAGCAAGCCTTCGCACACTTTCGTCTTTCCTCATGATCTTTTTGCTCTCCCTTCTGGATCATTCCCACCGTCATGAGGACATACTGTTAAATCTGGCAGTCCTTAATCAAATTAAGTATAGGCAAACCTTGCAAGCCAGCCACTCTACCTGGGTAAACATCTCAGATAGAATCTTAGCCAGCTAAGGACTGTACAAGGATGGTTGTGGCAAGAGTATTTTTGATGGGGGAGTTGGAGGCATCCTAGGGGTGCATCACAGGCAGGATGGGTGGGCACAACATGGGGGGTGCACACCACGGAGAACCATGCAGTGGATTAAAGTGACATGCAGCATCGTAAATGGAGGTTAAAAATTGGTTGCCTACTTCAACTAAGAGGCAGACATTTCAGAGTGGATGAAAAAGCAAGACCCAACTATATGCTATTTACAAAAAGGATACCCTTAAATCACAGCAACAGATGTAAATTAAAAGAGTAGACTACATAAGAAACCTGGTGTGTGGGGTGCCTGGGTGGCTCAGTTAAGCCTCTGCCTTCAGCTCAGGTCATGATCCCAGGGTCCTGGGATCGAGTCCCACATAGGGCTCCCTGCTCAGCAGAGAGCCTGCTTCTTTCTCTCTCTCTCTGCCTGCCTCTCTGCCTACTTCTGATCTCTCTGTCAAATAAATAAATAAAATCTTAAAAAAAAAAAAGAAACCTGGTGTGGCTATATTAATAGGAGAAAAAGTAGACCTCAAGACAAAGTGTATGACTAGAGAAAAAGAGGAAAACTTTATAATGATATAAGGATTAGTTCATCAAGAAGACAGAGCAATATGAAATATGTACATATATCTAATAACAACTTTAAAATACCTGAGGCAAAAAAATTCAAAAGTAAAGGGAGGAATAGATAAACCACAGTTACGGTTGAAGATCTTAACACGCTTTCCCAGTAAATGGTACAAGATACAAGATTTGAAAAAACACTATCAACCAATTTGATCAAATTAATATTTATAGAGCCCTATGCCTAACCACCGTAGATACACACTTTGTGGTTCCCAACATATACTGGATGCTGGAATATAAAGCAAAACTCTGATGACAATGGTATTAAATCAAAATCCAAAAAAACAAGATAGGTAAAAAAATCCCAAATTCTTGGAAATTAAACAACACACTTCTACTATACCTGTAAGTCAGAGAAGGAAAATCACAAGGAAAATCTTGAAATATTTTGCATCAAATGATAATAAAACTACAGCATACCAAAATTTTCTGGTTGCAGGCAAAGCTGCATTTAAAGGGAAATTTATAGCTTTAAGTTACTTGATTAGAAAGGAAGATAGGTATAAAGTCAATGATATAAACTTCTAGATCTAAGCTTTTCAGAATCCAGAACAAGAGCAAATTAAGTTCAAAGTTATTAGAAGAAAGGCGATAATAAAAATAAGAGTGAAAATCTGTGAAAAAGCAAATAGACAAACATAGAGGAAAAACCGGTAAAGTTATCAAGAAACCCAATAAGTGAGCCACAGGCGAGGGACATATATGTGTGGTACACATATGTATGGTACATGAGTCTTATATCTTACACAAAAATTAACTCAAAATGGAGCACAGATTTAAACATAAGACATAAAACTGTAAAACTTCTAGGAAAAAAAAACACACAGGAGGAAATTTTTATGGCCTGGATTTAAGCAAAGAGTTCTTAGACACACCAATAGCATGATCCATAAAAGAAAAATTGCTAAGTTGCACTTTTCATTTTATTTTATTTTTGGGTAAATTGTACTTTTTAATAACAATTAAAACTTTCACTCTGCAAGAGATACGAGAGATAAAAAGGTAAACTACAGACTGGAAGGAAATATTTGCAAACCACGTATCTGACAAAGGATATCAAGATTATATGAAACTCCCAAAACTCAACAGTAAGAAAACAACTCATATCAATAAGTGGGCAAAAACTTGGTCAGACACTTGACCTAGAGGACATACATGTGGCAAATAAGCATACGGAAAGGTGTTGAACACCAGCTGTAATTGTGGAAATACAACCTAAAACCACAAGGAAATGCTAGCGCACACCTCTTAGAATCACCTAACTAACAAATGTTGACAATACCAAGGGCTGATGAGGATACGTAGTAACGGGAGCCAATACACCTGGCTGGTTGGAATGAAAATGGTATTGCTCATCTAGAAATCAGTTTGACAGTTTCTTATAAACATACACTTACCATGTGACCCAGGATTCCCACTCCTAGGTATCTACCCATATGAAATGAAACCTATTATAGTTACACAATGATGTTTATGCAAATGTTTAGAGCAACTTCATTTATAATCACCCAAAGCCAGAAATAACCCAAATGTCCTTCAAGCAGTGAACGGACAAACAGCGCGTGGTGCATTCACACGGCAGAATACCACTCAGCAATAAAAATGACCGAACTATTGATACATGCAGCGATGTGGATAGACCCCAAATGCACTAGCTAAGTGAACAAATCCAGACGATGCAATGTAGGATTCCACTTAAATGACATTCCGGAAAAGATAAAATTGCAGAAATCACAGGGAAAGACAATCTCTCTCAGTGGCTGCAAGGGCTTGTGGCACAGGGGACGTGTTGATGACAGAAAAGGCAGCAGGCGAGAATTTTTCGTGTGATGGAATTGTTCTCTACCTTGACTGTGGCGGTGCTTACATTACTAAGCATTTGTCCAAATTCACAGAACTGGACACCAGAAAAGGGGAACTCTTTGTATGTAGATTAGAAACAAATGAAATAGAGACTAGAGTAATTGCCTATAGAAATAGGAGGAAATGGAGGGATAAAAGGGGAAAAATAAAATAAGAGAGGGGTTTAAATGGGTCAAGACTGATAATGTCCCATGAACTAAAGAAGATCAGTAACTTAATCCTCTGCCCCTAAGGGTCAAAAAATAAAACAGAAATCCCACACCTGTTGCTATTCCTTCCTTAACCCTACCATCCCCTCCAGCTATTTCTTTCTTCTCCTCTTCTTTAAGTCACTGCCTTTACTTCCTCTCCTATTCTCCCTTGAACTTATTCCTATGGGACATTGACCCCACCAGTCCACACAAGCTACTTTTCAAAGAGCGACCAGTGATCACCACATTGCTAGTCCAGTGATCAGTAATCCTGACTCCTAAATCGTAAAAGGGCCATACAAGAATGAAAATTACAGTGACATCATGGATGGACCTTGAGGGCATTATGCTAAGTGAAATAAGTCAGGCATAGAAAGACAGATATGGTATGATCTCACTTACATGGGGAATCTTAAAAAAGCCAAATGTATAGACACAGAGAGTAGACTGGTAGTTGCCAGGGCAGGGGGTGGGGGAAATGAGATGTTGGTCACAGGGTACAAACTTCCAGTTATAAAATGAGTAGGTGATGGGGGTCTGTGTACAGCATGTTGACTACAGTTAAGAATACTGTGTTGTAAAGTAAAGTGTTAGGACATAAAATCAATGCACAGAAATCAGTTGCATTTCTATACAACAACAGCAAGACAGAAGAAAGAGAAATTAAGGAGTTGACCCCATTTACAACTGTACCCAAAACCATAAGATACCTAGGAATAAACCTAACCAAAGAGGCAAAGAATCTGAAAACTACAAAGTACTCATGAAAGAAACTGAGGAAGACACAAAGAAATGGAAAAACATTTCATGCTCATGGATTGGAAGAACTATTGTGAAAATGTCTATGCTACCTAAAGCAATCTACACATTTAATGCAATCTCTATCAAAATATCATCAATTTTTTTCAAAGAAATAGAACAAATAATCCTAAAATTTATCTGGAACCAGAAAAGACCCTGAATATTGAGAGGAATGTTGAAAAAGAAAACCAAAGTAAGCAGCATCACAATTCCAGACTTTAAGCTCTATTACAAAGCTGAAATCATCAAGACAGCATGGTACTGAAAACAGACACATAGATCAATGGACAGAATAGAGAGCCCAGAAATGGGCCTTCAACTCTATGGTCAACTAATCCTCAACAAGGCAGGAAAGAATGTCCAATGGAAAAAAGAGTCTCTTCAACAAATGGTGTTGGGAAAATTGGACAGCCACATGCAGAAGAATGAAACTGGACCATTTCCTTAAACCACACACAAAAATAGACTCAAAATGGATGAAAACCTCAATGTGTGACAGGAATCCATCAAAATCCTTGAGAAGAACACAGGTAGCAACCTCTTCGACCTCAGCCGCAGCAACTTCTTCCAAGAAACACCACCAAAGGCACGGGAAGCAAAGGCAAAAATGAACTATTGGGACTTCGTCAAGATAAAAAACTTTTGCACAGCAAAGGAAATGGTCAACAAAACCAAAAGGCAACCCACAGAACGGGAGAAGATATTTGCAAATGACATACCAGATAAAGGGTTAGTATCCAAAATCTATAAAGAACTTATTAAACTCAACACTGAAAGAACAAATAATCCAATCAAGAAATGGGCAGAAGACATGAACAGATATTTCTGCAAAGAAGACATCCAAATGGCCATATTTCTGCAAAGAAGACATCCAAATGGCCAATAGACACATGAAAAAGTGCTCAACATCACTCGGTATCAGGGAAATACAAATCAAAATTACAGTGAGATACCACCTCACACCAGTCACAGATGTTGGCGAGGATGCGGAGAAAGGGGAACCCTCCTACACTGTTGGTAGGAATGCAAGCTGGTGCAGCCACTCTGGAAAACACTATGGAGGTTCCTCAAAAAGTTGAAAATAGAGCTGCTCTACGACCCAGCAATCGCACTACTGGCTATTTACTCCAAGATACAAATGTAGTGATCCGCAGGGGCATGTACACCTGAATGTTTATAGCAGCAATGTCCACAACAGCCAAACTATGGAAAGAGCCCAGATGTCCATCAACAGTTGGATGGATAAAGAAGATGTGGTTTATATATACAACGGAATACCACACAGCTATCAAAAAAACAAAAGGTTGCCATTTGCAACCCCGTAGATGGAACTAGAGGGTATTATGCTAAGCGAAATAAGTCAATCAGAGAAAGATAATTATCATATGATCTCACTGATATGAGGAATTTGAGAGGCAGGGCAGGAGGTTATGGCAGGGGTAGGGAGGGAAAAAAATGAAACAAGATGGGACAGGGAGGGAGACAAACCATTAAGAGACTCTCTCTCTTTTTTTAAAGATTTTATTTATTTATTTGACACAGAGAGAGAGATGAGATCACAAGTAGGCAGAGAGGCAGACAGAGAGAGAGGAGGAAGCAGGCTCCCTGCTGAGCAGGGAGCCCGATGCGGGCCTGGATCCCAGGACCCTGAGATCATGACCTGAGCTGAAAGCAGAGGCTTTAACCCACTGAGCCACCCAAGCGCCCCATAAGAGACTCTCAATCTCAGGAAACAAACTGAAGGTTGTTGGGGGTAGGGGGAGGGATAGGGAGGCCCGGTTATGGACATTGGGGAGGGTACGTGCTATGGTGAGTGCTGTGAATTGTGTAAGCCTGATGATTCACAGACCTGTATCCCTGAAGCAAATGATACATTATATGTTATGTAATAATACATTATGTCATGTATTACATTGTTATGTATTACATAACATGATGTATAACATAATACATACATAATACATTACATAATATATCATGTTACATATTACATAACAAATGTTATGTAATAATACATTATACGTTAATAAAAAAAAGAATACTGTTTTGTATACTTGAAAGTTGCTAAGATAATGGATCTTAAATGTTCTCACTGCCCATCCCCCACAAAAGGGTAATTATGTGAGATGATGGATGCATTAATTAAGCTTATTAATCATTTCATACATTTATATAAATATTTTTTGTTTGGGTTTTTTTTAAAGATTTTATTTATTTATCTATCTATCTATCTATCTATCTATCTATCTATCTATCTGGGACAGAAAGAGAGAGAGCAGGGGAGGAGCAGAGGGAGAGAATCCCAAGCAGACTGCATGCTTAGCATAGAGCCTGATCCGACGGACTTGATCCGACGACCTGAGATCATGACCTAATCTGAAATCAGTAGTTGGACGCTCAAAAAAGTGAGCCACCCAGGTGCCCCTATACAATATTATATATCAGTTATATCTCAGTAAAGCTGGAAAAGCAAACAAAAAGAAAATTACATGCCCATTTCACTTTTGAATGTAGATATAACCTTAAACAAAATGTTAGCCAACTGAATCCAACCGTACCAAAAAAAGTACACCATGATCCAGGTTTGATCTGTGATATGGAAGGATAATCATATGAAAACCTTAATACAGAAAAGGCATTTGATAAGCACCCACATCTATTTATAATTAAACAAACAAAAATCTTAAGCAAACTAGGATCGAAGGGAACTTTCTTAACTTGATGTAGATTATATCTGCAAGTTACATATTTATTTACAGAAAATATTAGATTGAATGAAAAAGGCTCAGGCACATTCCCTTTAAGATTTGGGACAAGCCAAGGTTGGCCACAATCACCACTAATTGATATCCTGTCAATGCTCTAAGGAAATTTCAAGAAAGAAAGAAATAATATAGGAACTGCGAAGTAAAGGATAAAACTAACATTACTTGTAGATGTTTGGTCCCTACAGGGACCAAAAGAATCAATATACATGAGAGTTTAGTAAGGTTGCCAGATATAAGATTAATTTACAAAAATCAATAGCAATTTTCTACACCAGTAATAGCCACCTAGAAAATATAATTAAAAATATAACATTCATGATAGCCATAAAAACTCAAAACTATTTAAGTATTAACCAAAACTCAAAGGACTTCTACCTGGCAAGGTAATTGAATAAATGAATAAATTGAATGAATTCCATCTTAGATAGGACCACATAATATAAAGATGTCATCTCTCCCCAAAGTAATTAGACATAATCCCAATTAAAAATCCAGTTGGACTTTTTTAGGACCTTGATAAAATCACTCTGAAATCCATAGAAGGAATAAAAATTCATAAAAATCTAGAAAGGAAGAGTACAGAGAGGATTTTTCCCATTAAATACTAATACATTTGCACAGTCACTGTAATAAAAGTTGTGTGGTTGGTGCAAGAACGGACAAACACACCGAAAGCCAGACCAGAGAGCTCAAAAAGAGACTGAGATATAGCAGGAATGTCACAGAAGATTTGTGCAAGGGTCAGAAGGTTTTAGGAAAACTGGCTCAGCACAGAAATCTGGATCCCACATACAAAAGTGGGTTCCAGATAACAAAAGACCCAAATGTGAAAGGTAAGCTATAGAGTTAAAATGTAAAAGAATCTTGCTAACCTAAGGGTGGGGAAAGATTTCTCAAAACTTCAAAGTTCAACTCATAAAGGGAAAAAAATGGATGAATTTGATACATCACAATTAAAGCCTTTCTGTTCAAAAAAAGGGCACCATGGCCAGTTCGAGACACTTAGCAGAAGGGGAGAAGACAGTGTTTAAAACGGTTGAAAGAAGAATATCTAGAAGAGATAATCATCAAAAAAGGAAACTGGAAAGATGAATAAATATGGAAAAGATGGCTCAATCTCACTAATAAACAGGAAAATGCAAATTTCACTGAGAACACAACAGCTAGATTGGCAGGAAATAATAAAATGAAATCAGGTTGGGGCACCTGGGTGGCTCAGTCAGTTAAGCGGCTGCTTTTGGCTCAGGTCATGATAGCAGGGCCTGGGATTGAGTCCTGCATCAGGCTCCTTGGCCAGAGGGGAGCTGGCTTCTCTTACTCCCTGCTGTTCTCCCTACTTGTGTTCTCTGTCAAATAAATAAATAAAATCAAAAGAAAGGAAGAAAGGAAGGAAGGAAGGAAGGGAGAAAGAAGGAAGGAAGGAAGGAAGAAGAGGAAGAAAGGAAGAAAGAAAGAAAGAAAGAAAGAAAGAAAGAAAGAAAGAAAGAAAGAAAGAAAGAAAGAAAAGAAAAAAAAGAAGGAAGGAAGGAAGGAAAGAAGGAAGAAAGTTGACCAAGGCTAAATGCTGGCTAGGGAGAGAAGGGAAGTCAAGAGTAATTTTTAAGCATGCTAGTGAGTGTGCATACTGATACAAGCTTGCACTTTGGAGAAGTATTTGCATTTTCATGCTAATGCTGCACACATCTGCATACCCTAGAGCGTGGTAACCCTACCCTAGGAACAGTGTGTTAGAGAAACAATGCCCAGGACACAGGCAGGAGAGTGGACACCCCAACTCTCTACAGTAACAATAGCTTGAATCAATCACATGCCTGACAACAGAGCAGATAAACAGACTGTGGGCCATCCACCGGATGAAACGTCCTACAATGGTGAATGAACCGTATCATATATTTGTTACAAAATTCAAAACCAAGAACAACCAAAGGATTTGTAGGGATGTGTGAGAAATAAAATTACAAATAAGAACAAAAGCCCAGAAATGACTAACGCAAAACTGACTGGTGGTAACCTCTATGGGGTGGGAGAGGAGAAACTCAGGGAGAGGCAGGCTGGTCATGTTCCAGTTATGGGGCGGAGAGGATAGATTCATTGGTGTATTATTCTTCTGAATGCACGGACCAAATATATATTTGAATTTGCCAGAGGTTAATTAAAGTGTTTAAAAGTAATTAGAGGGGTGCCTGCGGGGCTCAGTCAGTTGAGCATGGGGCTCTTGCTTTAGGCTTGGGTTGTAATCTCGGGATCCTGAGATAGAGCTTCATGTGGGGCTCTGTGCTTAGCAGGGAGTCTGCTGAGGTTCTCCCCCTCTGCCCCTGACCCTGCTCGAGCTCGCTCTCTCTCAAATAAATTCTTTTTAAATAAAAAAATAAAATGTTTTTTTAATAAAAGTAATTAGAGTACCCAGAGCAAGAGAAAATGAGAGCGAGAACACACCTCTGATCTGGACAAAATAGGACACTTGGAAAAAAGGAAAAGAACAGCAATCCCAAAAGAAATGGCCAAAGGATGTCCATGGGCAAGTTAGAGGTGAGCAAACTGAAAAAGCTGATGGGTACACCAAGAGGTGTTCAAAATCATTAGTATGAAAAATGCACCTGAGAACAACAAGGGAAAATGTGACACTCATGAAATCTGCGAAGTCTGAAAGCTACTTCCAAAGTCAAGACTCAGTTGGGGAACGTGGGCTACCTCCTCCTGTGGCTCCAGACTCACTTGCGAGCTTGCCATCTGCACTTGGATGTCTAGGTGGGTCTCAAATGGAGCATTTCCAAACTGAGCTCCTGATCTTCCTCCCCAAACCTGTTCCACCCACAGCCTTCCCCAGCTCCTGGGACGGCAGCTCTGCCCTGCTGGGTGCTTCAGCCAAAACTCTGGGTGTAGACCTTCCTCCCAGTGCTCAATCCACTGGCAGGGCCAGCCAACTCTCTCAACTCCCGCGTCTGACCCCTTGTCCCACTTCCATGTCGCCATCCCGGTCCAAGGCTCCAGCATCATAGGCACCAAGGAAAGGTCACAGAACTATCTGGAAGCGTCTGAGGAGCAGGTGACCTGGCTCCACCTGGACTCCCACAGCGTCTGGCCCAATCCCGGGCACCCCATGTGCTCTCAGGGGACACTGGAGACCTCTCCTGGCTCATCCACGAGAGAAATCCAAGGGTTCATCCCTCTGGCTTGTTCTGGCAGACACCCGATCGCTTAGGAGCTGCCAGCGGCCTCACACCCACCTGCTGCAATTACAGGGAGGACTAGCGATTAATGGTTCTAAAGAGCCATTTGCTACAGCTTTCCTCAGAACACCGAGGAGCCGTGCTCCACCAGACTGTGAAGCCGACCCGCTTCTGCGGTCTCCCTTCTACCTCTCCCTGGGCTCAGCCCTTCTCCCTGCCCTCCAGAGGCCTGTCCTGGACACGACTCACCCCTGCTCCCCGCCCCCTGATGACCAGGGGCTCAGCAACCAAGACTGAACCTCTCCATCCAACAAACATTTTGTTAAAGGAGGGAAAGCATGAGGCTTTTACAGATTTGTTCTTAAAAAAAAAAAATGTTCTGAAGTGGAAGGTCCCCACGTAATACAGGAACCTGACAAATCACCAACGGGGCTCCGCTCCCAGGGAGCAGACCCCAGGCCACACAGCCCCCTCTGGGCAGGACCCACCTGCAGGGGCTCGGAAAAGGTGGCTCCGAATCTTTAATCCACTGCGCAAAGATGCACCAGATCCTGGGTGAGGGCCATTTTTGGCCTACCTAGAGCCCAAGCCTGGCGAAGCCCCCTGGGCTGCCTCCACCTTTGTGAGGCTCCCCTGGAGGCATCTGCCCGAGTCTCTCTTGCACCCCCTTGGCTTGCCAGCCGGCACCCATCCCGGCTCTGCGTGCAGCAACTCTCCCACAGTGCCATCCACACTGGCCGCCTCCAATCTCTCTTACCCCGCTGGCAGGTCTCAGTCCCGGCAGCCCGATGGTCAGGGGACTCCTAGCCCTGAAGTTCCTCCGAGGAGGGATCACTGGGGGGCAAGACTCCCCTGCAAATGCCAGCAATGCCTCTTCCACTTGTCAAGGGGTACTGGGCTTCTAAGTAAGACTAGTCGAGATTCCATGGCTAAGGCACTTCGAAACCACTAGCTATGCAACAGTTGAGGCACTGACTTGGGTGGTGGGGGGAGACTGGCCCAAACCTCCCATTGTACAGCAGCATCGGGCCTCAGGCTCCAGGCCACCTCCCTGCCCTGCAGAAACCACCCACTGGAGCCTCAGTGAAGTGCCTTACCCTCCCCAAGCCTCAGCTTCCTCATCTCTAGGATGGGCCTGCTGTTGAGGACAAAATTATGTTACGCACGAAGAGGGGTGGGGCCAGCTCCAAGAGGGAAGAGCTGCCGTGGTGGGTCAGGCCGAGCGTACCTCCCTCTGGGGGCTCCCCATTCTCCCCTTCATGCCTCTCTTCACCCACCTCCACCCCCACTCACAATTCAGCCTCCCTGCCCCCACCCCAGCCAGAGGGGCCCTCCCCTCAGAGGACATCGGCTCAGGGGTGTCCTAAAGAGAGGGCCAAGACCCTGTATTACTTGTGCTCCTGGTGGCTTCACACTGCCTGGCATACAAAGGGTGCCCAATAAATGTGTGCCAGTGATGGCATGTAATTGACACTTCCTTGACACCTACTGTTTGCCAGGCAGTGCTGGGGACACTCTGGGGCCATAAGTCCCTGACCCTCTCGGAAAGCCCATATGGGGCGGGAATGGGGACACAGAAAATCTTAGAACGGCATCACCTAACTCAACCCAAAGGGGTGGAGAGCCAGAGGGGTCAGGAAAGTTCCCCGCAGAGATGTGCCTCCAATCCAATACCCCAATACAGACGAGGAAAGAGAGCTCAGGTAAGAAGAGTGACTCGCCCAAGTTAATGACAGCATGTCAGTGACTGAGTCAGGCCTGAAAAGCAGCTGTCCTTGCCCCTGGCCACCTAACCCCAAATGCTCCTTCCAGAACCAGGTTTCTCAGCCTCCCTATGGATATTTGGGCCTGATCACTCTTGTGGGGGCTGTCCCGTTCATCGCCGGATGTTTGCCCTCTACCTGCGAGATGCCAGTAGCCCCTCTCCCCAACTGTGACAGTCAAATATGTCCCCGGACATTACCAAATGTCCACGAAAGAGCAAAACTGCCCTCAGTTGAGAGCTGCTCATCTAGAATTTAGGAAATCCAACCTAAGAGGCAGTGACCAAAGTCAAGCCTCAGGTCCAGATGTGGACAAAAAGGTTTGGTGTCAGGGCTTGCAAACTGAGCACCAAGAATTTCCCGCCCAGGGTCACTTTGTACTGCTGTGCCCCACCCTGTGAGTCCCTTGGCCTTGAGTCCTGTTTTTCACTTTTCCAAAGTGCTTTAGTTCACCACACCCCTGTGAAATGCAGAGGGGGAAACACGCTTTTATCCTCAAGCTACAGATAAGGAAATTCAGGCCCAAGAATGTTAAAAGCACCAAAGTCACCTGGGGAGCTAGTGGCCAGACCCGGCTGGAAGTCCCCCACGGGGTCACCCGGAGCCAGAGACGGACAGGAGACCCAGGGCAGAGTGAGGGCTTTCTATCGTCTGCATCTGCTTCTAGAAGGCTGCATCCCTAGAACCCAGATCCATTAGTTCCTGACAATCCCAGGGGCATCGTTTAACTGCGCTCGTTCACCGATGGGGAACTACGGAGGCTCAGGGAAGACAAGAGACACACAACTGCACGCCGCACGCAGGCAGGCTTGAGGGGGAGCCGGGCACCAGCCCTCTTCCTGCAGTGCCCGCTCCCATCCAGGCTGGGGCTGCAAGGCCCGGGCTCCGCACAGCCCATCTGACAGTCCCTTAGACACTGCTTGGCTGGCGGGCCTTCCAGGCCCTTAAAGGACGGCACCCCCAACAATAGGCAACGTTGGGAACTTAGAACTCCCTCCCTGTGAGGCAGGAGGGGAGGCCTGTTTCAGTGAGAGAATGTTTCCAACCATGAATCAGTCCTGTTACTATGAGTAATCACTCCATTGCTAATTATTGGTGATGCCAACGGTTCACAAAGTTCGCGTATTTATTATATGCCAAGAACGGTGCTGGAGGCTTAAAGCCCCAGTGGCTAGTTAGTTACACGGCTGCTACAGCCCACTTTACAGGGAACAAAACGGAGGCCGAGGAAGGTTAAGGGAGCTTTACAGGCAGCATGTGTGGGTGATGGGACCCCAGCTAAGACCCGGCTGACACAGGCTCCACACTCCTCCCACTGCCTCAATGCATCAGAACTCCAAAGGGGTACAAGTGTGGGCAACTGTACCAGGAAAGAGAAACTCACTAGAGCCTGAAGTGAGTTTTTTTTTTTAGCAGGTTGAAGAAAGCCTCCGTAGTCTTGTGCATACTATCTACCTTGTAAAGACATCCCATTTCCTTGAAATCACAAAGACAAATTTCACAGGCCCAGACCTGGGAAGGAGTTGGGCTCAGTTTAGAAGGTTTTGCAGAACCAAGTAGTATGAGACCACTGGTGCTCCTTGGTGGCCCAGGAGGGTCCAGGAAATGGGGAAGATCAATGTAGGGGTCATGGGTTGCCTGAGCACCACGGCCCCCCCCCATCCTCCACAGACTCCAGAGGGCAAAGGACAGGGCATATGCGACAGACCTGTGCCCTGCAGGAGGCGTAGGTCCTCAGGGCCACAGCAGTGCAGGACGCTCTCCCCCGACCTCATCCCAAGCAAATGCATTTCCCACTAAATCCCCTGTCATAGATTCTCTAGCCGGGCTCAGCATCCAGATAAGTGCGGGCCTGCTTGGGTGATTTTCCTCTCCGAGTAAAATTTAAAGTTTATGGTGGCACCTTTCCAAACCACCTTGATCACGTCTCTTCTCTCTGGGCCCCATGAACTTGCCTAGGAAAGGTGTGATGGAGCCTAATGGCTTCTTAGGGGCACAGAGCCATGGACTTCAGGCAAAGAGTCAGCTCTAGGTTCTGAAGGCGAAATGGAGGAAGGGCCTTGTTTTCAGGCCCTGTGCCCCTTCCTGTCCTCAGTGGCCCTTGGTAGGGGTTTGGGGGCACCTCCTCAGGCTGGAGGGGCTGCTAGGCAGTTCAAAGGCAAGGACAAGGTCTTCCCTCCCCGCCTGCCTGGACCTCTGGGTTTCAGTGCCAGGAGCTGGAGCCTGGCAAGGTCAGCAGAGTGCTGCGGCACAAGGATGTCTGTCCTCCCCTGAAGGACAGCAAGGGAGCACAGGTAACAGAAACAGGACAGGCTGGCCCCTTCCTCACAGTACAGAGGCATGGGGCTGCAAACACGGGAGGAGGGGAAGTCACAGCCCCAGGAGGTCAAGGTCCCCTTCAGAATGGGTGTGCCCTACAGGGGCTCCTCCTCCTAACCTGCCCAGAAGTCTCAGGGAAGTATAGAAGGTTGGGAAGCAGCTCCCAGGACCCATCTCAGGGGTCCCAGGGAAGCTGTCCACTGTCTGATTTAAGGGTAGGTCTGTCTCCTCGGTTAATATTTTCCTGGGACAGAAATGTGGCGCCTGAGGATTTGGTTACTGATCCCGTGGGCCTGAGCCTTCCCTAGGGATGTGCGTCGAGGCCAAAGGGGCAGCCCCATGATGTGACCGAGGTCTCCTCACTTGCCACCATCAGGTACCCTAGGCTGAGGATCCTTCCAGTCATCTTCATCCTGTGCCACCTCCCCCCAACGGGAGGCCCGAGCCGGCTGTGCTCACCCGGGGCGGCTGGGACCGGCAGGCCTAGGATGGCTCAGAGTGTCACCAGGCATCTCGCTCACGCCCACCCCCAAGCACCGCAGCTCCATCCCCTCTGGGGCTCCCCTGAGCCCCAGGCCTCTCCATCCCCTTCGTCCCAGGCCAGCCCCCTGGAGTCCGGAGGGGGCGGCGGCTCAGGCGGCCAGTGCCGCGGAGCGCTGGGCGCCCAGAGGGCCGCACTCGCCGGGCCCGCAGACCCGCGCCCCGGAGCGCCGCTGCGGCTCGCTCCCCACACACCGCTGGCCCGGCAGAGGGGCGCACGGCCACGCGTTACCTTCCATGGACATGGGCTCCAGGATGCCGAACTGCTTGAGGACGGCGATGAACAGCAGCACCACCAC
>LNAC01000033.1:2820420-2913170 GCA_002007465.1 Ailurus styani | reverse complement strand
GCAGGCGCCTCTTTCGCCCCCTCTCCAGCCCCGCGGGCGCGGGGGCACCGGGGCGCGGCGGCGGCGGGGGTCCCGGGCGCTCCCGGCCGCCCCAGCCTCCATCGCGGCTCCCTGAGCGCTCATTGGCCTAGGCGTGGCGACCACCCGGGGAGGCGTCCCCGGCGGCCGCCCCCGCCCCCACCCGCGGGAGCCCGGGAAGGGGCGGAGGGAGGTGGCCCCGCCCTGCGCGGCCCAGCCCCTTCACGGAGCTTGGCGCACAGCCACCGCCACCCCGCCGGCCCCCGGGAGACCACGCGGTCGGCGGTTTCACCCAACTGCCCGGACGGGGTGGGGGCTGAGTGACTGGGCAAGGGTCTGGGGACCGGAGAGGACGGGAGCCGCAGCATCGCTTTCCGCGAGGAGTCGGGGCTCCAGACTCCTGGCCGAGGGGCGCGGAGCCTGCCTCAGCTGCTCACCGCCCCGCCGGCCAGCGCAGAGCCCGCCTTCGGGGGATCCGGGAAGCCCTCTCGCCCCGGGGTATTTTCCACATCATCAGGTCTCGGCTGGAGCCTGAACTTGGCCCAGTCTGGCCCCCACTGAAAATGGAAAATGAAAAAGTTGGTATCCAAAGTTATCCAGTTCCGGAAACCCACGTGCGCTCTAGGCTTTTGGAGGGAGTGTGGGCTTTGGCATGAGAGACTACGGAACTGAGTTCCACTCCTGATTTTGCTGCGTGACCTTGGTCGAGTCACAGACTTGCCGATTCCTCCTCAATACAGAGGGGCTGGTGCCCGCCTGCCTTTCCGGTTGTGGGAAAGAGCTAAACGGATGCCAAGTGCAACGCGCAGGCAGGGCATCGGAGCGCTAATTCGTTTGTGGATCTCTCTCTTCCTGCCTGGGGGCACTGGGTAGGAAAGGAAGGAGAAAGAAGGGGAGAGAAGGGGGCGTGGCAGGGCGGAGCCCGGGATCCTCCAAGTCCCCGAACTCCGGGGCTGGAGGGCGGGAGCCGTGGCTCTCTGCTGCCCTCCCGCGGGTGTTGCGCTCTGCGGCTGTCCTCGCCAGCCCCGGGCTTAGAGGGCGGGAAGCTCGGGCTGCTTCCAACGCCAAGTTTAGTTCTCCCGCTGCCTTAGTGGAGGGGGAAATCCAGCTCCGTTCCAGCCTGTTTGGACCTAGGGCCTGAACAATAGTAGCTTCCAGGTATGAGCCTCTGCTACCCACTCGGTCATTCGTTCAACAAATACTGAACGCGTACCACGCCCCAGGCACAGAGCTCCGTGCTCAGGTGGGGCAGGGACGTCATGCATGGACGAGGGCCCTTCTAGAGCTGGTACAGGAGCCAAGCCTTTAGGTTTACTCGTAATCCGTAAGGGCTGCCCCAGTGGGCATTCCTCGTCCCCACTTTACAGTTAAGGAAACCAAGACCCAGAGGACGCACCGGGGAAGGGGCACAGGTGCAGCCCAGGCCTCCTGGATTCCAAAGCAGATGCTGGCCCAGCATACCTCATGGTTTCCAGTGGAAACCGGTGGGAAAGAGGCTGCTGGGTTTCTTCTGGCCTGTGCAGTTCAACCTCAGTGTTTAACACACCTGGTTAAAAGTCTGAGTTATTAGAGATATTTTTAAAGAACTGTAAATGCACAGCTTTCAATTGCCTTTAGTGGGCATGTGGTGAGTCTCCGCTGACCAAGAGTTCTAGGCAGAGACGCTAATGATCGCCAGAGAACACAGCTCTGTTGGAGCACATGAGTTGCTAAAGTGTGTAAGTCTAGAAAGACTCAAGACCCTCCTGTACTCTAATTTACACACTTAACGTGCTGAGGAAAATCTAGCCTGTGTCCCAGCTAGTTGCCACCAGTCCTCATCAATGGTCTGGTTAAAAGTCCATTAACCTCTCTAAGCCTGTTTCCTAAAATGGGGATGACAAACCAGCCTCTCCAGGGGCTTATAAAGGATCCAGCGAGACAAGGCCTGGCCTGTGTCACAGGCTCTGATGGTCTCTTATGATGTGTTCTTGGAGCTGGGTATGTTCAGGGTGACCAATGAGAGATAGATGGGGAGGATAGAGAACTGAGCAAGCAAAGGAAGCCATTCGGAGGGTCCTCCTGAGGCTGTCCGCCCCTGCTCTCCTGCCTCAGTTTCCCCTGGTGCTCCTGCGCATCTTCCCTGGGAAAGCTTCAATGACTGCTCATAAACACTGAGCTATAAATGAGACATTGATCCCCAGGCTCTCTGGCGTAAAATATTAACGATGCCTAAGTGGATACCAGGGATGAGAGCAGAATGTCCGCTCGGCATAAGCCGCCTGGGCCAGGGGCCTAATGGAAGGGAAGCTGACTCCCCCGCTCACTCACTAGCTCGGGGCCTGCCAGCTCCGGGGCCAACCAGGTCCACTGAGGCTGGGCTGATGGCCCCATCATGCCCCCTGCTTCCACGGCACCTGGACAGGGAAGCTGGCAGGCAAGCCCCCAGACCCTATACATCCTCCCCACGCCCATAAAGTCCCAGGCCAGGCCTTTCCCAGCTGCCTGTAGCTCCCCTCCTAGCTCCCAGCTGCACCCCCCAGCATCCCCCCAAGAGCCTCCTGTGGCAGGGAGCATGCTGGCTGTTGCCAGTGCTCCCCGCCAGCTCCCTGCCTTGCGGGAGGGGCACGGACGGAGAAGTCCCTGCAGTGTGGGGCGAGGGGCACTGAGGACCACCGCGGAAGCAGGGAAAGATGAGGGGCGATGTGGAGGGAGCAGCTCGCTCTACCCCAGGTGATAGCAGAAGGCTGGGGAGCCCCGAGCCCTCACTTGGAAGACTTCAGGGTGTCTGAAAGGCTCTCGAAGGCCCTAGCGTCCTGGTTTAGAAAGTTTTTAGACCTCCAGCTGTTTGGGGGTGGTCTGGGGCACACCCCGAACCTAGCCTTGCATCCCATACCTGAGGTCATGGTCTTCCTACATCTGGAATATTGATACCACTCCAGTTCTGCCTCCAGGAAGCCTCCCTGGATTATGCCAGCCCTGCACCAACCCCTTCTCCTCAGAACCACCGTGGCCTCTGCGGCCTGGGCCGGGCCATTCTGCATCGTGTTTTGGCTGACTGCCCAGACATCTCCCATGTCATCCGTGCTGCTCCTCTCACCACAGCTGCGCTGTCAGCTCCTGTGGGTTGGGACGCTGTCCGTTTCACCAACATTAATTGGGTGTCCCAGCCTACTGACCACTTCGTTGCCCAAGGATTTCAAAAGGTCTTTTGACTTTTAAGGGAGGGACTGGACCGAACACATGCTATTCAAGGGACCCGTGTCTCAAGACTCCCGGAGGGCAGCCTCCCCCTCGTTCTAGTGCATTCTACTGGGCAGAACAATCATTATTCAATTTATTTCTCCTTCTCGTATTTCATAGGAACCAGACAAGAATGTCCACGAGTGGAATTCCACACCCCAAAGAAATGCTTCTCGGACACCTTCCCATGGATGTTCCAGGGCTCCTCACATGCAGTGCACTCAAAGCTAAACTGTCAAGCTTTCCCCAAACCTGCCCCTCCTTCAGGCTCCACCTTAGTTGCATAGACCAAAACGCTGGCTTAGCCTGGAATCTTCCTGTCCCACTCCTGCCCAATCTACCAACAAACTCTGGCACTGTGCCTCTTTCTCAACCATCTCGGCTCCCCTGCCACCAGCCTGGCCATGCCATTGTCCCTTTCTTCTGAACTCCCGCCATCGACTGCCAGCAACTCTTCCCTTCTCCACTCCATCCTCCTCCCGTCTCTCCCTCTTTCAGCAACCAGAGTGGTCATCTCAAGATGGACATCAGACCCTGTTTTCCCCTTGCTTAAAACCTCTAGTGACTGTCTGACTCAATACTGGTTGTGTTTGCCTGCTCGACATTCTTCTCCCTGATTTGGTGACAGCGCTTCAATTTCCTTTGTAGGACCCCCTGCCAGCCTTGTGATTTCGGAGGTTTGAGGATATAACTGGTCAACCAACACCAATCCCTCTTGTCCCACTGCATACCACCCCTCCACTGCCATAGTGATTTATTCAGGGGTGGGTACCAGCTGGGAGCCAGGACAGTGAGAGACGTCCATGACTGGCCCTGGAACCAGCACGGGGGGGGGGACACTCTTGTTCACTGTGGCAGCTAAATGGCCATCCTGCCACCATGTAGGGACAGGAAGCTGGAGAATGACGTTATTTCTTGAGAAAACAGAACGAAAGATAAATAGCCCAATTGAGAATGTTCTATGCCTTGATCCAGCTGTGCCTCATGGCACACCTAAACCTATATCTTTCAGTTATATGAGCCAATAAATCCCCCTATCGTTGCTTAAGCCAACATGAGTTGGGTTGCAACCAAAAGGGTCTTAATCCATGCAACCCTCATTACTCATAGAACAAAGACCAAATCCTTGGTACGGCCCATCACTACAGCTGACATTTACTAAGAACTCACTATGTACCAGGCACTTCAGCACCACTCAGCTTCTTCATTTCTCCCAGCTCCCAATAAGGTAGGGACTTGATAAGAGGAAGAAGTTGAAGCACAGAGGCGTTAATTCTTTGCTTAAGGGCACACAGCTGATAATACATAGCATCAGAATTTGAACCCAAACAGTCCAGCTCCACAGCCTGTGATTTTAATTCAATCCTGCCATGCCCCTCTATACCAGTGTGGTCAGGCCCTTCCTCCTCTCCCTTGCTCACATGACCCCAGCCACACCTGCAGCTACTGGATGGGCCTAAGACTTTCCCACCTCCAGATCTCTGAGCATGCTCTTCTCTGAGCCATGAATGTTCTTCCTCCTCCTTCTCTTCCATTTCACCCAGCTAATTAGTGCCTACTTGTCTTTTGGGTCTCAGCTTAAATGTCACTTCTGCAGAGTATCTTCCCTGACGTGCTCCCCCTTACTAGCCTCTGCTCTGCTATGCCCCCCATCCCCTTCCCTCTTTGCAGTTCTTACAATGTGAGTTTAGCTATTTATGTGTTCATTGATTTGTTTCTGTTCTCCCACCAGATGGTAAACTTCCTGAACGTATAAGTAGTACCTGCCTCAATGGATTTATAAAATAATTAATGGGATGTCATATGATGCTTTTCCTCCAATTATTTCAGCAGAGGCTGTCCTGGTATCACTAGCAAGAGCACCAGACCAGGAGTCCAAGAAAACCAGGGCCAAGTCCCTAGTTCCAACCCTAATCTGTTGGCAGAGTTGGCCAAGGCACACCACCTCTCCGAGCTTCCCTTTCTTTCTTGTAAAATGGGGTCACTTGGTGACATTTATCTGCCTGTCAAACAGTGAGCTATGAGAATCTGACAAGCTGATGGATGTGAAAGCATCCCAAATCAGGCATGAGGGACCCTATTCCTGGAGATGCCCACTTTCTCAGAGCCAGAAACACCTAGGAAGTGACACCAAAGCTGTCTACTTCTCTTTACCTTATGGTATTGCCCAAATCTTCCAATCAAACAGACCTCTGGGGACCACACCGAACCCATCCACACGGTCTCTGCTCTGGCCCAACTTCAGATGAAATGTGGGAGGTCTGTGGCTACAGGTAACATAAATCCTCCATTCCTTTAACTTGAACCATTAGGAAATGTACCATGTCACACACAGAAGTCCAGCAGGAGGGTGTCTCCAGGGACAATCAGCTCAGATCCAGGGGTATCATTAAGGACCTGGGTTCATGTATCTACCTACATCTCCAGCCTCAAGGCATTAACCTTACCCACAGCCTGCTCCCCTCATGACCACAAGATGGATGCCTAGTTTCAGACATCACATCCTGATGTGACAATGTCCTGAGAAAGATGGGATCATCTCTTCCTGTGTCTCCTTTTTTATAGTGAAGAAGATTTACCCATTAAGTTTCTCAGGGACCCTTCCTTGTATTTCATGGATGGAATTAGTTTCACATGCCATGCCTAAATCTGTTGTTGGCAAGAGGAATAAGACTTCACCAAAACTCATCCTCCTCTCCTCTCTTCTATAGTAAAAAAAAGCCTTAATTAGGCACATGGTTGCCCAGTGGTGACAGCATTTCCCAGACCCCATGGGTGCTAATTTGAGGAAGGAGGCCTTAAGTCAGCAAGTGAGTCTCCTCATCATTCTTTCTTCTCTTTTTCTTACTGGCTGGAACCCAGACATGCCAATGACCAGCCTCAGCCATGCAGATCCTGACAAGTCTGGAAGAAGAGGAAGGTGTGGAGCCACAAGATGGAAGGGACTTGGGTCCCTGAATGACTTTCATGGAACAGAACCACCCACCAAGCTGTAACACTCACCCTGACATGTTAAAGGAGAAAGAAATAAACTTTTAAAAATCTCTTAAAGGAAAAGATGAAGTGAGGTGAGAGCTGGCTACCAAAGGTTTCACAATGTTAGAAAAGCAAACACTTGGACCAAGCAATAGAAATAAGATTGTTGCAGAAAACATTTTCCAAAGGTCCTTTAAGATTTATCAGCTAAACAGTCAAATCAAGATGGCTTCAAGTGAGACACAGAAATGGGTAGAAGAAGGAAGCCAAGAAATAAAGCAGCTATGGGAGAACTATATTCAAAAAGAATGTTGGTAGTGGCTACTGAACACAGAACGGACTGGAAGAAAATGGACCAGAAAATGACCAAGTCTTTGAGGGAATTACACTGAGATAGAAGTCAGAAGTCTGGTCCCCAAAGGCCTGTGAGTAATCAAGGCCCACAGTAACTCTTGGCCTTCCCAACTTGCAGCAGCAGAAAACTTGGAAAGGTCTATGGCTCCAGAGAAGGACACACTTCCCAATGCCTACTTCAAATGTGGCCTCGAGGGAAATAGACAGGGAATGGAGGGCGAGGCTGGGACTGTGGAGGACAGGGGGAAGGTGGGGGACCCAGAGAACAGAACTAAGGTAGGTAGTTAAGCTTTCTCCTTCTATTGCAGGGTGGATAGCCCAAGCATCCTCACTATCCAAACCCATATGTTTTCTGAATTCAGATGTGAGAATTATTTTAGTAAGTTCAGGTCTTGAGTAGTATAATGTATCATCCAAATATATGAGATTCCTGAGTTTTGGATAACAAGTATGAGAACTCATGAGTGAATCTTAGAAAATTATCTGAATTCAGTTCCAAAGTTTAGATGGGGAGGAGTTGGCAGAGCCCCAAGGTGGAAGGCACCTGGGTCCTGAATGTGTACGTGGAGTGGAGCCACTCACCAACCTGAACACTCACCTCAAGATGGTCACAGGAGAGAGAAATAAACTTTGTCCTTAGGCCACTGAGTTATGAGTCTCATTGCTAGACAACTGATCTAACCTAATTAATGCAAACATGATGGCTCAGATCAATCAGGACCAGCCCCAGGGTGAGGGAGGAGGCCCACTTCTACTTGTAGCCGAAGGAGGAAGGGAGACACCTGATTTGGAGCTAGAACCAGAGCTCTCTAAAGGGGGATGAAGTAAGGAGTAGATTGGGGCAGACGAGCCACAGTTTCCGCACTAATACTTCTTAGAGTATCTAGGCCCAAGGCCCAAAGTCTCATCACTCTACCCCCCAAGTAAAGAGAGTCCACTTCCTCCAACACAGGCTTTAAAAAGCCTTCAGACTGTGTCTGACCAGCTTCTACTGATGCTCTCTCCTTGGGTGGGGCTTAGACGAGTCAATGCCTCAAGTATTTAGTGAGCCCGCACCCTTTGGGTGGTCCTGGTGAGCATTCTACAGAGTTAGTTTCTCACGGAGATTTTTCTTAGATGGGCTATTAGAAAAGCTCCTCGAGTTTGAGAATATTCACTGCTATTGAGTGAGCCAGGTATCTGCTAGATGCTTTACACGAATTACCTGGTTTCATCTTCAAGTCGACCCTAATTAATGAGGAAATAACACCATATACCCCTGTGGCAGAGACTTTTCATTGCATAGACTTAGGATCTGTTCTTCCCCTCTTTATCTCTAACAGAATCTTAATTTTGTGGGGGCAACAATGTGCTCTGCAGAAAAACTACATTTCCCAGCTTTCTTTGTGGCTAGAGATGACCGTATGACACAGTTTGGGGCAATGAGATATAAGCAGAAGCCATTGGGTGGGGTTCCCAGGAAACCACGTGAAAGGGAGTGGGAGAGACTCAGTGGCAGCTGCCTTTTTTGTCATTTCTCTCCACTCTTTTGTGGAATGGATTATGATGGTTATATCTGGAGCCATGAGAGAAGCCATGAGAGAAGGACATGGGTTCCTGAATTATGATGACTTGAGCTACCAAACTAAACCTAACCATTACCTACCTCTGGATTTGTCATTGCTTGAGAAAACTAAACCCTGGTCTCATTTGAGTCACCATTACTTAGGTTTTCTGTTCCATGAAGCTGTGGAGAAACTGAGGCTTAAGAGATGTATACCCAGGAGTCACCATGTAAGAAGCAAAGCTGGTGTTTGAATGTACTGTGAGGGCAGTGCCACAGAGAGATGGGTGGTGTGCTTCATGACCACTGCCTCCCCATCCACTTCCTGTGCTAACCACATTGGATCTTTGGGGCTCCTGCCTTGCCTGATATCTGCCTGCTCCTTGCCAATTTTCAGTTTTGTGCCTGGGAGCTTTCTTCTAAATGTTCAGTCCCCAACTGAGGGCTCCAGCTGTTTGTTCTGCTGCTTTCCTCACCACCTCTAAGTTGCTCCACCTTCTAGCCCAATGGTTGGGCTGGTTTTCCTGGCCCCAGCCCTCACCAGCACTCCTCTGCCTAGCTTTGTTCTTTCCTCTCTGGCCCTGATACTTCAAGAACAAGCCTGGAAGCAGAGAATCCCATGATGAGGATAGGGAGGGGCTTGGGTGAAAGGTGAAGGTTGCCTGCACGCAGATAGAAGCAGAAGGACTGGAAAGGAGGGAACCTCACTGAGAGAAATGAAGGAAGCCAACAGATTCTGCATATTCCAAATGCAGCTTGGGAGGAAAAGCTATTTTTAAGGCTCTGCTCCTACAGTGATATTCTCATAATTTATAACAAGAAATTTTTCTGAAGATTTATTTTAGAGAAAGAGGAAGAGTGTGCGCATGAGCAGAAAGGATAGAGTGAGAGGGAGAGAGAATCTGAAGCAGACTCCATTCTGAGCATGAAGCCCAATATGGGGCTCGATCCCATGAGTCTGAGATCATGACTTGAGCCAAGACCAAGAGTTGGATGCTTAACCAACTGTGCCAAGCAAGTGCCTATATAACAAAACATTTTTAAAATATTAAGATTGTTTTTTAAATGACAGTGTGGCATATTGGTTAATAGTTAGGCTTTGAAAACAGAGTGCCTGGGTTCAAATCCTGGCCTTTCCACTTATTAGCCATGTGACCCTGGGCAAGTAATTAGCCTCAGCAAGACTCAGTTTCTGCAGCTATAAATGGGAATGATAATACCTATGTTACAGAGTAAGTATGAGGGTAAAATAAATTAGTACATGCAAAGGACTTAGAACAGTGACTTTCACCCATTTGAGGTATTCAATAGGGGTTAAGGCTTCTGTTATTATCACAGAGAAAGGATTCATTGTATATCCTACCGACACTCCAAGCAAGAACATAGGTGAGTTTGAACACATCTGCGTTTTTAACTATACAAATGGCATTAACTCCCTCAGCCTTGTTGAGTGCAGAAAAGGAAGGTTCCAATTATGATGAAGTAGCTGGCATCAAACTTACCTTACCGATGGAAACAACTATAAAATCTGGACAAAACATGTAAAGCAACAATATGTGAGCACCGGGCATCAATTAATATGGGGCAATGATCCCTGAGAATCACACTAAATGACCCCCACATTCATTTCTTCTTTATTCCTGACCATATTTTCCAAAGTGCTGGGCAGCAAACCCCCCTAGCGTGGTGGTCACACTGGTGGTCACACTGGAAGGAGGAAATAGAGATCAGACTTCAGGATGCCTAAGGTGGCCATGATTTGAGGGGGCAGGTGTCTGGAAATGAGGGAGCCACAGAGAAAGAGCAGCCCCCAAAATCTACAAAAATATCCCTTGGGTCCTTGGTCAATTGTCAGGCTGCTCATGAGCAGAGAGAGACTCCAGGAGGACTTGCAGAGAATAGTGGCTGAGGGAACTAAAAGCTGCACAGAGATTTCAGAACTCATACAACTCTGAGGAAATATTGAAGGTCAAGCCCAGCCAATTCACTGGGGAACAACTCAGGATTTCTGTTGAGGTCCCAGGAAGGCTACGCTTTAGGATTAAGACAATGACTTAAGAGAAGAGCTACACTCTGTACATAAGAAAAAAGCTGGGGCGCCTGGGTGGCTCAGTGGGTTAAAGCCTCTGCTTTCAGCTCAGGTCATGATCTCAGGGTCCTGGGATCAAGGCCCGCATCGGGCTCCCTGCTCAGCAGGGAGCCTGCTTCCTCCTCTCTCTCTCTCTCTGCCTGCATCTCTGCCTACTTGTGATCTCTCTCTCTCTTTGTCAAATAAATAAATAAAATCTTTAAAAAAAAAGAAAAAAAAAAGAAAAAAGCTGAAACAGACATACTCAACAAGCCTAAATTCAAGCTTTCATAGGATGAATGTGGTTTGCCAGGAGGTTAACTACCTGCCAAAACAAAATTCAACACTCTTTCAAGGGAGAGAAGCTAACCCAGAACCTCTCCAATGTATCATTCACATGCATAACAAGCATGTCAATCAGCATGCAATAGAAAAGTATTAGACATGTGAGGAAGGAAAAGTGGCTGATCATGAACTTAACAGAAATGTACAGATATGATTGAGATTTTGGAGTTAGCAGATAAAGACTTCAAAACAACTATAATTAGTATGTTTCCAAAAATTAAAAAAAGAAAATGGACAAAATAAATGAAAAGATGAAGCTTAAACTTTAACAGAGAATTGGAAATTTGCATCATTAGGGTTGATCAGGGAAGCAGAACCACTATGACTGATAGAGGATATAGCTATAGAACAGAGAGTGATAGAGAATAACAGGTTTATTATAAGAATGAGAAGTTACTCAATTGGGGGAGCTGAGTAGGAAGTCCATGTAAGGCTATTGCCCCTACATATGCCTGAAGTTGCTCTATGTAGGTCAACAGTACCAGAATATAGAGGAAGGCTGGATACGAAGTGAGAAAAAGTGAGAACTGGAACCCACATCTGTCTGTCACTGCCTACAACCCTGACAACACAGGTGAGCTGCAGAAAAAGCAGACACCATCTACCACATAAAGCTGCTCATGTCCCTGACCCAGTGTTCAATTAAAAATTGCAAGACATGCCAGGAAACAAGAAAATGTGACTCATGCTTAAGGGGGGGAGGTCAATAGAAACCATGAGTATTGCTAGATGTTGGATTTAGCAGATAAAGACCTCAAAGCAGCTATTGTAAATACATTCAAAGAACTAAAGGAAACCATATTTAAAGACTTAAAGGAAAGTGTGACCAATGACTTAATGATGAAGAATCTCAATATAGTGGCAGAAAATATAAAAGAAGTAAATGAAAATTCTGAAGATGAAAAGTGAAATAACAGAAATTTTAAAATTCATTAGAGGGACTCAACAGCAGATATGAGCTAGCAGAAAAAAAGAATCAATAACCTTGAAGAGAGATGAATAGAAATTATCCAATCCGAAGAACAAAGAGAAAAAACATAGAAGAAAAATGAAATGAGTCTCAGATATCTGTAGGCCAATATTAAATATACCAACATAGGGATTCCTGGGTGGCTCAGTCGGTTAAGTGTCTGCCTTCAGCTCAGGTCATGATCCCAGGGTCCTGGGATAGAGCCCCACATTGGGCTCCTGCTTGGTGAGAGTCTGCTTCTCCCTCTCCCTCTGCCTACCACTCCCCCTGGTTGTGTTCTCTCTCTTTCTCTCAAATAAATGAATAAAATCTTTTATAAACAAACAAACAAACAAACAGAAATGTGATGAAAGTCCCAGAAGAACAGAGGAGAGTGAGAGAGAAGCAAAGAAAATCTGTGAAGAAATAATAGCCCCAAATTCCCAAATTTGATGAAAAATATTAATCTCTAGATCCAGGAAGCTCAAAAAAACTCCAGAAATGATAAACATGAAGTTATGCCCACCTATACACATCACAGTCAAACAGTTGAAATACAAAGACAAAGAGAAAATCTTGAAAGCAGCAAGATAGAAATGACACATCACATACTGGGAACAATATGATTAATAGCTGTCTTCTCCTCAGAAATAATGGAGATAGCTGGAAAGCAGAATGACACACTCAAGGTGGTGAAAGAAAAAAAAGCTATCAACCAAAAATTCTTTATCTAGCTAAAATCATCCTTCAAAAATGAAGACAAAATAGATATTCCCAGATAAACAGAGACAGAGAGTTCATTGCTAGCAGACTTGCCTTACAAGAAATATTAAAGTCTGAAGGGAAGTAATTCAAAACCACAGGAAAAAAATGAAGGTGCCAACAATTTAAGTTCTGTGAACAAATTTAAAAGATTGAATAAAGGGGTGCCAGGGTGGCTCAGTTGGTGGAGCATCTGACTTGATTTCGGCTCAGGTCGTGATCTCAGGGTCATGGGATTGAGCCCCCCATTGGACTCTGCACTCAGTGGGGAGTTTGCTTGTCCCTCTTCCTCCTCCGCTGCCCCCCCTCAACTAAATAAATAAAATCTTTCTTAAAAAAAGACTGAATAAATATTTGCATAAACCAATTCTTATAACACTGTATGCTTTGGCTTATAAAATATATGAATGCAATATATGTGATGATGACAGTCTACAGGAGAGAAAAGAAAATATACTGAAGGAAAGTTTTTATATTTTACTGGAATTAAGTTAATATTCTGAAGTAAATTTTTAAAAAAGATTTCATTTATTTATTTTATACAGAGAGAGAGATCACAAGTAGGTGGAGAGGCAGGCAGAGAAAGAGGAGGAAGCAGGCTCCCTGCTGAGCAGGGAGCCTGATGTGGGGCTCGATCCCAGGACCCTGAGATCATGATCTGAGCCGAAGGCAGAGGCTTTAACCCACTGAGCCACCCAGGCGCCCCTCTGAAGTAAATTGTTATAAATTAAAATGTATGTTATAATCCCTAAAAGATCCAGTAAGCAAGTAAGTCAAAATAATTCAGTGTTAAAAATCAACAGGAATTAAAATGGTATAAAATATATGTTTAACACAATAGATGGCAGTAAAGGAGGAAAAGAGAACAAAAAAGAGACAAATAGAAAACAAGTAGCAAAATGGTAGATGGAAATCCAACCACATCAATAATTACAATAAATGTTAATGGACTATAATTGACTGTCAGAGAAAAAAACCAGAAAAGAATATAAGGAAGATTTGGGACAAAGTAAACAAGCCCAACAAATGTGTAATTGGAGTTCCAGAAGAAGCAGAGAGAGAATAAGAAACAGAATCAGAAAGCCCAACAACTCTGTAATTGGAGTCCCAGAAGAAGCAGAGAGAGAGCAAGAGACAGAATCAGAATTTGAAGAAGCAATGGCAGAAAAATTTCCAAAAAAGAAGAAAGATAAAGAACCACATTTTCAACGAGCTCAAAAAATCAAAGATAGGATAATTGCAAGGAAAACCACAGCTAGGCATATCATGGTCAAACTGCTAAAAATTAAAGAGAAAATCTCAAAGACATCCAGAGGAAAAAGTCATTCAGGGACATAATACAAATGATGGTAGACTTTGTGACAAAACCACAGAAGCCAGAATACATGGAATAACATTTTTGCAAAGTGCTCAAAGAGAAATAACCAGTCAACCTAGAATTCTATACCCAGCAAAAACATCTTTCAAAAATGAAGGGCAAATTGAGACACCGTGAGTTAAAAACTGAGAGAATTTGTCGTCAGTAGACACGTTCGACTAGAAGTACTAAAGAGATGGAGTTTCCCTCGTCAGAATCAGCCTCTAGGAATAAGCTTTTGCCCCTCACAGGCTTCATGAGATTTCTTAGCATCTTGAGAATCCCAGAAACAGGGCCAGTGGTCTCTGGAAGGAAAGCAACTTCATGTTCCTTAATCGAACAGTATTTTTCCCCATGGTTCTTCTGGTCTGGACAGACTTGGAAGGCATGAGAGAACTGAGCTCTTGGCATGTGGACATGTCTCCAATTGTCACAAATTGGAGTCATAGTAGTCATAGTTGTAGACCCCTTACTGCCTACTTATGGAAAACTCTCTTTTGATTGCCTAATGACCTTTGATTACACGTTGGTCAGGTCTCTTCATGTCTCTTTCTGCCACCCAGGGCATATCCAAATCCCCATCTCTTTTTCCAAGTGTTTACTAGGGTCTAGGAATACTGAACAGATAATGGAAAGAGGAACACTTGAGGCCACCTTGCCCTTAGAGCCCCTCCTCCTACTCCCTAGGTCCCTGTGATAGGAGATTCCCATTCCCTTTCTCATTTGGAGGACTTCCAATCTCTTCCTACGTTTTTTCTTACCCTTATACAGGTCCAGTCCAGAGGAACCAACCAGCCCCAGAATGACAGGACTGGATAAGGCCAAATATAGTTCTCAGCAACTTCACTGCAGACACTTACAGTTTGTACAATATCCACCATGTTTCTTTGGGTAAATTAATTTTTCTTGGCTCAACTTGGTTTTCTCCCTTCTCTGTGTTGGCAATAAGATTGGGTAATGGGGAGTCAGGAGATCGAAGGTTCTGTGACCTAAGCTATGTTGCTTTTCTCACCTCCCTGGGCCTTGGCTTCCTCATCTCCAAAGTGAGGGAAACATTCCTTAGCCTGTGGCCCACCCCACATACTGTCATGAAAATCAGGTGTCCCTAAGAATGTGGGAGTGTGCTATATGCTAAGGGGCTCCGTGCATATGTTGACTAGTATCATGTCATTTTAACACCCTGCTGAATCTAGTCTGGGGCCCTTTGCACAAAATGTACACAAGAAGCATCATTGGCCAACTCCGAGTCTGCTTGTTCTCCTTGGCATTCACCCCAGTCACACGGGGTCATCAATCCTCATGTTTTATGACACCGATGCTAAGTGCTCTGAAGTCACATCCTTGCTGCTGATCTGTGAAGAAATCTGGACATAAGCATTTCTTTGTTTGTACTCAAGCTGAGGGCCCAAGGGTGTCTTGGGGAATTTCCATCCGGGATGCTTGGTGTCAGTGTCTCAGCTCTTGTGGCCTCTGGCAGCTCAGGGAGGTGTGTGCAGATTCCAGATGCCCTGTGTCAGCCAGATGCAGAAGAATGGCCTGGGAATCAGAACCTTGGGGTCTGAGATGAGATGGGAAGCAGCAAAGGAGAAGCCAGAGCCCTGGGCTGGGGGTTGAAAATCCCAGATCTGAGATCTACCTTTGCCTCCTTCCCACAGGCTGGGAAGTCTCAGCCAGTCCACACTTCTCTCTGAGCTCAGTGAAGCGAGGGAATTGGGGACTAATAATAGTAGCAGCTTCACTTACCAGGAGCTGACTATGTGCCAGGCAGTCTCCCAGGCTCTCCCGTGCATAACACTGTTTCATCCTCACATAGTGCCCCTCCAGAAGCATGGGGTTCTAACCCGAGCACGTGGTCCAAGGAGGTCCCTAGCAACATTCCAACATTCCCCCTCTCAGAGGGCTTGTGAGGCCATCATGGGAGAGGAGTTGGGGGCCAGAGGAATCTGTTAGCTAGACCCAGAGGAGGAAAAGTGGTTTTTGAACCTTCCTTCAATCTAGACAGACATAGGATTTCAGAGTTAGAAGGCGGCCAAGGCTCATTCATGCATTTACTCATTTAACAAATATTTTACTAAGCGTCTGCTCTGTGCCTGGAAGATACAGCATGAAACGTGCCAAATGTGGCTGCTGGCTTCAGGGAGCATACGTTCTAGAAGAGGAGACAGACCACGAGACAGCTATAATGGGCCGGGTCACTGATGGGAGTGGGAGACACACCGGGAAGTGCTCCATCCCAAACCCAAGGCCCAGAACAGGTTTCCCAGAGGGAGTAGGAACACTTCCAAGCCCAGGTCTGAAGGCAAAGAGGAACGTGAAGAGGATTTGACTCTGAAGCTCCAGGGCAGGAGAGTGTGACCAGGAGTGAGCAGGTGGTGGCCAGGTGGTGTGACAAAAGACGAGCCAGTATAAGGGGCCATAAGAGCAGGAGGCGGAGGCAGGGCCAGGCAGGGGCCAGGAAGTCAAGGTGAGGGTTCAGACCAGGCTTTATCCCAGAGGAAATGAGGCATTTGTTCCCTCCCCTCTTCTTCCCCTGTCCTGCTCTTTTCCTTATAATGACCTCTACAGCTGCTGCCTGACCTGTTTAGAGGTGGGTGGGAAAGGCTGCAGTGATTTCCTCCCATTTCACAGATGAGACAAGTGAGGCCCAGCAGGAGCAGTGAAGTCACACAGTTGCATAGTGAGGACAAGAGCCCAGTTCTCTCAACTCTTTGGTCAAGGCCCCTTCCTCAGCCCTCATGCCCCCAGCACTGAACATCTAAAAGACCTGGGGCAGCAGCCAGAGGGGTGGGAGCCCAACACGTGGCCCCACTCCTGCTGGGAGCATGACAGGTGGAGCCCAGCCGCCCTGGACTTGACCTGAGGGCCGGAGTTCGAGGACAGACACACGGAGCCCTGAAGTGAGCACCCTGGTCTCCTCTCAGCATATTTACCAAAAGAACAGATTCTGGGGGCCAAATTCCCCAATGATGTATGAGACGCTGGGTCTGTAGAGCTGCCCATCACAGCTGAAGCACAAGGAGACAGAGGACTTAGTGACGGGGCTCACATGAGACAGGATATTCCATATTTGCACAATCATACATGCACCCTCACATGCATTGTTTCCTTTGAGCCTTAAAACCTGAAAGACAGCCAGGGACGTCATTGTGATTCCCATTGAACAGATAGGAAAGTTGAGGCCCTGGCGGAGGGGGGCGCAAAAAGTCTTCCCAAAGGCCACAAAATCAAAATTTGTTTGGCCTCATCTGACTAGCACTTCTCAAACGTAGTTGACCCCAGGATTCTTGATCACAGGACATACACTACGGTCCCGTGGGCCACACTTGGAGAAACACTGTTCCAGCACATCAGCCAGCACATCTTGGTTAGCGCGGCCCGGGCTCTGGGGTGAGGCTGAACCAGATGGGGATCCTCCCAGTCGCTGTGGGGTCCCGGAGAAGTCACTCCACTCTCCCGGGGGCTCCTCGCTGCACTGCTGGAAGAGGAAATGAAATGACTCCCACGGTGTTTCTACGAACCGGCATTTCCTCCTCTCTGTTCTGGCCGTACCTGCTTCCTCCTTTTAGGGGCAAGTAGAAACTGCGAAAACTGCCCCATGACGCAATTCTTTGTCATATTTTCATCTCTTTCCCTTTCAGAGATATAACTTGATAGACATTCTAGGTTACAGAGTCAAGCTCATTAATTTGTTTTTTTGGGCAACCATTCGGCCACTCCATCCATCTATGACCTGTTCCCACCGTTCAGCAGTCACGCGCCCCCTCCCAGACGGGTGGTTCTTTTGCATGCAGACGACGTCCTCTTGGATCTCTGAGAGGGTCTATGATACTCTGTTCTTCTGCTTTTGTTTGTCTTAGTACCCTGTTCATTTGGGTGTTGCTTTTTCACTTCACCGAGCTTAATGCTTCTCTTTGATGTGGTTGGTTTTCCTCAAATGTTGGGGGGCTCTCAGGTGCCCGTCCACCTCCGTGTGTCAAGTACCTAGGGCTCCATCCCCGAAGGGAGGGTGAGGCGGGGTGGGGTAGCAGGTGCGAAGGTGGCTCGNACAGCGCACACATCTGCTTCCAGCTCTCCCAGGAAGGGCAGAGGAGATAACCAGAAAAGAATGAGGAAGGGGCTGCCTTCAGTGAGCCAGAAATTGTGAGGAGTCCCCAAAAGGAAGAAGGCAGGTGGGATCACACCGAAGGAGGAACTGGGAGGAGCAGAGCAAAGGCGCGGAGAGCACACTGCGGCTTTCAGACCTGGGGGGATGGCCACAGAGCGCAGAAGGGGTGAGGAAGGAGGAGCATCTGGCGGAGAAGCCCACCCCCTCCACCCACCGCGCTGCTCAGCTCCTTAGTTTCTCAGGCCCAAACTTAGCTCTGATCTGGGGCGGGCACTTGTGTGCAAAGACAAGCGGTGGGTGGAGGGGGTGGGCTTCTCCGCCAGATGCTCCTCCTTCCTCACCCCTTCTGCGCTCTGTGGCCATCCCCCCAGGTCTGAAAGCCGCAGTGTGCTCTCCGCGCCTTTGCTCTGCTCCTCCCAGTTCCTCCTTCGGTGTGATCCCACCTGCCTTCTTCCTTTTGGGGACTCCTCACAATTTCTGGCTCACTGAAGGCAGCCCCTTCCTCATTCTTTTCTGGTTATCTCCTCTGCCCTTCCTGGGAGAGCTGGAAGCAGATGTGTGCGCTGTGATCACGTGGCCCGGTGCTCGATCCTCGCCGCGGCTTCCTCACGCGGGAGGTGTGCGGTAAGTGGGAAGGCGACACTCGCCAAGCCCTGGGCTGTGCTGGGCCCTGAGCGGAGATGCCTGCTGGACCCTGCTCCACAGTCGTGCCTGGTCTGGTTTGTCCTCTGGTAGGGATGCGGTTGGCTACTGAACAAGGGACCTCAGAGAGACCTGAACCCAGAGTACAGTGGGAAGGGAGAGGCCCTCCGCCCCAAATGCCAAGCCAGCCACCTTGGCTGCTGCATGACCCTCCCCCATATATTCATTATTTCCCTGAGATTCTTAGTGGAAGAAATCAACAAACAGGGAAACCAGCAGTCAAACCTCTGTTGGGAATCCAAGTGAATCAATATAGGCCTTATCTGTATATTTAAACAATGGACTCAGTAGTATCAGATCACCAATAGTACTGATCTCAGTCAGTACTGACCCCGCTCAGCCCTGCATCTGGTCCTGGCCTCAGGAACCACTTTTGTGTCCCGTGTCCCTTTTAGGCCTGATTTGGGGGAGCCTTTCCAGGGCTTAGGAGAATGAGTGTTTCCCTTGAGTTCTGAACCTCCCCAGCACCCCTGACCTGGCCTCTTCTCTCCATCTGACTGCTGAGATTCAGCCTCCCTTGATTGAATTGGCTCGGGCAAAGGGATTTATCTGCCCTTAAACAAAACCACAGGAAGAGAAAGGGACAAGAATGACCAGAAACGTGGGCTCTGACTGTCCTCCACCTCTCACACCCAAATGGCTTCTTCTACATGGCTCTATTCTTGGCTGCTAGAAGCTGCCAGGCCTCTGTGTCGCTGTATCTCTGGACACAGGACCATTCACTGTCAAAGGATCTGGAAAGGGCTCTCATTGGCCCGGATGGGGCAGGTGCCTGCCCTAGCCAGCAGGTGCTCCTGCTGTGGCTGGCCCAGCAATGTCCAGGGTGCACATATAGATCAAGAAGCATGGAGAACTGGGAGCCCTCATCCCAACCAATGGTTAGAATAAGATCAAGGTCAATTTCCAGAACATAGGTAAGTGCTTTTCTGAATAGAATAAACCATAGAAACCTTCTGTAGACACCATGGCCAAGTTCAGAGAAGGGGGCATAGGAACCAGAGACCTTCCATGTGTAAGTGCCTGGCTTGGCCCTAGACCACTTCTGTCCAGTCCTTTGGCTTTCAATCCTGTGTATGTGCCAATGACTGTCAATTTTCTCGCTTCAGTCCCCAAGTACCTCATATCCCAACTACCAACTGCTTCCTCAACACTTCTACTAGGATGTTCTTAGATGCCTCAAACTTAACGTGCTACGGCTAAGGAACCCTCTCCACTACCCCGCCACCCTCGCCCCACACGAGGCCTGCTCCTCCCTTTCCCACCACAATGAACAATGGCTCAGAGTTCCCAACGCTCAGGACAAAAACCTTGACCTCACCATGATCTTTAACCTCCTTTCTTTTCTCTTACACCCCCCCACTCATCTGTCAGCAAATCATTTCAGTTCTACCTTCAAATGCCTCCAGGACCGGCCTGCTTCTCACCATCTCTGTCACCTGCACCCTGCCCCAGCCTGTGTGCCTAATGGCAGAAGGACCCCGCCACCTGCCTGGCCACTGTGGCTTATTTTCCTTCTTGCAGCGGCAGCAGGAGGCAGATCCCGGACTCCCCACACAGCTCTGTTCAAATCCCTGGGCTCCGCCTCACTCCCACCACCAGCTGAAGCCTCCCGCAGCGGGCTTCACACAGACCCTCTCCAGCTGCCCATAACCTCTCTGAGCGTCTCCCGGTCCCCGAGACATGTCTGGCTTTGGCCTGCGCTGTCCCTCTGCCTGGAAAGCTTTCCCTTAGGCTCTTCTCCCCACATCTCATGTCTCTGTTCAAATGTCACACATTCCCTCCAAGCCCTTCTCTGGAGGGCTTCCCTGTTCTGTGTAATTTCTGGAGGCCTGTTACTTTCCGATATATACTTTACATATCAATCTCATTTTATAGCCTATAAACTAGAGGGATTTTGATCCTAGATCCTGGCTACGTCCCCAGGGCCCAGAACAGCACCTGGCAGACAAGTCTGATAGTTTGTTGAGAAAATGCGCAGCTGGGTGGTCTTGGCCTGGCCTGGGGCTGGAGGGGAGAGGAGTCCCCGAGGTTTACAGGGATCCCACCGGAGCCCAGGGACTTCACAGGGACTGGGAGCCGCAGTCCTGGTGCTCTGGCCCAGAGTCCCTCTGCAGGGGAGGCCGCTGGGCCAGGTCAGGCCATCACAGCCTGGTCCCCTCCTTACTGCACCTGCCATGGTGTCTGCCTCTTGGGCCGTGACCTTCACAGCCATGAGGATTTCACTGGGCACGCGTTCTGCATAGGGGGAGGGCTAGGCGACTCTTCCTAGAACTCTTGTCCCCCCCGACCGGGCCTGGTGGAAGACGGGAAGAACAGTCAGAGTGGTGCTGTTAGTACCCCTGTCGCCCCGCCAGGGGGACAGCCCCAGGGCACTGTCCACTCTCCCAGACTCCCCGCATACCAGCCAGGAAGCCCAGCTCTGGAGACCTGGCTCCCAGAACACACTAAACACTGGGCAGTTTCCGGCCTCAAGTGTGTCCAGAGACCCATTCAGAACTGGCCTTTCCTGCCACCTCCAGCTGCCCCCAGGCCCCCACCCCTGCCCTCCCTATTCTTCAGCCCCACAGGGCTCCCTGGGGAGCAGCAGCCACACCTTCCTGCTCCTGCCTGCTCCCTCCTCCCCACTCGATTACTCCAAGGCTCTCTTGCTCACTGCCGCTGCGGAGAGCCGGAGGTGGGGCAGACCGGCACCGGCAGGCCCGGCCCCTCCCAGAAGTGGTCACAGGCAGGGCCTGGAGGTCTGGGTCTGCGGCAGAAAAGGGGTGAGGCCCCCCCCCCGCTGCCCCCCCGCTGCCCCCGGCAGGGAGGAAAGGAGATGCACCAGCCCAGGGACAAAGGCCCTGAGTTGGCATTTTTGGGCTTGCGTTTGGAGACAACTAGGGGCTGAATTATTAAAGACGTGTGAGAGAAGAGGCTGTTTTTAAGAAAGCATGAGTAAGCAGGGCTCTCTCACAGCAGCACACAGGATCGAAGGCAATCAATTGCCATAATGGCTGTAAATATTTACTCGGCTTAACTGTGAATATGGGCGCCAGCCACGCACTTAACACAGGGGTCCTTGCCCTGCAGACCCACCCGCTTCTCCCAGGTCCACCAGAGGGCTGCAGCTCCAAGCTCCTTCCCCTGTCCCCTGGGGCCGAGGCTTCCTGAGGGCCTGGGCTCCAGAGTTAGCTGGGCTCTCCTGGCTTGGTCGCTGTGGGCAGGTGGCTCAGCCTCCGTGAACCACAGGACTCATCTGTAAAATGGGCCGCTGAAGCCCACCTCAGGGCATGCGAGCGCTCCCAGTGCGACCCCATGGAGGCTGACCCTTGGCAGATACCAGTCCTGCTGGCCCAGGACCGCATGGGAGCAAATGCCAGGGGCCCCCGTCTTACCCTGGACTCTTACGTAGTTAGCATGCAGGATGAGGTGAGGTCTCAGAAGTTGGGTGCTCTCAATGATGGCCATCTAAGTGTGACATGGCTGGTGTGGGGCCACTGAGGCTCAGCCTTGAGCCAGGAGCGGGTGCATTTTCTACATATTCATTGTGTGCCAGGCATTCCCAAGTCACGTCTGTAGCTTACTTAATCCTTGCCACAGCCTAGAGAGGAAAGTTCTATCACCACTCCTCATTTTACAGATAAGGAACCTGAGGCTCAGAGGTCAAGTGACTTGCCCTAGGTCACACAGCTGGTAAGTAGCAGAGCCAGGCCACTCCTACTCTTTCTAGAAAACTCTGGCTATGCTGAGACCCACTCTCTGCCCTTTCCTCCTCCTCTGTGACACCCCCACCCCCAAGAGGTGGCTTGGCCCCCAGTCAGCAGCCTACATGCCTGAGGACACATCTAAGTACTGGCCAAGGCCACTGCCAGAAGTGAATCCGGCTTCTGTTTATGCCTCTACCAGCAGCCCCTCCGTCCTGAGATCCCAGCTCTGAGGGGACCTGCACAGGCCAGGCTCTCCCAGGGGTCAGTTGGCCAACCTCTAAGGACCTTCTTTTGGCTTTAAGAACAGCACCTGGTGTCTTCTCTAACACACAGGCTAAGTCTCAAAGCCCCCCTTGATCGTGGAGGACATGTGGATGGCCATGCACACTCACACACGCTAGCACACGCATACAAGTGCAGGGAAGCCAGCACACTGTGGCTTCCAGCCTCCCCACAGACTCAACTCAAGCACTTCCCTTGTGCATTCAGTACTTGGAAATGGCTCAGTTGCCCGCGGCGTACTCTACTGCCCTCTTCCAAGTGCTGGGACGGAGCCCTCAGCCTCTCTCTCTCTGGGCCCCTCATGCTTCTCAAGCTGGGACACTGAGCCTAAGGCATCTGGGGGGAGCAGAGAAAAGACCACTGACCTGAGAGTTCCCAAACCTATATGATCCTGGACAGTTCCCATTTCCTTCCCAGGCCTCAGTTTCCCCATTTGTGCCTTGAGAACTCAGCAGGCCTAACACGAAGGCCACCAGGGGTGGGGGAGGGGTGGAGTCTGCCATCACATTTGATTCATTCTCCTAAGCTCAGGGAAGATGGGGAGGTAGGTGACTTTGACATCTCCATGGGGGGTAGGGTGAGCCAAGGATAAACCAGACCTAGAGCCTTGCTTTTGTTCCCATCCTTCCAGAAGGTGCAGCGCCCTTGGAGTTCCACGTTTGTCCAGCACAGGGAAGCAGAAAGTCCCCAAATACCGCCAGCTCAAGCCTGGTCCTGAAGCCCAAAACGTGGTGGGTTCCCAGGTGTGTTTGCGGGGAGGGCTGACTAGGGCCCTGCAAGGGAGGGGAGGGCAGAAGGGAAGGTCTCCCAGTTCCTCCTCTGTCCCAGCCCGTGCCAGGCTCAGTAGGTGCTTTGTGGATGTGTATTGGATGGATGGATGGACAGACAGACAGATGGACAAGCTTTTCCCTAAGACACAGGGTTGATGGTGATGCCCACCTAGCAGGATCAGTGTAAGGATGGCTGAGGGTCCAGGGAGTACGCTCTGCCCTCCGCAGTTCCCTCCTCCCCCTCCCCCACCCCACCCCAGCCTGTTGCCCTGGCTGCAGCCCGTGCTCAGAAGCCTCTTTGCAAACTGGTTATCAACAGAGACAAAGCCCCTGCCTCCTGGCGTGCTGGGGACAGGCACATGCCTTTCCTGGAAGAGCGGGCAGGGAGCCTGCATGTCACCTCAGAGCCCCTGGATCAGGATCCCTAAATGCAAGGGGATCCTGGTATCCTGGGGTGGCCGGTAGTGCTGGGCGAGTTGGTTCCTAGCCCTGAGCTAGATGGGCAGCGTCCTGGTCTTGCGGCTCCATCTACGCGGGGAAGCTCGAGGCCTAGTGGACAGTCTGGCTGAATCCCCAAAGCTGAGAGTGGTCTTTGCCAAATGCCATTTGGTCTGGGACCCGGTATGTGCTGGCAGCGCGGTGATAGGACAGAGCCAGTCCTCGGAGGAGGTAACATTTGAACCGAGGCCCGAAGGGGGAGAAAGTCCCCTGGTGCCGATGCCCCAGGCAGAGCGGACAGTGTGCGCTAACATCCTGCAGGGGAAGAGCCAGACCCTGAATTTATTTAAGGTTCAAGGGAAACCACTGAAGGGTTTTGGCAGTGGAATGACTTACTTATGTTTGCAAAGCCGCCGCCTCCCGGGAGAGACCTCGGATGGGAGAGGCGGGAGTGAGGAAAGGAAGCAAGGAATGAGCAGTTATGAGGACCAGCCTCTGCTGCTCTCTGCTGGGGTTACTGGCTTAGGGGGCAGCAGAAGGACTGGGGGGAGTCTGTCCTCCCCATGCCTGCACACGCCAGCCCAAGTTCCCCAGCCCTCTCCATCAGCCTGACCTGCACGGACCCCCAGGCTCCTTGCTCCCCACTTGGGGCAGCCCCTCTGTTTGGGGGGTAGGGGATGGTGGCCTTGGTGCCATGAGCCTCCCACCTGTCCAGGGACCCTCCACATGCAGTCACCTTGGCTTAGACCCCTGGCTGCTCACAGCTTACTGGTTTCTGCTGAACCTTCCATTTACTGTTGTTTTCTTTTTGAAAACTTAGAGGTGGTATGGGGCTTTCTTCCTCCTGCTGGACTATGTGGGTCAGTACTCCTGAACAATTGCTTCCTTGGTTTCTCCTTTCTTCCTTCTGCTCACTCCCTCACTCATTCACCTGCTCCGGGGTGTGCTATTCTGAGGACCGTGCTGTCTAACACTCCCTACCCCGGAATCAGGTACCGGCTCCCACCCAATCTTCAGGTTGTCCCTCCCTCTTGGAGGGACGGCTCTTGGTCACCAGAGTGGGGGACCCACTCTGATGTGAACTACATCAGGGCTGCACCTTGCTCTGAAGGGCGGCGGGGAAAATGTCCTCTGTAGGTCCCAGCCAAGACACCTGCCCTCCCCACCTTGTCCCCTCTGCCTACCACTCCCACCACTGGACCCCCTCTCCACCAGCCAGCCTCAGTCAGGCCTTTATAGACCTCCTCATGTTTCCCCCCAAATTTGGAAAAGGGCATAAAAATTTCATCTTTTATTTTGCAAGGCAAGGGCATTAAAAAAAAATTAAAAAGTCCTAACTTCCATCTCTCTTCAGCATTATTTCAGAAGGAAATGAAGATCCAAACTACTGAAAGGGAATAGTTTACTGACAGTCAGTTTACCCCCTGTCTTTCCTCGTTTCACTCGGGAAACCTGCACACAGCCTATATGGACTGGCGGTCGGGAGCCTAGTCTGTCTATCTTGGGAAACATTTGTGTTAGATCACTATGGGTAGCCTGCCACCCCAGGTCAGGCGCAAGCCCAGGGGGTGGACGTGGTCCCTGTGTGCACCTGTTCCCTCACCCACACCTGAGGAGCATGGCTAGAGAAGGCCTTCCTAGGTAACAACTGGGATTCACCCCACAGTCCTGAGGACTCTGGGGTGATCCACGAAGGAACCATTGCCACCTGAAGGCACACTGAGTTCTAGCCCCTAGGACAGGAACACCATGTGTAGCAGAGGGGAGGGGAGGCTTGCTGGGGAGAGGGTCCCAGCCTGTCCTGGGCTTAGCTCAGGACATCAGGAGCCAGGATGTGTCCTGGAAGGGAGATGGAAGCCCAGGAACTCAAGATCCCTGTGTCCCTATGCTCCAAAACTGAGAAGATGTGGAGGCAGGAGGGGAAGCACGTAGGGCTGGTGTCAGAACTCAGAGCTGGTGATTTCAGATTAAAATGGTCCAGGTGTGGCAGACGTGTTGGTTCCTGCTGCCCCCTGGTGGATTTATGGGGAAATACCTGCTAAGAGAGCTGCTTTGGCAGCCGGGCAAGGAGGGAGGGAGGAAGGCCAGATGGGGGTGGCCAGGCCAGTCCACCAGGCTCTCCAGCTTGGGAGTGTCTGCCCAGGAGCCCAGTTGCTCAGTCACCAAGGTTCTCTTTTCCCCGAGCAGCTCCAGGCCAGCACAAATATTTTCTCCCATCCTAGAGCGTCCGGAAGCTATTCTCGTTTTTCCTCCGCACCATCCCAAATAACCCCCAGTCCCCTCCACCCACAAGGACGGGGACTTGGGCCCCACAGCATCAGGGGCACCGCACACACACCATGCCGGGAAAGAGTTCTGGCACGGGAAGGTGGTGATGGGGCCCATGGCGTTTCTGTATCTGGGCAGGTGACTACCAATCAGCTTTCTGGGGGGACCCCCTGGCCACCTTTCCAGTCAGCGCCCTTTCCACTGCCCCTCCCTGTGTATCCTCAGCCACCCCTCTCCTATCCATTCTGATCTGACCATTTGGAGGCAGGCAGTGGGGGAGGCCGGGCAGGCAGAGGCAGGGACTTGGCTGCCCGTTGTATCTGTCCGGAGAATCCTCCCCACTCAAGCTAAGGAAGAGCATCAAGCTTACTCACAGTTGGCTTTTAATGAACTTCACTTCCTTAGCAAGGCCCTGGGGAGAGGTTGGGGAGGTGCTCTGAGTGGTGGAAGGGCACAGAGTCTTTCAGGACTGGGAGAGGGCATCCAGGGAAAAGCCAGGAAAAGGCAGGAGGGGGCCGTGGTTCTGAAGGCAGGCCTTGTCCAGGATCCGGGGCCCAAAAATGCACGCCAAGCTCCCAGGTCCCTGCATCTGGTTCAAGAGTTGGGGGAAATCACAAGATTTATAGCTGGTCCTTGGCCTTGCAAATTGCCCTCTCCAGCTCTTGCTTCCCAGATAAGGAAACTGAGGCCCAGAAAGAGTTCCAGCTGTGATTCACACAGTAAATCCCCATTAACTCAGTCCTGCTACTGAAACCACAAGGGGTAGCCCTGCCCTAGCCCTTTACAGGCTCTACCTGCTCAATGGATGAGGTTCATAGAGACCAAGTAACTTGCCCAAAGTCACACACCAATACACAGCCAGCCGGGACCGGAACCCATATGGTAGCTAAATGGAGAAGGTAAAAGCCCATCACACAGGTGCAAGATTTTCATGTGCATCAGACAACCTTCCTCATGACCTCGTTATTCTTATGATCCTTTTACAGATGAAGAGACAGAGAGGTTAGATGCAATTAGCTCCACGCAGAGCCACGTGAAAGCATTCAAGCAAGGAGGCCATTAGACTGGGATGGATCTAAGGCCTTGGTAGCTGATGGACGCAAACCCAAACCTAAGCCAGAGTCAAGGAACTTGAATCTGAGAAAATAAAACTTAAGAACAACCTATCACAAATAGCCAACGAGGCTTTCCCAAATAAGGCAACGGCTTAAGAAATGGTCAATCAAATCAAGTCCTTGCCTTGCTTCCATATATTCTTTTAAGCCGCCCCCTCCCCAGATCCCACGTGTACAGTGATCCCAGCCACTGTACTATCGGATTCAAATCGATGTATGCTCAAATAAGCTTGACAATTGTAGTGTGCCTCAGTTTATCTTTTAACAGCTCTGGTGTCAGAAGTGGAATCCAAAGGAGACCCTCATGGGTCCTGGGAGCAGCAAGCAACGAGGCGTTGGTACCTGCTGAGCCTTTTGTGCTCCCCGTTTTCTCCCTGCGCCTGAATGAAGGTCAAGGGTAGGTCCCTCGCAGATAACTGAGCATTGGAGCTTTCGTATTATAAGCTCCCTGACTTCATTTAAGCATTTATTTTACCAGGCTGGGTCCAACTTAAACATTATGAGCTCTCCAACTTCAACAAGACCAGGTCTGACTGAAACAGGACTGAGCCCAGGGTGAGGCCTCAGGGAAGTACACTTTTATTTTAAGGGAAGGAAAGGAGAAACCAGGGTGCTTCAAATCCAGAAAGCCTAGGACTCCTCCATTTAGGACTCTATGCATGAAAATCGTGGGCCCACACCCAGATTTGTCTGAATAAGTGGGTTAAGCTAACCAGAGATGATCTTGAATCATGGTGGCCACAGTGGGGAATTTTTAAGCTAAATAAACTTATCCATTTACGAAATGCCCTAGAGAAAAAAGGGGCTCGAACTTCCTCCAAAACAGTGGGATGCATTTTTGACTGGTATGCAGAAGCTTCTAAGACTAAATTAATCAAAAGTTCCCTTTTAAAGAGTCACCACTGCCAGGAATATTGACTCTTTGTCCCGACTCAAACCTGATGATAAGATTATTTGAAAGGCTTTTTTAAGAGGACTTCTAGGGACAGAAGTTGGTGAAATTGGAGACCTATATTCAGAAGCGGACAGGAACTTTTTAAAAGCCTTCAAGGCTAAAAAGGGAAGGACAACAACCTGCAGCCTTTGTGAAACAATGTATTAAAACATTCCAAAGACAGCCGCTAAATCTAGAATGTAGGAGTCTTTTGAGTTCCCTCTTAGCTGGAGACCTTCTCCCTGATACAAAGAAGCGAAGTGAACAGAATGCGGGCAGCTGGCTGGGGCCAGCCCTTGACACCCTCCGGGCTACAATCCAATTTGTCTTACCAATTTACAAGAACAGAAATGCAGCTCTAGAAGCAATTCAAAGCCCACCTACCCTTTTTACCAATCCCCGGGGAGGAGGACACAGAGCACCAGTTACCAGCCTGGCTTAGAGGACTCTAACTTCTGACCACTGCATCGGAGCATCAGAGTTGTCAGTGGAAACACCACCAGCCAAGCACTGGATGGAACAACACTTCATTATATAGAGAAGCAACAGAGCAAGCTCGGCTTCCAGAGCGGGCATCGGTCAGTCTCCCGTGGCTAGCAGGTCTCTCCTGGTGCCTGACACTGGGCAGCTGACCTGGGACCACCCCTCTCCTGCTGCAAAGGACAAACCTCGCTCTTCCCTGCAGAGGACAGGTAGAACCCTGGCTTGTTCAGGTACCGTATGCTGCACCACTTTAATCAGAGACAAAATACTCAGAAAGGTAAACAAGGAGGGATATGACCACAAAAGGTGATAAGCCCAAATCAGGCCACAGGCAGTGTGAGCGTTTCACCTCTTGGTAAGGAAGTGTTCCAGGCCTGAGGCCCTCTCTTAGGAGATGGAGTAGCGGTCCAAGACCGTGGGGCATGAGAATGCCTTTCCCAACAGTTTCCAAATAAGATAAAATACTGAGCATTCATTACTGAACCTAGGTTTATCTACCCTTGACTTCTTCTTCCTCTTTTTTAAAAAAGGTTTTATTTCTTTATTTGGCAGAGAGAGAGAGAAAGCACAAGTAAGGGGAGGGGCAGATAGAGGAAAGGAGCCGGGAGCTCCCTGAGCAGGGAGCCTGATGCGGGGCTCGATCCCAGGACCCTGGGAACATGACCTGAGCCAAAGGCAGATGCTTAACAGACTGAGCCACCCAGGCGCCCCTAGAAGGGTTTTTTATTTTTTTTTTATTTTTTTTTAATTTTTTTTTAAAAGATTTTATTTATTTATTTGACACAGAGAGAGAGANTTTTAATTTTTTTTTTAAATTTTTTTTTTTAAAGATTTTATTTATTTATTTGACACAGAGAGAGAGATTACAAGTAGGCAGAGAGGCAGGCAGAGAGAGAGGAGAGAGGAGGAAGCAGGCTCCCTGCCAAGCAGAGAGCCCGATGCGGGCCTCGATCCCAGGACCCTGAGATCATGACCTGAGCCGAAGGCAGAGGCTTTAACCCACTGAGCCACCCAGGCGCCCTAGAAGGGTTTTTAAAAATAAGCTTTAATATCAATAGTATGCCTAGGCAAAATTAAAATGTGATTCGCTTTCATTTGTTAAAAGAACAAAGTATTCTTAGACAATTGGCCCGCTCTTGATAAGAGATTATGAAAGGTTTTCCTTCACCTTATGGATAATCTACCTGGAAAGCAAAGATTGTGTTTTACCAAAGTAATTTCTTGTGCTTCATGTCCTTTTTACAGGTCTTTGATTAATTGGGAGAAGGGAGTCTTCTATTAAAAGAGCTAAGGTTTATGGTTTCACTTATTTGTGGAACATAAAGAATACAATGGAGGATGTTAGGAGAAAGGAAAAATGAAGGGGGAGGAATCGGAGTGGGAGACAAACCATGAGAGACTGTGGACACCCGGAAACAAACTGGAGGGTTTTAGAAGGGAAGGGGGTGGGGGATGGGTGAGCTGGGTGGTGGGTATTAAGGAGGGCACAGATTGCATGGAGCACTGGGTGTTATATGCAAACAATGAACCATGGAACACTACATCGAAAAATAATGACGTACTGTATGGTGACTAACATAACACAATCCAAAAAAAAAAAAAAGAGCTAAGGTTGTTTGTGTGTATGTGTTTGTTTGTTTTACAAAACCTTGTTTGCCTTAGAAGTCTTTATCACTTTGGTAGACTAGATTACCAAGATCATATATAATCAACTGTTCAAACCTTTTGATATTTTGTATAAACCTCCCATAATCAAATTCTAAAGGAACTCTTTTTGGTCTTAAACTACCTTGGAATTCTCCTGAGGACTCTGGAACATCTCAGCAGATTAGTTCTCATTCCTTACAAAAGAGCCATAAAACTCACTAAAGCTTATTTGATACGTTAAATTACATGGAAAGAATTGTCGAATAAGACATGATGCTAAAGCTTCTCTAAGTTATATTTGTACAGATACGTGTTATTGATGTTAAGTGTTCCAGAAATTCTATGAAATTCCTAGAGATCTCATACGTCCTGGTATCGTGTTATCAATCATAATTCTGGTTATTTTCTTAAAATGGATAGATATCACCAAAATAATGAAAACCCCTTAACTGCATTATGATGAACTCTCATCAGATCTTTAACCATGGCCAATTTTACGTCTTCTGATATTTATACACAGTTATTGTTTTTACTCCATTGCTTTTGCAGAAGGGCTTCCTCCTCAAAGAGATTCAGGGAAAGAATTCTAACAGGGACAGATTTCTGATAGACTTTAAGATTATACTACTCTGAGGATCCAGAATTCATGACATGAGAGGCATCTGGGTGGCTCAGTCATTAAGCCTCCAGACTCTTGGTTTTGGCTCAGGTATGACCTTGGTCATGGAATCAAGCCCCCAGTCATCACCCATGTTCAGCTGAGCGGGAGTTGGGGGGGGTTATCTGCTTGAGATTCTTTCCCTCTGCCCCCTCCCTGCTCTAAGATAAATAAATAAATCTCTAAAAAAATAATTAATGACATGGGACTGCATGGATTGATGAGGATAACTAAAAGTTTTATTACTTTGAAGCATGGCTGGTTCTTCAGCGTTTTGTTTTCTGGATTTAAAAAATGCTTCTTTTCCTTTTTCTTTTTTAAAGTTATCTATAACACAGCAACTTGGTAAAGTATTCTTTGGAAACAAAAACAGAATATATATTATTATATGTGATATGTAATAATATATAATATAATAATAATACATGATACATAATCTTTTTTTCTCTCTCTGCCTGACCCCTCCAGAATCCATAAAGTCTTATTGGTCATTCTTATTTTTTATGACAATGCAGGCTTTTGTGTATAAGTTCATAAGAATCTGCTCTCCTTGTAATAGGGCACGATTGGGCGAGTCCTTGGCTTGACTTCTTAGACTAACTAGGCTTTAAAAAAGTCTAATGAACCAGGAATGACTTTATATATCCAATAAAACCCCTTAAATATGACCAAGCTTTAACTAGAATATTATATTTCAGGATATACTTAAAATCACTATTCTTGCCATTCTTATATAAATAATCAGGCCAAGTTTAATGAAACAACTTACTTTGCAAACAAATTTATCTTATTATCTTTGCTAGAAATTGGGGTGATTGTAGAGAGGAAAATTATGTTGCTGCAAATTTAGTTTCTGTAAAATTATAGTTTCTGTAGAAAGCTATCACATACCCTTGTGCCTATCGGATTCCACTCCCGTTCATTGTCTTTGAAGCTTGTTATCTACCTGTAAACTGGCTGGGATCCTAAATTCTTCCAGTTTTTCTCTGATATCTGACTATGGCTTTTCAAACTAATGTTTCTAATTTTCTTCCTCTGACTTGGACTCATTAAGAACAAAAACTTTCTTTTTCCTAAAGCCCTGCCGACTAATACCAGACAACTGCATGATAAACTTTAGAGAAATCACACAATGGCTCATGTATGGATAAACTTTGTGCCTGTTGCTCAGAAAGTTCTCTGTAACACCCACGACACCACCAGAGACATCCAAACTGCAAAAGCTGCTTTAAGCCCTACATCTAGGAGGCCAACATGGAGAAATCTTCTTCACTGGCGTCCCTCTGGGCTCAGAAACTGGTTTATAGTCTGCTCTAACCATTAACCTTGGCTTTTCTTTTGTTTCCATGGAAATGCCTTTTATTAAATAACTGATTGCTTGTACCACCTAGGACTAGGTTTGGGAACTCCCCTGGGTACCGCCTCTTGAAATAAGACACAACTGTTTAACTGAACTGACTTATGCTCAGGACTAAGGGACGTGTTCAGTGGGACGGCACCATCTACCAGCTCAAATCCTAGACTGTGAAATTTCTTGGAGGGATTTCAAAGGCAGGGCATAAAGGGTGGTGAAATATGCCACCCCAAAATATACCTCCTGGGCATAGTCATTATTTTAAGCTGATGAAGTGGTTTTAGATAATACCATTTCTCTGGATTACTTATTGGCTGAGCAAGGAGGAGTGGGCCATAGCATTTACCTCCTGCTGGACCTGCATCAAGGCCACTGGTACAGTAGAAATTCACACACCAGAAATTAACCAACAAGCCACTTAGCTAAAACAGGTTGATGCCTCTTCAGACACATTCTCTGATTTATCGGACACCCCTTGGTCGGGTTCATGGGTGCCCTGGGGAAGGAGCACACTTCAATCTCTTGTCATTATGATCCTCCTGAGAATTATCACTGCGATCTCCCCGGTGCACTGTGTTCTCTCCAGGGTCGGAAACATATGCTCACAACCATCGGAAGTGCATCAAGTGGTCTCACTATGCTTTGGAGGAGCAGAAACAAGATGAACAATGAGCTGAACAGCAAAAGTGATTCTTCTGTGGCCTGACATCATAATCTGTGTTTCCTGACAAGATCAGAACTTGACCCTGAGGGTGATGGAGAGCAGCCGTAAAACCAATTTATCGATTAATCCCTCACGTATGGAAGGGTGACCGAAAGGGGGGAGTCGTTTAAGAGATGACACAAGGAGGCCACTGGACTGTGGTTGCTCTCTGGCTTGGCTCTGGGCAACCAAGCTCAAACCCCAGGAAATTTAAGAACAACCCACCGTGAGCAGCCAACCGGACTTCCTCAAATAAGGCAACCACATCAGCCACGGCCAATCAAGTATCTCCTTGCTTTACTTCGGCACCTTCTTTATTAGACCCTTCCCCTAGACCCTTCTCCCTGTCTGTGGAGCGGTCCTCACCACCTTCTGGTGGGCGCTCTTCTGTTTGAATTGATGTGTGCTCAAATAAAGTTGAAATTTTTAATGTGCCTCAGTTTACCTTTTGCCAGCTATGAGAGCCAGAGATGGTCTTGTTTAAAAACTGTGGGAGCAAAGCCAGAGAGCATTGCCCAGCCTTGCGGTCCTGCTAGGGCACGTCCAAACCCTGCCCAGAGCCTCGGACTCGCCAGGGGAGCAGAAGTGAACGGTACAAGGGATGAGGTCCCAGACACTTTACAAGCCTATAAAACTGATGAGAGGCGATGATTTCCTCTTTTCTCTGGCAGAGAAGATAGAAGATGACCCCACGGGTGGCTGTCTCACTGCCTGGATCTTTCTTAGTTTCAGTCTAACTGAGAGGTCATAGCTCAGTGTCCCTTTTATTTCCAACCTCTCTAAAAATCCCTGTGTTTCGTTCTCTTTTGAATCAGCTTTGTCATTCTGCTGGTTTCCTTATTAAGTACTTCAATAGAACCTTGACACACTGACTGTCTATTTGTGGAAGAACGATATTTTTAACACACACAGAATGATGCTTTGACAATGCAAGCCAGCTGTGCCCAGCTTTGTCTGGAACTTCCAGGCTTTGTGGCCTCAATCTCAGGTTCCAGCCCTCTTTCCTGGCTCCTGGCCCTTCCTCCCTCCCCATACCGAGTCCCTGGAAGCCCGGGGGCCTGGGCACCTGCTGCAGGGTGGGGCCAGGGGCTCAGAAGACAAGGCTCTCCCTCATCTTGATGAGACTCCATGTCTCATATCCAGATGTTAAATGTGGTTTTCCTTGTGGAGTTTGGGCAGAGGCCCCAACAGCCGAGACCAGCTCTGCAGGTCATACAAAGGGCCTAGGAAGCGGGCCCTGTGACTCATCCTTCCTCAGCCCGCCAGGGGGCAGAGAAGGAAAAGGTTGGTGAGGCGGAGAAAGGGAACCTCTTTGGAAAGGTTGGTTGGTGCGCTGGGTGTCTTCCCTCCTCCTACACCAAGGGGCTTTAGTCCTCTGTCCAATTGAGGTGCTTCTAGGAAGCCTTTTGGGGTCTGGGCCTGTGTCTAGGGCCAGGTGGGTCTGACCCACACCGGGAAGAAGTCAGGTGACGGCCATGGCTACAATGGCCAGAGGCAGCCAGGGTCAGGGGTGGGGACGGGACACCCACGGGGCGATGGTCCTGGAGGCAGAGGGTGCATTTCCCCAGAGCTCCCTTGGACCCTGTGGAAGAGAGCTGAGGAATGCATCTTCAACGTTCCTCCTCGTGCTGCCTAGAGAGGGGGAGTCTCAACAGTTGGAAGATGGAGCCAATGGGTATCATGAGCAAAGGAAGGGAGCTGGCATTGGCCTAATCCGCAGAACCAGGTGGAAAGCAAGGTGGAGAAGGAGTGGAAATGCCTAGGACCCTGCCCACACTCCGCCTTCCTGCTCCACACTCCGGCCTGAGACCAGTCAGCAGGAGGGAGATCCCAAAGTGAATGAGGGTCTGGAACTCTGATCTGGGCCAGTCAAGGTTCCCCGAGGACACACGAACCCCCGAAAGATGCCCACAGGACCTGCACAGAATTCCTCCAGTGACAGGGAAGGGCAGTCCCGCATGACAGATGGAAAGGGTCAGAGGTAACAAGGGGTTGCCACCCCACCCCCTGGCTTGTTCCTTATGTGGAGATCCAGCTGTTGCGTTTTAGCTTCATCTTAGCGCTCACACAGCCTGCCCTTGGCCTCCTAGCTCCCTGGTCCCAGACAGCTCTCCCGCACCCCCACTCACTGTGAATCCCAGAACCAGCATCCAGAGCTGGAAGGAGCTCAGAAGTAGGCCAGCAAGCTCAAATCTTTGTGCTTTTTTTTTTTTTTTTTTTTTGGTTGGTTGGTTTTTGTTGTTTTTTTGTCAGATGAGGAACCTGAAGCCAAGGGAGGCAGATTGCACACTTAGGTTACACAGACCTGCAGCCTCCTTCTTCCTTGCAAGACAGACGGAAACATAGAGACACACAGAGGGAGTGAGAAAAGGCCCCTGAGTCTGCAAGCCCATCAAGCATATAAAACGTTTTGAAAAAGGTGCATGAGATTACTGGACGATAAAGACTCCCATTCATGGAAACTCAGTAAGCGAGGAGTCTTGCTGACTCTAGGTGCCCTGTGGAGCAGGCACCATGACATATATCCATCCCCCTAGGACAGATGAAGAGCCCAGGCCAAGTACGGGCAGGAGAGGCGCTCCCGGTCAACAGCCAGCAGGAACAAGCAGGACCAACTAGTAGAAGCAGCAAATGGGGGCCTGGCCGGAGGCTTGGTGACTCCAGGCTCATCCCTCTGCCACTAAGCCTGACCCCCACGTGTCTCCTCCTCCTGAGGAGTGGTCCACCTTCTGCAAAGTTCCATCCCTGCCTCCCCACAATGGCTGCCTTGGGTGGGGAAGGTCAGCAACTGGCATCACTGAGCAGAGACAGAGCTTACGTTGCCTTTGAAAAGCTGGCTTGTGACCCTGGGATCCCACTTCCAGCAGCCACATTGGCCTGAGTCCCCCCTCTTAAAGGCCCCTGAGATTGTCACTCCTGCTTTAGACTCAGGTCTCCACCTGATCTTCATCTGCAAACCTTTCTTATATCAGAATCCTGTCTTCTTATGATTAGAGATCTATTATTGCTTGAGTATTTGAGATCATTATTATTTGACCAATTTTGAGATGATTGATATGATTGATTACATGCTCGAATTTGTGTTTTTATTCTTCTTAAAATATTATTCATGAATTTGACAAGCATTTGGCATACCAGGCTTTGTGCCAGGCTCTTGGGTCAGGGCAGGAAATCAGAGCAGGGGACAAGGCCCCGGCCCCCCAGAGAGGGGACAAAAGGCCGGGCTTTTCAGCCCAGCCCCGCTCAGTGTGGGCACATTGTCCTTCAGGATCTATGAGCATCTTTGAGCAACAGAAACATTTTTTATCTTTGTCTAAAAAGCCAATATATCACATGTCTACAATGACTCATGTTTACGTGTTAGGGATTTCATTTGATATCGCTTAGAGAATCATGTGATTACTTTAGCCGAATTCCCCTCATATCCCTCCAATAACAGGGTAGGACAGAAGGACCCAGAAGCCCCGAGCTGTTGAGGGTCTCTCCTTTCAATGTCTGGAGTCCTGACAACACCCTCCCAGGGCGTCTTGCCAAGAAGACACCAGGCCCCCACACGCAGGAGCCGCTCTCCCTGTGCCGGCCTCCCAGGCCCCACGGCCAATGCCGGGTCTTGGTCCTGCTTAGCCGGGGAGCACCCTCATCCTGGTGAGGGGCAGAGGAGACAGAGCCGAAGCGGGACGTGGCCTGCTGTGCCGTCACTCCCACATGACGCTCCTCCCCAGGCCTGAGCCTCACGGCCCCATTTTGTCCCTGCCCGAAATTCCAGGTTGGTTGGTTGTACAGATTTTAAAAGATGGCTGTTCCTGATTGAGCACTTTCTTTCATCCTCCCGGCAGAAGTCACACATCTCTTTGGGGGAGCAGGAGGGGCTCTGGAGAGGGGAGAGGCCGGGGCAATGGGGTCAGTGTGGGCCAGGCAGGTGGGCTGGCCCCGGGGCCTCCTGCCCGCTCTGGCGCAGGCTGAGCCCGAGTCTGTGTGCCTGGAGAAGGAAGCCCCCTTCCACCTCCGCTCCCTCCCCAGGCCCAGGAATACGGGAGCCTGGCTTGGCACTCAGTGCCTGAGGTCATAGGGCAGGGCTCCGAGCCCGGGGGTTCCTTCCACTTCTGCTCTGGGGGTCACCACCCCCTCTAATTGCCCCAACCCCTTACAAGGCAGGCTTGGCAGCCCTGAGTCCCGAACCCACTTCTTTCTGCTCCCTTGACCCGTCCTGTCAAAGCAGCCCTCACCTCGAGCCAGGTTCCCAGAGATGAAGCGGAAGAAGAAGCTGATGATGTCTTCCAGGTGCTTCTTGCAGCCGTGGTGGCATTCCTGAAGCCTCAGAGCAGGCTCCCGGGCAGGGCCCGGGGTCTCCCCACGTCCTGCCATCCCTGGGCCTGGCCCCATCCTGGGGGCCGCAGCTCCTGCCCTCAGCTCTGCCCGAGCAGCCACAGTGCAGGCCACCCCCAGCCTGCTCTGTCCTTCCTCTGCCTGCCTCTCCCCAGCCTGACACTCAGAGCCTTCCTTCTGGAATTTTCTCTCTCTCCCCACTCTGGTCTTTCTCTCCAGAGACAGGGTCTTAGACTGACCCTCAGGGTCTTAGCCTGTCTGGCCTGTGTTTCCCTCTTCCTTCCTCTGTCCTCTGTCTCTGCCTCCTGCTCTCTCAGCCTTTCCCAGGATCACCTGCCACTCAGCCCCCAGCCCAGAGTGCCCAGGAGCTGGCCAGCACCCTGTAGGGAAGACCTCCTCAAGCAACCCCTGCTCCTACCCGCAGGCCGGCCCCTTCACCCTGCTCTGGCTCCCCAGGACCCCGGAGCTCACTCTTCCTGGAGGTGGAAGGGCTGCTGCAGCTTCCTGGGCTGGGAAGGGGGTGGGGGTGGGGGTGGGCATTGCTCTGGAGCTCCCAGCACCAATGGAGGAGGCGCCACTGGTGTGATATTCGGGTGAGAGTGTGATCTCACTGCAAGGAGCCTCACCCATGACCCAGGGCTTCTCCACAGCCAGAAAAGGAGCAGCCTGCTCCCACCCAGGCTTCTGCCTGGGAAGCTCGGGGGCCAGGGGCTCTGCGCAGAGGTGGGGGATGGATAGGGCCCTGACCTTCAGCTATTTCTTGACTTCTGGTCTCCTCTCACTGACACCAAACCGCAGCGCTGTTGGTGCCGCTATAGAGCAGAGAATGGGGAGAGGAAAAGGGGTCCCTCTGATGAGGAGGGTAGAGGAAAACGAGTGGATGATGGGAGCAGAAACTGCTGCCATCCCCCCCTCACAATTACTGGGCACCTAGCATGGGCCAGGCAGCTGGCCAAGGTCCTTCCGGCCACCAACACATTCTGTCATCAAAACAACCTCATAAGGTACGTGTGGCCGAGAATGCCAGGTCAGTATTTATTCTCCTGTGCTTTTTCACCTACAGAATTCAGATTCTGTTGGAGGTAGAAATGTGCCCAGCTTTTAAAAACCAACATTTCCCCACCTTCCTTGCAGTCAAGGTAACTCAGTGCTGGCCAGTGAAATACAGGCAGAAATCTTCTAGAGATTTCCGAGAGTCTTGCTTTCCTGATCAAGGCACTATCATTCCCTCTTTCCCCTCGCCTAGAATGAAGCCATGATGGCTGGCACCAAAGCAACTACCTTAGGCTATGAGGAAAAGGGCAACCCCTCCCCCCAAAAACCCCCAAACCCCAAAGACCTTGATTCTGACATCCCCAAGCTGCTAACCTAGTGCCAGCCACTGCTTAGCCCAGATTTCTTATATCTCTGTCTAAATTAAGCCGCTGTTATTTGGGGTTTCAGTTATACACAAGTGCAGCCAAGTCAAAATATTCCCTCCGAAGCGAAAGACGAACTGTTGCACCTTGCACACCCAGCTGGTAAAAGGAAGTAAGCATTGGCTGGGCCTTCCTGGGTACCACTGTGAGGCAGGCTGCTCCAGACCGTTTGCTTTGCTGAGAGCAAGCAAGTGCTAAGCAGCATGTCAGGCTGCAGACAAGAAGCTCTGCCCTCTGGGCCTTGTGACCCTGCACATTCACAAGCACCCATTGCGTTTCAGGCAAGGTAGCATGCTCTGCAGGCCAATGGCCGTCCCCAGGAGGAACATTCCATGGTCTCCCCAGGCTTGGAGTAAAGCCATGCTTTCTTTGGCAAAGATCTTTTCTTTTGACATGGAGCTAGAGACTTGCTACGGGGCTCTCATGGAGATGGAATGCCGGTGGGACACCAGGTGCCCACAGACCTCTGCTGCCCATCAGGCACTGAGTATCAACCTCTCCCTCAGCTCTAAAGGCCTGGACATGTGTGCGCAGCACTCCATGAGCACGTGCACGGGCTGCGTCTGAGTGCAGGGGCAGAGGGTCTGGAAGGCTCAGGTAAGTATATAGCAAGTGACTCAGGCCCCCACAGCAACTGCTACACTGCCAGCTTCCCCTCAACCCATACCTGTGACCCCGTGGGGAGCCCCTAAGGTCCTCTGAAGAGGAAAGCGTTCCCATGTCACTTATTGACAGAGTGGCAAGAAATGCTAGCACCAACTCTAGGTTGACATGGTGACCCACCCAGCAGGGGAGAACAATGGAGAAGGGGAGCCTTCCTGGTGGGCAGAGCGTTGACTACATCTGCTCGCCCACACTTCCTGGAAGAAGAGATGGCCTGGGGTACAGATCTACACTCACACATGAATGGCTGCGAACCATCTGTTCAAGGATCAGGAAGGTGGAGGGGGGAGGGGTGACTGTTGTCCAAAGGGCAGCAAGCCTGAGAAAGAGCTCAGGAGTCAGGTAGACAAGATGGCCTGGCAGCCTGTACTCCTTGCTCCCTGGCACTGCTCACCAGCAAAGTGGTCTGAGATGGCCTAGGGGTTCAATAAAAGAACTTCTCCTCCCCAGGCTGGTGTTAAGTACCCAGCCTACCTGCAGGGTGACAAACCAGCCACCCATTGGCAGGTCAGCTCCACTGTACCCCTTCATCCTGGCAGGGACCACCACTTCATCTTCTCTGGAACTGACCCCCATTCTGCACGCAGACCTTCCTCCCTGCTCCCGGCCTGCCCTGCCTCTGCCCTCACCGTCACTCATCACGGTGTCCCCACACACCATTGCTGCTGCCTGAGGACTCCTTTGACAACAAAGAAGTGTGGCCAAGGGCCAGCTCTGGCAAAGCCCACTGACCTTATCCTGTTCCCCACACCCGGAAGCAGCTGGCCTTACTGAACAGTGGAAGAGCCCACTGCAGACCTGGCCCAAGCACCAGCCACAAGATGATTCGGATGCTGCCCCATCAGATGCTGGATGCATTACTGGATATGGTGCTTACCTAGCAGAGCAACGGATCCAGACACCAAGGGACGGGGTGATAGTGGGCCCTCACAGCAGCCGTCAACCACCCTGCACTTCATTTTTCCTTCTCATCTCCAATAATCTGGGCTCCAGATTAGAGGTTTTGGATCCCAGATCAAGGACGCTTCCTGAAAGGAAACACCAGCAGACCTGCTGGGCTGGACACTGAGGCTGCTACCTGGCCATCTGGGGTTCCTTAGACCACTTAGACCAACTGACGTGTGGGTGTGGGAGGGTTGAATGATCCTGACCTCCAGACAGCTGCATGAGGTGGGGGAGGGAGCACTATGTCCCAAATCTGGTGACTTCTCCAGGGAATTTATTAATATTGCCGAATACAGTGATAAATGTTAGCGGGGTGTTCCAGGCAGGATGGCCAAGAGCTCAGAACCTTCGGGAATGAGAGTTCGGATCACTCCTCCAAGGACCCTTCACTGAGGCCTCTATGGTGGTTTGCAGACAGTTACAAATTTCCTACCACAACTCTATGGAAAAGTAGTCTATTTCCCCTCCCCTCAAATCTGGGCTGAGCCCGTGGCTTCTTGTGATCAATAACATTCAGTGGAAATGACGCTCTGAGTTCCAGAGCCTAGGCCTCACGAGCCCCTTGGCCTTTTCTTACTGGAACACCCCTCTTGGAAGCCAGACCCCTTGCACAGTGGGCCTGCCATGCAGTGAGGAAGCGCAAGCAGTTCTGTGGAGAGACATGGGTGCTGAGGTTGCCCGTGTGAGTGGAACGTTCTTGGCCCAGCCCAGCCATCCGCTAAACACAGGCAAGTGAATAATCATAATCAATGCCATGTGGAGCAGAAGAACCACCCAGGGGAGGCCTATCTAAATGCCTCACCCATAGATATGAGAGAAAACAAAATGGAGGTATCTGGGGTATTGTTAGGTGACAAAAGGTAACGGAAATATCCCTCTCTCAACTTCACACATTGGACTCAACACGCTTTCTCCAGAGAAATCCTCTCCCGCCGTCAGACCCCAACCATTCCACTTTCTGTACTTCTGATGAGGGGGAAAGCTTCCAGACCCACGTGGCCTGTTTTGAAATAAATCCTTGAAAATTCGCACCTAAACTCGAATCTCAATCTGAAATACGATGTTGTGCGTATCTCGGTGCTTCAAACACATTAAAATTCTGTCTCTATAGAGCCTTACAGGTTATAGACAAGTTACTTTACCTTTTTGTCCTCATACATTTCTACTACCACTTTTTTAAATTGGGCTGCTAGCGGTGGGGGGCTTTATGATTCTGCATGGGCTTGCCAGACCCCCAGAGAGAGGAGTGCCCAGAGACGAACGCAGTGGTGGCGGAACATGTGGGCGCCCGCTTTGGGGGAGGGGCAGGAGCGTGTCTGCGTGTGTGAGGAACGGTTGCATGGGTCACACAGCAGCACGTGCCCATGGCTCTAGTGTTCCTACAGGAACAGCTAGGGAGGCGGGGCATTTCCTGGAGTGGTGGCCAGGGCCCCGGCTTTCTTCTCTGGTCCTCCAGAATTTCTGTGAACTTCCCAACCGTCTAGACTAAACGCCCGCCGGGTTAAACCAGCCAGCCTGGATTCAGTGGTCTGCTACCAAGACCTGAGGTTACTCTGTGAGCTGTATTATGACGACGGTTTTATAGTGACAGAAACCCAGTCCCCCTGCCCTCCTTCGGAGCCAGACTTGAGAAGCCGGTCTACCCAGTTGGTAGTTAGCCAGGCTCGTGGAGAGATGTTCTGGTATCCTGACAGGAAAGACTTTTGGAAGCTGGGGAGACATGCAGAGTAGGTCAGAGTCCCAGCCTCTGGGTCACTGAGAACGGGCCCCCCAGGGCTGGTGAGGGACACAGTCTTCTGCCGAGGATGGGCGCTCCTCCTGGGGGGCGGGGGGCTGGGGTTAGAGAGCTTGGCCTGTGCTCCCCGTACTCCCTCGCTACTGGACCCATCTCAGAGGCCACTCCCAACTCCATGTGGGGGCCTTCACAGCCCACGAGGGACCCCCAGGCACTGCAACAGCTGGTCCAGCCATCAGCCCCTCGAATCCCGGCCCCGCTGGACCAGACTGCCTAAGCCTCGAGGACATCCATGTGCTTTACTGGGCCTTGGCTTCTTCCCCCAAGCCACCCTGGAAATCTGTCTCTCTGACCTGCTTCCTCTGAATGGAAAAAGCCCTGACAACAAGAGTGGAGTGTCTCAGCCTTGTGCCCGCCTTCCGCAGGCACCCGGCGGTCAGGACACCATGGCCAGGCCTCGCTGAGCTCGGGGACTGAGCCACACTGAAGGCGCCGGTTGTTCTCTGCACCCAGAGCCCAGGAAGGCTCCTGAAGGAGAAGCGTCTCATGTGGGCACACCGTAGCATTGCCCGTGCACGCCAAGCCCTCAGTGTGACCGCACCAGCCGTGCCATCCTGAAGGGGCGCACGGAGGGCATCTTTGGACTAGGAGATAGGATCTGGGAGCTCAGCCCAGTGGAGACCAGGGGTGTGCTGGGGTCTCAGCTCCTTAGTCTTTGAGGGCGGCCGCTGCCTCCAGAGATCCTGAAGTTTCCCTGAGAGAAAAGACATGGCACACATCGGGGTGCGTGCCCCGCCTGGAACCCTTGGAAAAGCTCCCAGTCAGAGCCCTTGCTCTGCACCTAATACCCTGTGACCTGCTGTGTCATGTGACCTGCCTGAGCTTCCCTTGACTCTTTAGTAAAACAGAGGGATCTGCAGGGCCTACCCCATACGATGAAATAGGATCATGTTTTTCCACGTGTCACAGCCTCTCAATGCCTGGTGTGGTGCCTGGGGGACGTGTCCGTGCGGGGCGATGCACCAGGCTGGGCCTGAGCCGTAGAAGGTGTCCTGGGCTCTGCTCCACCCGCCCCCACTCCTGCCCCCTCCGCTCAGGGCTATGACAAGTCTCCAGCAAACACACCCGGACAACTCACTATCAGTTCCTGACCTCCAGGAACCCGCCCTGAGCTCAAGGTGGGATGTATGGGCCCCTCAGAGGCCCTCTCCTTGTGACCTTGAACACAACAAGCCCGCCCCCCAGCTTGCTTTCCTCAATGCCCACCCACACTCGGGGGTGCACAAATCCTCAGCCAGGAGGTAGCACGTCATACCTCAGCCCCATCCTGAAGCAGCTAAAAGTTGCCTACGAGTTGGAAGCTGGGGACCGGGCCCAGCAGGAGTGAAGCCTGGGGGGTGGTGGGGGTGCTGGACCAAGAGGACCAGGGAGGGTGAGACAGAGAGGGACACTGAGGTGATGGTCTTGTGCTGCTGCTGCCAAGAAAAGTCTGGAAGGGTCGCCTGGCTGTCTCGTCGTAGCTGTAACACGTGACTCTTGATCTCAGGGTCATGAGTTCAAGCCCCATGTTGGGCATGGAGCCAGCTTTCAACAAAACAAAACAAAACAAAAACCTGGGGGGCTAGACCAGTGGGGTATTGGCGCTTCAAGCAGCCCAGGCAGCAGCGGACTGGACCGCAGCGTGCACACTGCTGGCCGCCCCCCAGTGCCACAGTGCCGTGACTCACCCCTGCTCTTGGTTTCTATCTGGATAGCAAATAGTGTTGTGTTTACCCTGCTGCGGAACAAACAGCACTGCCAAGATGCCAGCTTCCCAGGTGAGCTGTTTGCATGACCTTTTAGTGCCTTCACATTTCCGCCACAAGCAAAATCCATTCCCCCATCATCCCCCCGAGGAGTTGGGGACCGCGCACCAGTGCTTCCGTGAGAGGCCTCAGCGCGGAAGGGAAGGAGCAAATGTCAGCAAACGGCACAGATGGGCGGGGGCTCTGCGGGGTGGCAGAAGGGAGGGGCAGGAATGGCTCTGGGAGCTCCCTGGAGTGCGGTTGCTCTTGACCACTTGACCACTCGACCACTCGACAGGGGTGGCTGCCAGCTGCTCTGCCTGCTACGGGGCCCCTCGGGCCATCCCCTCCCTTCTCCTCTCCCCTGCATCAGGCCTGGGAGACTGGGGCCATGATTTATGCCCATTCTCCTGTCAGGGGGACTGAGGCTCCCCGGAAATCGTGCAGAGAGTGTCTGAGACAACGAACAGGACAGGCTGTCAGGGCTCGGGTCTGCCCTTTTCCTTCAAGGCGAAGGGGCAGGCTCTCCTGAACAGCTCGTGTATGTAATCACACGCACGTGGGTGTGTGCATGCGGGTGTGAGTGGCGGGTATGCCTGGGTGTGCACCCACATGGGTGTGATGGGTGGGTGAGCACACTCGTGTGTGGTGGAGGCACAGGTGTGCTGGTAGGTGTACACAGGTGTGACTGTGGCATGTGCGAGTTTGGGGGCTCATGAGGCCACCTGTGTGTCCCTTGCTCTGTCACACCTGGCAGGCATCAAATATCCCTGAGGGCAAGTGTAGGGCAGCAGTTTCCTGAGTCCCCTCGGGAACGCCCCCAGTGCTGCCGGAGGTGAGCAGCCAGCAAGGGCCCTGGAGTGCGCCGGGCAGGACCGAGGAGGGACGAGGGCCAGGGTCGCCTCCTCTCTGGGCCTCTGCACACATTGCCGCCCGTCCTTTTCACAGAGGACTTAGGAAGGAGGCGTGAGCCGCCCCAGGTGACACGCAGATGGTAGGCAGAGGCAGCCGGGCCTGTCCGGCTCAGACCCCTCACTCTATCCTCCCAGCAGCCGAGGTGGGAGGTGGGACCCCAGCATGGTCCCAGTCCCCTGTCCCCACCCTCCACGGGTCCTGCTTTGAGCACAGTGGCCTTGCTTGCATGCATGAATGAAAACATACTCTCCCAACAGAGGCAGAGGTGGTCTGGCCTGGGCCCCTGCTTGTCTCTGAGCCCTCAGAGAGAAGAGAGCTCAGAACACTTACCCCCCGCCCAGCCCGCCCCCACCCCTACCTGAGCCCTGGGGGGCGGCACTGGACAGGATCCACTTGACCAGGCAGCACTGCATCAGGGCCTGGCGGGTGAGCCGCGGCCGCTGCCACTTGACGCCCTCCTTCTTGCTCAGTGGTGTGCGCCCAGGGTCTCCCAGGAGGCTGCCATCTGACACCTTCATCACTTCCTGCAGCAGGGACAGGCAGAGCAGCCCTGAGCCTTTGCTCAGAGAGGACCTCCAGACCGACCCCAGTCTCTGGGGCAGGGTCATCCTTATTTCCCCGAGTCTTGTCCCCAGGGTCCCTCTACCCAGGGCACACGGCCTAAGCTCCAGCCGCAGGAGGGAGCCCTCCCTGCATGGGCACCAGTTCTGAGTGGGCGGGTGGGTGGCCGGGACAGCGGCCGCCGGGGTGGTGAGTCGGGGATATCCTTCCGGAGTCGTGGGGTTCTACGTGTGCTACCTCTGTGTCTCCTTGAAACGTATGTGCTTCCCCAAAGCCAATACACAGACGAGCAGCTGGGCAAGTGCTGCAGACGCAGGGCCCCAAACGGAGCCCCTGCGTAGGTCCCCTCTCGGGTGCGAGAAGCAGAGACTGGCCAGGGCTGATGACAGCCGGGAAGGAATCAGCCGCAGGGGTCGCGAGCCAGCCACAGCCTCCCCAGAAAGGACAGAGAGCCAGGCTGGGAAGACAAACCAGAGCAAAGAACGAGCCAATTGACAGCTGGCCTTCAGCCACAGTCACCCCCCAGAAGACGCCAGTGAGAGCCCCTCTGCTGCAGCCCAGAGAGGACCCTCAGAGAGGACCCCCAGACCGACCCCAGTCTCTGGGGCAGGGTCATCCTTAATGGTCCCTGCTGCTCGCTTCCCTCCTAGGGGCACTGAGCCGGACACCCACGGGCCTCATGGCCCTGCCGCCCCTGGGACCTGGAGGACGCTCTGGGGTCTTCTCAATGGAGTCCCTAGCTCCAGGTTCAAGGTTGAGAGTGGAGGAATCTACTAGTCCCTGCCTGAGTCCTATGCCTCCCCCAGGCTGCAGGAGGAGCCAGGAAGGAAGCATCTGGGTTTCCAGCTCTCTCATGTCCTGGGTGCTTTCCTGAGCATGAGGGGTAAGAAAAGCCCCTACAAGGTCCCCTGAACTGAGGAGTTGGTACAAATGCCGGGGTGAAGGGAAGCTGGTCTGCGGCACCCCACAGGCTCCAATGAGGCAGGAGAAACCTCCAGGAGCTGGGTTGGTTCATGGCTTCCTGAGGCTCATTCCCGGTTAGGGCTGGACAGTCTGCCACCTGATCAGCTTTTGGTGAAGTGCCACCTAGACAGGGGGACATCCACCCCCCCTTACCCTGATTTCTGGGGCCTTCCCAGTGGGCGTGCCCTCTCTATAGCCGTCACCCTCCAAGCCGCCTCCCCGACACACATGCTCAGGAGCACCCCCACCTTCCTTCCCTTCTCCAAGGCTCGCCCTGACAACGAGGCAGGTCAGCGGTGCCCAGAGCTGCAGCGAGGGCGAGCACTCCCCATTCCGGTGGGGCAGAAAGAGGGGGTGAGCAGGGGTGGCCTGGGCTCTCGGGGTACCAGGGAGGCTGAGGGAGCCCCCCTATGCACAAACACACACGTGCTTGCACATGCACACACAGGTCCTCCCCTGGCTGGGTCAGAGAGGCACCTTCTCCATTATTAATGATCTTACTCAGGAGAGAAATGGCCTAATGAGTAAGGTCTTTATTTTGGTCCAGGAAGGGGGCGGGATGGACAGCTGGGACTTTGCCACTTCATGCATGCTTTGCTGTAGGCCCTGCAGCTGGGGTCAGCGGAGAATGTCAGAAGGAAAAACTGCCGTGGGCCTCCGGAGCTGTTGGGACCCTGTCTCTCCCGGGACAGAGCTGGTGCTGCTGGCAGGGACTGTCCTCATGGAGGCCAAGGCTGGTCCTGGGGATTCTGTCTTGCAGACTGTGGCTAACTAATGCGGGAGAGACCCGGCCGGAGGCCCAGGGTTCTGTCCTCCAGGGAAGGCTGGCAAGACCCACAGGCAGGGCGGAGAGCTCCGTTTGTGCCTTTTATCCTGGGCCTCAATGTGGTCTCACCGTCAAGACGATCCTGCAGGGTCAGCAACACCACCCCCATTTTAAAGATGAGGAAACTAAGTGCAGGAGAAGTCTGGGGGGATGCCAGGGCCTCTCTGTGCTTGTGTTCTCCTGGTTCCAGAGTTCAGGAGCTGCTGGTCACAGGCTGTTCTGCTTAGCCTTCCTGGGGCCAGGCCCCCGGAGAGGCCTCGGAAGTTGGGGAGGGGTCCCCGAGCCCCCAACCACATCAGAGTCAGTTTCTGAATGTCCTGCTGTTCTCCTGGACTGACGAGCCCCAGTGTGTGTGTGTCCCTGACGCAGAGAGTTGGGGGTGCGAGGGGCAGGAGCCCTGGGAGCCCCGCAGGCAGGGCCTATGACGGCCTCCCCCCGTGGAGTGGGTGAGGGGTCCCTTCGGAGGAGAAGAGGGGCCCACAGTGGCTGAGACGGGGTAGGGCCACACAACCACCAGGAGGGAATCTGGAGGGACGAGTGACAGCAAGTCATCCTCAGGAATGGTTGACCCTGGTCTGTCTGGGAAAGGGTCTGCCTGAGTTGTCAGGAAATGTTCGTGGCAACTCAGGGCACCCCGCTCCTGATTTGGAAGCTCTCAGGCTTAGGAAGGAGGGAGCCCTGAGAGGTGACACAACCCCCTCACCCCGAAATGCCTCTGTTTTAAGAGGGGACAAAATTGAGGAGAGCTGCATCCGGGAGGAAACTCCAGCTTGAATTAAAGCCCCTCCCCTCCCTGCTAAGCACCCGTGGCTTCCACCGCAGTCCAAATAAAACCCCAATGCCTTCGCTCTGCCTACAAAGCCCCAGTGAGGGGAGCCCTGCCAGACCCTGTCAGCCCGAAGCCTGCGCCCAGCGCTCACCTCCTGAGCTCCTCACACACACCAGGCTGGTTGGTGCACCTTCGCTCCGCTGCCCACCCCACCTCAGCTTCCCTCCAGGGTCTCTCTCTATTAATTCTCACAGCCACATGTGATTCCACAATGTTCTCAGTAAAGTCTCAAATAAAAATACCGTCACACAAACAAAAAAGGCTATTAAATATACATACACACTCGAAAACCTCAAGAAATATTCACAAATGACTAGATGAAAGTCCCCTGATGCTCTTCATAATTCACCTGAGAATCTCTCTCCCACTCCTGGCATCATTTCCGCAGCAGCTGGAGCCCTCCCTTCATCCTCTGTGGGACTCAAGGGGTGGCCGGGGTTGGGTGACAGAGACTGATGAAGCCAGAGTCCCCATTGGCACATCTGGCTCAGGTGGCCATTCCGGGCCACGTCCCAGCAACGGCCCTTGGCTGGCCCTGTAGACCTACAGCCTTCTCTGAGGCCCACAGCTTCCCTGAAGGGCAGAGGCTGCGGGTGGACAGGGCCATTCCCTGACAACCCGAGCTCCTGTTTGGCCAGATGGGTAGGGGCGGGGCTTGGCTCACCTCCAAGTCCAGGTCTGTGGGGAGCAGGGGAGGGACAGAGAGGACACCAAGCTGGAGATGGACTTGCTACGGGCCAGGCACTGGGTGAGGTGTGTGGAGATGCTGTCCTATTTGATGCTCACACCGCCCTATTGAGGTTCCTCAGACCCTCCTCCAAATCAGCCAGCTGAAGCCCGAGTTCCAGAAGAGATTCTTACTAACACCCTCTTAGCAAGCTTGTCCGGTTCCCCCGTGCTGTGTGTTTTCCCACGCTCAGGGTCAAGGAGGAGTCCACCTAACTGTCCGACTTTAGGTGTGTCCTGGTGGGCTTTGGCTGGAGGACAAGGGCTCCCAGGGCTGGAGCTGTGCCTCTGGGCACCTGGGAGATGTTCCCGTCTGGTTTGGGAGATGACTTAGACTCTGGGGGATTGGGGACAGTGTCCACACTGCCCCTCTACCTCTGTCTCCTTTTTTACAGAAATGGGGCATGGCCTCAGCTCAGAGTCTCCCAGGCCACATGATGGGGTGGGGGCAAGGATTTAATGCCCTTGTTTTGATTCTGTCTGCAAGGCACCCATACTGTTAACCTTCTCTTTCATCAATGGCTCCCCTCTTTCCATTTATAATAATGATTTAAATATTCCCCTTTCTTTTTTTTTTTTTAAGATTTTATTTATTTCACAGAGGGAGAGAGATCACAAGGAGGCAGAGAGGCAGGCAGAGAGAGAGAGGGGGAAGCAGGCTCCCCGCTGAGCAGGGAGCCCGATGCGGGCCTCGATCCCAGGACCCTGAGATCATGACCTGAGCTGAAAGCAGAGGCTTTAACCCACTGAGCCACCCAGGCGCCCTCTTTTTNGGCGCCCTCTTTTTTTTTTTTTAAGATTTTATTTATTTATTTGACACAGAGATCGGGATTACAAGTAGGCAGAGAGGCAGGCAGAGGAGAGGAGAGAGGAGGAAGCAGGCTCCCTGCCGAGCAGAGAGCCCTATGCCGGCCTCGATCCCAGGACACTGGGATCATGACCTGAGCCGAAGGCAGAGGCTTTAACCCACTGAGCCACCCAGGCGCCCTAAATATTCCCCTTTCAATGCATTTATTAAAATTTAAAATGTGAGTAAGTTTAAAGAAAAAATAAAAAACAATTGCACAGATTGTGGCAGACAAGGCGAAGTCAGTGAAGGCAGAGTACCAATAGCTAGGAAGCTTAGAGACCTAGGGGTCCGCTCAATGCAGCCGCAGTGAGCCCTGGGGTCTGAGCTGTCCCAGACAGGGGCTTCTGGCTACAGGTGACTATTGAGCACCTGAAATGGGGCTAGTCCCAACTGAGATGGCCATCAGTGCAAATAGACATGGATCCAAAGCCTTACTTGGAAGACTTGAAATTAGCTTCTTAATAACCTTATATTGCTTACATATTGAAATGATAATATTTACACTGGGTTAAATAAAATATCTGATCAAAAATAACTACACTTACAAAAAAACTTTCTTTAATGTGCCTCCTTGAACATCTAACATGATACCTGTGGCTCACACTACACTTCTGTTGGCTAGCACTGTTCTAGATGGTTCTCAGACTGGCCAGGTGGATGATTGAGGCAGCCTCCTCCTGCCAGGGCATACCCTGACCCCAACTCCTCTCTCCTTCTCGAGTCCTAGCTAAGGTTGGTCAGACTTGTTTCAGAAAGGTGGCCCAGTGGAGTGCAGAGGGAGGGTGGAGACCAAGGAGGCAGGAGACCAACTTGGGGGGCTGCCCAAATCCAGGGAAGGAAGTGGGGGTGCTGAGACAGGCCCAGGCAGTGGGATGGGTGGTGGAGATATTAGTGTGTGTGTAGGATCTGCTGCGGATGTGAGTAGTGGTGGGGGGTCGAGGGGACTCCCCAGTTACTGTGACACCTGTCACCACAGAGACGGAGGGAGCAGAATGACCCCTCATGCCTTCAAGCTGCCCAGGGCAAGGTCTGGACTCTCCACCAGGAACACCATCAGCCCCATCATCTCAAACAAACTCCCAGGACCTGGGCCTGGACACCCCACATCATGAGTCCCCAATCCCTGCAGCCCCCCGAAAGGTCGGCTGCTGCCCTACTCACTGCCCCATGCCCAGGGGGCACAGCGTCACCTGGTAGGGCCCATCAAGTCAAGCCACTAGGGGTGCCCTGGGGCTAGACCTTCAGGCAGCCACTTCTGCCTCTGTGGTGCTCGTCCTCTGGTCTCCAGAGAACCCCCAAAGTGAAACCCAGAGAAGCCTTGGCCGAGGTTACCTGTGGGCATGTGGCAGCCTATTGGGGGTGGGGTTGTTGCTTGGCTGGAGGCCATGGAGGGTCCTGGCAAACCCAGGTTCAAACACCCAGGCTCCCTTCCTCAGAGGTAATGTCATTCGAGTAAATGCACATGCAAAAGTTAGAGCTAATTTTCCCCAAATATTTGCATTTATGGATGAGAAATAACGTGAGTGGTTGCATAAGGACCACCAGGACCCACCAGGTGCCGGCTCAGGAGACACACTTAGCCAGGGAGGGGGGATTTCAGGCAGGTTAATGTTATTTCGGGCCACCAAGTACAGTGGGGAGAGGTCTGCAGTCAGCCAGATGGGGACCTGAATCTCAGGCCCCCACCTCCGGGCTGGGCAGCCCTGGACAAAGTACTGGGCCACGCTGAGCCTTAGTGTCTTCAACTGTAAAGGAGGGGAACTAGTATGCCTTTATAGGACCAGGGGGAAGGTTAAGTGCGGTGACATACAAAGCCCCAGCCGGAGCCTGATTATCCGTAGTCCCCATCCTTTTGAAGCCGAGCAAGTTCAGCCTCCCCGGGCAAGGGGCGGGGCCAGTCTGGGGGCGGGGCCAGACTAGGGGCGGGGCCAAGCGACGGCCCAGTGATTGAGAGACAGAGAAAGAGAGAGCGCGCGCGCGAGCGCCAACTCGCCGACTCGCTCTGCTCAGCTCTCAGCTGCTGCGTTTCAGAATCACCTGGAAGCTTCCCGCACATCTGGCTGCCCGCGGGCCGCATTATCTGATTCAGCGGGGCCCGCGCTGCTCTATTTTTATAAAGCTCTTCGGTAGATGTGAAAGTGCTGCTAAGGTTTAGAGGGCTCATGCCACCCAGTGGGAAGTTCTGAGCCTTGTCTGTGGGAGGAAGGGGTGTCAGGTTCTCAGTCTCCCCCTCCCTCTAGGAGGGCTGCCTCAAGGCCAGAGTCTGGGCCAGCTGGGGACACGCAGAGCTGCTCAGATGGGGCTAGCCTGCCCCCCGCACCCCCCTCCCCGCCCCCAGCGCTGTCCTGGGGACTGTGGCAGCACAGGCTGGCTCCCTGTGCAACCACTCCTCGTTGCTCGCTCTATTTCCATCGCTTGGGACAGATGGCAGGAAGTGGCGGTGGGCGTCTTGTCGTGCAGGCCCCGAGGATTTGGGGTGGGGAGGCTTTGGGGAGCCTCGATTCTTCACTCACCCCTGGGCACCTGCAGATGCAGGCCAGGCAGCTGGCCTGGTGAGGGGGCAGCTGGGACTGAGTTCCTGCCAACACCTGCAGGAGCATGCACGCGTTGGAGCAGGGGAGGGGAGGACTCGGTCATCGCTGCCTTGCCTCTGACGGCTGCCACCTGGGCTAGGACACAAGCTCCCCACCTGGCCCTTGCTGCTGCCCAGGCAATGCAGGTATATCATTAACCCGGCGGGGGCGGGGGGAGGGCTTGCTATGCTCATTGACGCCATTCTCCTGTTGGAGTGCCCTTCCCAGGCTCTACTCAGTAATCAGAAAATAGTGACATTGAGGGCGCCTGGGTGGTTCAGTTGGTTAAGTGACTGCCTTCAGCTCAGGTCATGATCCCGGAGTTCTGGGATCGAGTCCCGCATCAGGCTCCCAGCTCCACGAGGAGTCTGCTTCTCTCTCTGACCTTCTCCCTTCTCATGCTCTCTCTCTCAAATAAATAAATAAAATCTTAAAAAAAAAATAGTGACATTGACCCTGCAACCACTTATGAAGCTCTTGCTCTATGTCCAGACTGTGCTAAGCAGGCTGATATGAGACCTCATTTATATAGGAGGAAGATGATATTTCCCCCAGGAAAATGAGGAGACAGTGGCACAGAAGAGCTAACTGACTTGCCCAAAGACACACAGCTAATGCATGAAGGAGGTGGGGCTGAGCCCTGATCTTCCTGATGCGGAAGCAGGCTAACAGCTGACAAGGTACTTCCATGTTACACCTCCTGGGCCACCATCCACTCATGGGAGTCTGTTACAAGCCAGCAGGCATATGTGTACCCCTCAGATCTGCCTCCTGGCTCTTTCGATAGTGTCCCCCACCTCTACTCCCAGCCCCCAGCGGTCAGCTCAAGGCACCGGCCTCCAGCGAGGGCCCAGCTCAGGCTGTGAGTGTATCTAAGGCCCAAATGGGGAGACCGAAGCTCAGAGTGGGGATGGGCCTGCCCTAGTTCACAGGGTCAACTGGCTGGAGCTGGGGGTAGAAGCTGGCTCTCTGGGGGTCACTGCTCAGAGTGTCTGTCTTTCGAGAGGACCTTGAACCAGAGTCAGGGTGGGCTGGGCAGAGGGGCATGGCACCAGCAGCAGGTAGCCTCGGGTTTACCCCTTATTTGCCCTGGAGGCATGTGCTGGAGGGGCTGGGCGCCGGTGGGGCCAGAGCTGGAGATGTGGGCCGTGAAGACCAGTGCCTGCTTTGCCTAGCTGGGCATGGCATAGACCTGTGCCCGTGGGGCTTGGGGGCTGCTGGGCAGAGACCTGAGGCGGAAGACCAGAGCCGAGAGGCTGAGCCAACTGGGAGGTAGGACGGGACCCCTCTGGGCTGTCCTGCCAAAGCTAAGCTTAGCTCCCCCTCTCCAACTCTGGCACCTGGGAGTGCCCTTGGTTCTGTCCCTGTCACGTGACTGCTCTGTGGCATTCTAGGATGTAGGCTGATCACAGCTGACAGATGCACCTGTTCAAGGGAACCATCAGTCAGCTGGGAATAGGGAGCTGGGTGGGGGCACAGCACACAGTGACTGACTCCTCACTGTGCCCTCCTTCCGGTCCTGTTTCCTCCCTGCCCCCACCCCCTGTCTGGAGGACCAGCTAAGGAAGACTTGCCAAGTTCTCTCTCCTCTTCTCTCTCTGCCTTGGAAACCAAGGTTGCCCTTCTCCCTCACAGAGGCCGCATTCAGGGCTCCGCAGCTGCTCCTGGGCGTCACCAGAGATGCCTCGGAGTGGGGCAGAGAGAGCAGATGGGCCCCAGGCCAGCTGGAATCGGCAGAGCACCTCCCACTCTCAGGGAGGATGTTGATGAGAAAAGGGATCCTGAATTCAAAAGATGGGGGTCCTCGGGATCTGCAACCCAGAAAGAGATCTGTGGCTGGCTCAGGTCATATGGCTAAACCACGGGACATGGCCAGGGATGGGGTCTGGTTCTCATGCTCTCACTAAAGGTTTCAGAAGGAACAATGGGCCACAAACCCAGGAAGCCAGCCCCCAGCTGGGATGGGGCACTTTCCCAGCTGCCTGCTGACAAGCAAGCCACTTTCCGTTCGTCCTCCCAGGACCTCCCCAGCTGTCTCACCAAGCCCTAGGGAAGTGGGCTTTGGAGTAAGATGGAACAGGGTTCAGATTCTAGCTATAACACTTTGGATCTTGCAGTTAGGGCAGACCTCCCTTTCCTCATCTGTACAGTGGGTACAGTACCAAGAGCTTCCTCAGGGGCTGCCCGGGGGTCCAGGGAGATGATGCAGGTGCAGGGGTTCCCAGTTCATGCACCGGACCATGAAGACATCACTCCCCAAAGACCTAGGACGGTAGCTCGAGCGTGTCCCAGGAGCCCCCGTGGTTCTGTTTGTTCCTTTCCTCTAGGAGCTCACGGAGTTCAGGCTCCCCTCTCTGAACCTCGGTGTCTGTAGAAGGGAAAGGGGTGTGCCTGCCCTCCTGGGATGTCACAAGGATCCATAAAGGACTGGGGAGTGCACAGAGAGGCCTAGGGACTGAACACCCATGGGGTGTTACTGGGGGCAGTTGCTGACCGTGACCGACAGGCAGCTGAGGACGAATAAGTTGGGCCAGCCCATTTTTCTGAACTGCTGTCCCTGCCGCCCCTAGAGTGGAAGGTTTCCCCCCCAATCCTCCTGCTGACTTGGTAAGGGACCCAGTGGCAGCTTCCCTTAGGACCACTGTCCCTGTCCGGCCTGGCACCAGAAGGTGTGGGACCTGCTCAGTCTCTGGCCAGGCCAGCCCTAAGAAGGTCACCGGCAGTCTTAAGGTGCAGTGAGATCCTCTGGGGCCCTGGAGATGGTCGTAGGGGGTGCGGAGGTCACGTGTGGGATCACAAGTGGCCAAGGAAAGGGCCAGATGCATCTGTGGGACTCAGGAGCCATGCACTCTGTTCACCAAGCAGGGACAGGGAGTGACCTCCTGGCAGTTAGGGCCAGCGGAGCAAAGAAAGGAGGCTTGTCTCCTGGCGGGTGGATGGATCGGGCTGCGTGTGCCTGTGTGCAGCCCGGGTTTAGAATCGCCTGCCTCTGTGTGCGTTCTGTCAGCCGTGGGCACAGTCCCGGGGCATGCTGGTGACCCAGGACCCGTGCTGGCTGTTGCAGGCGTGTGCAATGAGCGCGTGCAATGAGCGCGTTCGCGGATGCCTTGTAACCAGGCACACGGTTTCTCTGTTTCTGCCCTGGAGGTTGCTGGGGAGACTGGAAGTGACAGGAGGGAAAACACCTTCCAATGGGCCCTGTCACCAGGCTCAAAGGGTTTCATGCCATCACCTTTGCTGCTCCTCCTGACACCCCTGGGAGACCGAGCAGACAGGGCAGGGGCCACGTGGCCCAGGCTCGGAGGAAGTGTGGCCTGGAACCACCTGACTCTGGAAGCAAGCTGACTCTGGGTTGCTTGTCCCTGAGGATGAAAGAAAAGCAGGAATCCACCTTTTGGGGGTGAAGGTAGGAGGAGACTGCAAGATGACAGCCCCATATCTATTCTTCCTTACTCACAAAGCCTTGATTTTATTTGAGGTTCCCCCCCCCATTCCTCTTTCTACTTCCTGCTGCCTACATGTGCTGGCTGGAGCTCCAGCAGCCATGATGGACTTTAAGGTAACCTCAAGAATGGGAGCCAATGAGACAGATGGAGCCTGAGTCCCTGCTGACCATGGGGCCCCCGTGCCAGCTCTCTATGGCCTCCCTCCGGACTTCTGCATGAGAGAGAAACGCAACCAGCTCGTTCAAACCACTGTTAGCCGGGGCGTTCTGTTATGAACCGCCAGATCTAACCTAATGCTGCCTCTTCCTTCCCAAACAAGACTATCCCAAACATGTGAGAAGCTTGCAAGGCATCAGGACGGATTCTCTGAGTGCGAACTGTAGTCTGGGAACCAGCTTATTTTCCTCTCCCTCGTTCTTCTTCACTTACTTATTCCTCAGCCTTTCCAACACCCTGTTACTATTTCTTGAACTCTGTCCCAGACATTTTCCTTTGCCTTCTCTCTCTCCAACCTCCCAGTCGCCCCGCAGAGTGGGAACTAGGAGCATGGATCCTTGTTAGGGGGCTCAGAGCTCTTTGGGAAGTGGCGTTGGTTAATCACCTGAATGATTAAAAGATGCGCTCATTGCCCAGCCTTCAAGCCTAAGGCACAGGCTCCCAGCACTCGGCCTTCCCCCGCGTCTAAGGGCTGTGGGTCCAGGGTCAGGGTCAGGGTCAGGGTCAGGGTCAGGGTCAGGTGCTCTGGCACTTGCCCCAGGGACCGGACAAAGCTGCACCAGCCACACACCTGACTCCAAGCTCCTCCTCCATCCAGCTTCTATCCCACAAACACCTAACGCCTCTCCGGTCCAGAGGGGCCCCCGGACGTCCAGCCTCCCAGACAGGACACCCCAACACTTACTTTTTCAAAAGTGACCCTACAGGGGACGACAGTGCTTGAGGTCAAAGGAGGAAGCACAACAGGGCTCCCCCGTCCAGGGTCGCCCTCAGAAACCCTGGCTCCCCACCCCTGGGCGAGCCCCCAGCCCCGCCGCCTACCTTCGCCCGATGCATCCTGGGCGCTGAAGGAAACTGTTGCCGGCCTCCCCTCTTTGCCGCTGAGAACAGGACTGTCGGGCCGGCGGGCAGCTGCCTCATGTTTGCTTGGACCCACACGTAATTGTTACAGGCGGCTCCTCGCCCGCCCCCTGCCCACCCCTCCCGCCCCGCCTGCTTCCACCCGCTCCACCCCTTCTGCTCTGCCTCCTGCCTCCCTCAAGCCCTCTCCCTCCCTCCCTCTCTCTTTCCCTCTCTCCCTCCCTCTCCCTCCCTCTCTCCCTCCCCACCCCTCGCCGGCGGATTCTCAGTCGCCCTCCCAGGCTCTCTGTCCCACTCTGGGTATAAAGGGTTCCTAATCCTTCCCTCCGAGCCGGTTGAAGCCCCTTTGCCCGGCTCTTGGCTCTGCCCCCTGTGCCTGCTGCCCAGCTGGCGGCTCTCTCCGCCTCCCCCGCTGTCTGTCTCTTTCTCTAACACACACACTCTCTGCTCCCCTACCTCGGTCACAGGAGGGTGGAGTGGTGGGTGCAGAGAGCTTCCACTGCGGGGAGCAGAGCTCCGCATCAACGAGGTATTTGGGCGGGGAGCCTGGAGAGCCTCCCCTGAGGCAGTTGCAGAACAGGCCAGCCCCTTCCCTCCCTGCTGCCCCCACAGACAACCTCAGGCAGGCTCAGTCAAGATGGGCTGCAAAGAAGGATCTGGGCTCCTCCTAAGCCTGGGGTCTGCCTGGTGTCCCTGCAACTGCCCTGCACACATCCTCTGGCCACCCCTGGTGCTGGGCATTCTTTCTGGGGACATCATTCTGGGTCTCTGGGTGGGAAATGGCCTCACTGATGGGAGCTCACCCCCAGAAAGGGTGAAGCTGCCGTGGACGCATTACTTGGGTCGCACGCAGGGGTCCTACCAGCTGGTTCATCTGTCCCCCACCCTCAACTGCCTCCCCTCACATGGGGCCTTGCAGGGGCCAACCCTCCTGTGTTCCTTACATCCCCAAGGCATCCTGTCCCTCCAAGGCCTGTTATCTGTCCCCACCTGGCTCTGAGGTTGGGACCACATTAGGGAGGCTGAGGGACCTTGCCAGATCTCTTGGGGGATGGTGATGCGGGAGGAAAGGGGTGAGGGCCCCTGAGTTTGGGAGGGAGATCCTTCCTGTCCCTTGGGAGGGCAGACTCCTAGCCATTTGCTCAGCCCCGGGAAACCACCCAGGAGCCAGGTACCCAAAACGTCCTCCAAGTTTCCCTTTTCTGCACCCTGAGGAGCCAGCCTGTGCCAGTGGTTTCCATGGAAACAGAGCCTGAGACACCCCCCCTCCTTTGCAGCATGCACGAGAGAATTTGCACTTTCTTTCTTTTTTTTTCTTTTTTTTCTTTTTTTTTTTTTTGAGCCAGCCAATTAGCTCCAGCTTTCAGATCCTCAGGGGAAGAAAATAGTCTGGAGTTGTGCACCCACTGAACCAAGGAGAACTGTTTCCAGGGCAGGAGACAGCCCGGGAGGGTCCCATCCTCACGCTGGGAGCTCCGGAAGGAGGGTGAGAAGCTGTTGGTCAGAAGCCAAGCTCTCTGGGGCCAAGTCCTTGCACACTGGCCACGTTGCTCTGAGCAAGTTCCCACAAGCAGGGACTCACTGAGCATTCCGTCTTCACAGCGGCCTTGGGAGGAAAGTGTCATGATCTCACTTTACAGATGTTGAAAGGGAGACCCAAAAAGGTTAAAGGATTTGCCCAGGGTCATGGGCCAGAAAGTAACAAAGCCAGGACACACAGCCTGGCCCTTTCATCCCAAAGCCAGCATTCGGATAAGATCCTCCCTCCCTACCTCGCAAGTTCCGTGCATCAGCTAGGAACCCCCCACCCCACCTCCAGGGGGCCTGACTCGGGGCATGGTGTGAGGAGGCTGCACCCCAAAGAAGTGACTCCCCAGATCAGCGCTGTCCTCTGCAGAATCACCGCCCCCACCCACCCCCACTGAACTTCCACTACTCAGGATGCTTTCTTCCAAGGGGAGGAGCTTTGAGCTGTGACAAAATAGGACAGCTGCCCTTCCCTGCCAGGCCCCTCGCCCATGGGCCTGGGGGACCTGCCACCACAGCCGCCATCAATGAGATGTTCCTCATACAATGCTCCTTTGGGGTGTGTATGCCCTGCCATGATCCTTGCCCCACTACAGGCCCCTTCCTGCCATCTTCTAGCCCCCACACCCTCGGGGCTTTTTCAGAACCCCAGTCACTCCCAGCCTGGCCCCCTCCCTGGGGCCCTGGGGGATGCAGGAAGGAGAAAGGGCAGGAGGGAATGGAGGGGGGAGGGGCCCAGGAGCTGGGCTCCTTGCTCGGGCCTCAGTGGGCCCGAGAGGCCCTGACAGTGGTGTGGGCCTGTGGGCATCAGCAAACTTTCCCCAAGAGAGAGTCTGGGAGTCTCCAAATATTCTTTGGCAGTGTATCAGACCCAAAAAAGGTTAGGAAAGGCTGCAAGAGAGCCTCACCTTGTGGGCTGCACACACTTCAGCCTGACGGGTTCCAGCTGTGGTTTTCCTCACATTGGCAGCTAGGAGGGGGAGCCCAAGACTGGGGGAGTTGGAAGGAGGAAAGGAAGGGATCCTTTGAAGCCTGAAGGAAGGCCATTTCCCTGTATTAACAACATGTGAGCGGAGCCAGCAGGGGGCACTTTTAGCTGGCTGGGGGCTATCCTCTCATCCCTCCTTGGCAAGGGGCCCACCCCACGCCCACCCATGAGTCTTGTGGCTTCTGGACCTTCCTCAACTGTTGCTCACTATCCTTTCCACTCCAGGCCCAAGTTCAAATTCCTCATCCTCAGGTACTCCAAACCTGGCTCCATGGAGCCCCTAGTCTATATCTTTTTCCTGGGTCTTTTTTGGGGGCTCTAACTCTGTCTGCCCCTGTCCAAATAGGGGTGGTATGGAGGTGGGGGAGAGAGAGAGAGCCTCGATACAGTTTCTGGGTTTGGGCCATTGCCCCACCAAGAGCCTCGGCCTGTGAGCAAGGCCCCTCTGGGTGGAGATGGACATGAGGGGTCCCCTCCTCACAAGAGCTCAAGACACATATGGGCCCCCAAACAGCTTTCCTCCGCTTGTCACGGCACTCGGGGTTGTCACCATGACGCTGGGCCAGTACAGCTGTGGGATTGGAAAGTCACTGTCACTTTATTTGTGTCACCTCCTGATGCTTGAATCTCTTCTTCTGCCTGCCCTTGGGCGGCAGGATGGACACCTGGTAGGCCCGGGGAGCTGCTTGGCGGGGACACGCGACTGTATCCACCCCTTCACCTCCAACACACAGGGTGACTGGCGGGGTTTGGCATGTGGTCCACACAGACCGGAGTTGCCCTGCAGTTTCGCTCTGGTGTGGGAGGCTTCAAGCTACGTCTCTCCCTCCCGCCGGCCCCTCCACAGGTCCTGGGGGGCTGCCTGGCCACCCCCCTGACTGGGCTATGTCGCGGGGGCCTCGGGGCGCCAAGGAGCCTGGACTCCTTGTGGTGGCCCCAGCTTCTGTCGCTGGGGTCTGTTCATGCTTCAGGCAGCCTCCTGGGAGCCGGCCTGCGAGCCCACCCGACCCCCTCACACGGTCCCTCGCCTGGGCCAGCAGCCCCTTCCTTGGCTCTGCCCGCACTGCAGCCAGCCTGTCCCTCGCTCTCTGGGGTGTGTGGGTAGAGGTGAGACATCAGGCCACCCTGTTTCTCAAACTGCAGGGGACACCATGAAGCTCTCTGAAGCCGCCTTCCTTCCGGGCTGGAGGGGCGGGCGTCCCAGCCCTCCCCTTAGGCTCTGCTCTCCTCAAAATCTGCCTCCTCTAACCTCAACACCCGACTCTTGGGTATCCTCAGTGTGGTGAAGGCTTAGGCCACCTAAACTCTGCATCACCCATGGGCAGAGGTAGGGGCTGGGGTGCAGTCAGCTCTCAGAACCCCCCCCCAGGTGCTGCAGTGTCCGGGCAGCATTTGTAAGATGGGGGAGTGCTCACTGCTCCAGGGACTGGCCCATCCAGGAGGGACAAGGAAGGACTGAGGGACCTCCGGGAAGAGGCCTCGGTCCAGCAGCACATGGGGGTGTGGACCAGGCTGACTACAGCTCCCAGTTCAATCCCTGGGCTTTAGGCCTGGGGAAACAGGGCACTAGGAGAGCAAAGTGGAGAGGTCCTGACTCTAGGAGGGTGGAAACGAGGGACACTGTCCATGACCCCCCAAAGTCGGAACACAGGCCGACCCCAGAGATAGAGCCGGAAATGCAGCCATCATTGGTTGATGCCTCTCTACTCAGCTTGTAACCAGTCTCTGGGCCTTAGCTTTCTCAACCATAAATAGGGGAACAACAGTGCTCACATCTGAGCCAATTCATGTGAAGTGCTTACTTAGCACACTTCCTGGTTCATTCCCAGAACTCATCAATGTTAACTGTCTTTGTCTCTTTGGGTGGGCTGAGCGGGCCCCTTCCCATGCGGCCCTTCCTCTGCACACTGGAGCCAGCTGGAACTGCCCTGGCCAGCCACCTGGGACCTCAGCCGGCCCGGCCCAGGTGGCATTTCTTTGGCGGAATCTGACAATCATGGCCCACGGGGCCTTTGCTCTGGGATGGTCAGGCTGGAGCATCTGGCATGTCCCACGGCCTTCAATCTGTCATCCCTGCTGCCACAGGGACAGTAAGGACACTTGGATCAAATCTCCTTGGAGACAGGGCCTCCCTCCCACACAGCCCTGGGGAATGGGAACTGGCAGCGTGTCCAGAGGGAAACCTCCAGGGCCTCCAGGACCGGGGACTTGAATCCAAAGCCTGCCTGGGCATCAACTTGGGAGACCTTGACTCTGCCCCGTAGCTTTCCAGAGTTTCCTTTGCTCAACAGTGAAACAAGCATGAAAAGCCCCACCGCCTTCAGGGAATGTGGTGAGAACAGATGAGAATGTGACCACAAAGGGGCTTTGTTTCGCACATAAAGCAGGATGAGCATTTTAGGATTCCAGCATTTTAAAACAGGGAAAATATGTAATATATTTTTCTCTGTGGCTATTTTTGTCTCTCCGACACCTGCTGAATGCCACCCCCATCCCCGGTTACCGGGGCCTATACAGTGATACTCTCCAAACCAAGCTCCTTTGAACAGTCAGTGTTCATTCAATTGGCTGAGTGAAGGTCTCTGGATCCTAGATTCAGTGAGTGAGAGCCTTTCCCAAGTCATGGGGCAGGGGGTGGGGAGGGGAGGGAATCAGTTAATCTTGCAGAACTACTACTTCTGATCATGATGAACTAGGTAATCTGGCCTAAATTCCCAACTAAGGACAACTTAAAAGCTACTCAAAAAATGTATTTTTAAGTTTGATTGGAGGTATCAGAGAGTAAACAAAGGAATAAAGAATCACAGGGCCAAGATCTGGGAAAGGAAGGAAACAGAGACATGTGCCTGACATCTGGGGCTACTTTCTCCCTGGGAGGTCCGCTGATCCCAGAAAACATTATGAAAGTGCTGAGCAGAGAGCTGTTAGAGGTAAAAACAAGGCCCACCAAGAGGAGGGGGTGCCTGACCATCTTTCATGCTTTGGGTTGGGGCCCCAGAGGAATTCATCCCCAGAATACAAATGAACTGGAAATAGACCAGCCACTCGAAAGGGAGTGCAGGTCATCTCAGTCCTGAAACTAGATGAAAACAATCCCAGTTTGCTGGATCCCAAGCCGTCCACCAGATGTAAACATAATCCTTGAGATGGTAGATATCTCCATCCTAAGCCTCAGATTATTTCTACAGGTTTTCAGATGGAATGGGTGGAATTCAGTCAAAAATCACCAAGTATGTGAAGAGACAAGGTAAAACCAACAAAAACCAAGATAAACAACAGACACTAGAAATAGACTCAAAGAGGTTCCATATTGGGAGGTCATTAAATTTTAAAATAACCATGTGCGGTACATTCACATATAGAAAGGATAAGGTGGAGAACTGGAAATTATTTTGTAATTGCTCTATTTTTATCTCATCAATTTCATTCTTAACATGCAGGTGCCACAGTTCCCTTGCATAGGGCAACAGATGAGAAACAAGCCAAAAAAGCTTTGGGAAAAGAAAAAAAAAAGCTGTTGTGCCTCATTCAAAGATGTCTGGTTGGAGTGTGCTTGGAACAGTGACAGTAGGCTGTGTACACACCATCCTAATTTCTAGTAGCAAATCTGTTGCTGGCTTGTAAGATGCAATTCAACATAGACATCCCCTGAAACTCAGCAAACTATAATCTTAAAGGGCTTTGCACCTTTGAACAGGGGCCCATCTCCCTCCTCCCTTGTACCTGCCAAGACCCAGCTCAGCCCAGAGCAGTCGTGTCAGGGGGAAAAAAAAATAGCAGCATCTGAGCATTTGTTTTGTGCCAGGCTCCTGCCAAGGACTTTCCATACAATGTCACATTTTTCATAGCCCTAGGAGGCTATGCCTGCTCCCAGAGTTGTTCCCACTCCCTGTCTGCTGATTGCTGGTAATCCTGCATGTCTACGGCCAGAGGAATCCTCAGATTCTCCTCGCAAAAAAAACTCATTAAACACCAACTGCATATAGGGCCCTAACCTGAGCTGGTGTCAGAGATCCAAGGCCAAGGCTTAGGAAGTGAGAACACTTTAATGGATCTGAGGTTTTGTCCATCTCTTTTCTCCTCCTCCTCTTTTTCCCTGTTTCTGGAACTCAGCATCCAGTATTCAGAGAGGGCACAGGACAGACTAGGCCTCATGCATAGGATAGAAGCAGGAAGGGCCACAGTACAAAATCCAGTTGTGGCCGCCAGATAGATCTCTCCTAGGAAAGCTGGGTGGGGGCTGTCAAAGAGGCTACCTTCTGGGGAGCCAGGGGTGATCCCCCCAACTCTGGTCCATGTCCCAGATCCCTTCCTAGGGAGCCAGTGCTCAGAGAAGAGCAGTAGGACAAAGCACTATTTCCAACCCAGGATGCAGGCAAGGGGCTCAGCCTTCAGACAGGCCTCCCTCATCCCACAAGGTGGCCAGAAATCCAGGCCAGAGCCTGTGAAGTGTCCAGGTGCCAGGGCAGTGGAGGGCTTAAGGGCCATGAGACAGAGCCCCTGGCCTGCTTGGTGGCTTTACCTTATTGACTTAGTGGGGCAGGAGGGGTCCCTGGGTGTAAGCAAGGTAGTGGGATAAGGTAGAAAGGGGTCAAAGCAGGGAAAAGGGTTTCCCTGGGGGGAGGACATAAGGGCTGGGGCAGAGTGTGGGCAGGTCAGATGATGAAAAGGGGCAGGAGGATGGAGAGGAGTGGGGGGAGAGGGGCAGACAGTGACAGAATGGGGTTGGGCAGGGCCTCTGTCTCACCCATGGGGCTGAGAAGGTTCCAGTAGGTGGAGAACTGCCTCCTCCTGGTGCTAATACATTGCAGTGAGGAGGATAAGGGATCGATACCTGGAAGAACCTATCAGCTCTTGAAGCTCAACAGAAGTCAAATGTGCTTTTGAGAATGAAAAAAGGGGCTCATGAGCAGAACCGGGTGGGAAAGAAACAGGCAAAATGGGGTCAGGTAACTGGAGTTGAAGGACAGGCCAGGCCTGATGCCAGTCTGGGCTCTGAGCAAGAGCAACAGAAGTCCTCTGGTCCAGGCAAGTCAAAGGAGGAGGAAGGCAGGAGCCCCAGGCATCACCTTGCAGCCAGCAAATAACCCTGTTATGGATTAAGAACCGAACAGGTGAGGGGGAAGTTGGGGAAGGCAGGGCTCAGGCTGGGTGGGCCAGATCCAACACTCAGACCCCACCAAGTTCCAGAACCTTCCTGTCCTCCTGGGCCCTAGAGAACCCAGATCCCAAAACCTTCTTTCCCTTCCTCCTCCCCATTCTCAGCACTGAGGAATGAAGGGGGTGGGGACACTCACCCCTGGGGTCCTACAGCTTCAGGGAGGTGACCCGGGGAATGTGGAAGAGCTGAGTCTCCTCCGAGCTGGTGGAGCTGGGATGTCGCAAAGAGAAAGTGAGTGAGCCCCCAGACCTAGACCCTCAGCCCCGACACAGGGACAAGCCCAGAACCCTAGTTTTTCCACCGCAGAAACTCTCCAGGGGTAGGAAGAGTTCCAAAGAGCTGTGTGTGTGGCTGGATGTGTTGCAACAAGAAGGATATGGGGCAGACATACAGAACTTTCCAGCCCTGGAGTTGCTCAGAGTGTGTGACTCCTCAGAGCTAGGCCTGGGCCTCCTCCACCAGGGAGGTGTCAGGAGGGGGTGTGGCAGGGGGTCAGTACCCAGTGACTAGAAGGACTCCTTCCTGGACCCCTGCTGTCCTCCTCGGTCCTGGCTGCCTCCTCACCTGAGGCGTTTCCAAATGGGATGAAAGTATTTGGAGGTCTTGACAGCAAAGACGATGCTGGGGATCAGGAAGAAGGTGCACCATGCGAGGCAGAACCAGAAGGCATTCTAGAACAGAGGATGTGCGGTCAGCTCGCTGTGACTAGGCAGCGACTTCTTCCCACCCGAGGCCTCCCGCTGACTCGGTGAGGGGCACGGGGAGGCGTTCTCAGGGCTGAGGGGAAGGTCGGGTGGGCAGGCCTGGAGCCAGGGCTCCAGCTTCCCCTCAGGCCCTGCTCATGTTGCCCCTTCCTGGGGGCCTTCAGGTCCATGAGCCCTGAGCCGCTGGAGGCGCTCACCCAGGGGTCAGCCATCATGTCACACAGGATCACACGGCTGTTGTCCAGGGCTCCGGAGAGAGGATGGCAGGTGGCAATGCGCTGAGTCACCTGCAGTGTCAACAGGAGGCAGGCAGATGGAGAGACACTCACACGCCCGGGCGTACACCCCAAAGTCAGAGAAAGAGGGTGACGGGGCGGAGGTAAGTCCAGGGACACAGAGGAGAGGACACGCTGACCCAGGCTCATCGCTCTGCTCCTGCCTTTTCCATCCCGTTCACCGGCCTGTACTAAGCCCCTACTGTGTGCCCAGGACTGTTCTTTAGGTTCGCACCCTCACTGGAGAGGCCCTGCTTGTGGTGCGCGCGCCCACACGTGCCCATGCACACGCACACTCGGGGTTCAAGCACGACTGCACCCACCCCGTGTGGGTCCTGGACGGCTTACAGAGGCCACAGTTGGCACAGGCCTGCAGGAGGCGGGGCACTTGGAGAGCTGGGCCAAGGCTCTGCATGAGGAAGGGCACGGACGGGGGCAAGGGTCTAGAGAGCCGTGGCCCGCCCAGCTCACACTCAGGCCTCAGAGAAGAACTGCGGCCGAGGCTGAGTGAGCAGAGCCCCACCAGGAAGCAGGGGTGCAGAAGCCAGATGCAGAGTTTGGGTTCAATGCTGAAGGCCAAGGGCACCCCTGGGGGCTCTAGAGGACAGAAGAGGGATGCAACAGTGTGACGAGCTGGTGCCGCCGGGATCCTGCTTGAGGCCAGGAGGGCCTGGACCCCACTCACCTCCTCTCTTACCCAGGCCACGTACTGGGAGAAGAAACCCACTTCCCGAGCCAGGAAACACTCACTTTCCTGCAGGAGACAGAGGAGCCCACGGCTGGGGTGGGGGGTCCCAGGAGCCAGCCCCAACCACCACCCATGCCGGCACCAGCAGGACAGGCGGAGCTGGCTTTCTTGGGAGCTACAGTGGGGGGACAGGGGAGAAGAGCAGCTCGGGTGGGTGGAAACTCCACGTGCATTAGCAGCTCAGTCCATCTCTGACTAGGGGGCAGCCCCCCCTGTGCCATGTCCCACTCACATTCCTCAAGATACTGGTGGCCCATCTAGGCAGCTCTCCTTTTAGGTAAGTGACCTTGTCCAAGACACCAGACGTCTCCATCTGGGGGAAAGGAGAGAGGCTGGATTCACGCCCTGCTCAGTCGGGGAGCTGCCATGCATTCACTCACCCATTCATTAACTCAACATCTCACACAATATACTCACCTTGGGTTGGGGTGTTAGGCCCTAAGACACAGAGGCCAAAGACGGTGGTCTTTAGGGATCTGCCCATCCACCCCCCCCATTTCTTCCCACCCCCCATTGTCAACCTCCAGGGGGACTTGGCAGAGCAGATGGGATCCCAAGCCAGCAGCGCCCCTCCTTCCTTTTCCCCTCTGTTGCCCACCTGTTCTACCCCACCCTCCCCATCCCCAGCAGCCACCTGGAGATTCGGGGCTTCGGATGCCAGGGCCCTGACAGTGAGGTTGAACTTGGCCTGTGGAGGAGAGCGCAGGGCTCGTGAAGGGAAGGGATGTATAGAAAAGAAAGCTTCCTGCCCCTCCCTCCTCTTTTACCCCTCCCTGCCTCTCCTCTTCCCCAAGTTCTAGGCTCCCTGTGCCTCCAAACTTACCACGAGGCTCTCCTGGGGGAGGACCTTCTCCCAGAAGAGGTTTTTGAGCCCTTGGGCCTCCTCCTGCAGCTGCTGTCCCAGCACAGAACTGCCCTGAGGGGAGACAGAGATGAGGATGGCACTCTGCCAGGGACAGGCCAACTTCTGCCAACATGTTCTTTACCCAACAGTTCGGTCAGACATACTGAGAAGATGTGGAAGGTGCTGAGATCGGAGGCAGAAAACTGAGGCCTCCTTAGGCTCCTGGGCCCGATTTAGGTTTAGAAGCACTAAGCCCAAGTTCTAGGTCCACTGCTAGCTTACTAGGTGCCTCTAAGCCCACCACACCGAGGTCGAGGTCGTATGAGCTGTGGTGGCTTCTCCTAAAACAGGAAATACTCCTCTGCCGTCATGTGCGCTTGGTGTGGAGTCAATGTCTCTAAGAGCACTTTTTAAGCTCTAAATATTTATAAATGCAAAATGCTACTTTTTTTCCAGTAGACGTTAAGCGTCTCGAGGATAGCTATCACGACACCTGGTCCATAGCGTTGTCCTCACACCTGTCCCAGCAGACTCCATGAGCAGTGTGCACTTAGAAACGCCTGCCCCACTGTGTGACGTCAGACCAGTTACTTCATCTGATCTGAGGTGGAGGAACATCCCCTTTACAGATAAAGAAACCGAGGCCTGGAGATGCTGAATGACCTGGCCATGGCCACACAGCCCATTGGAGGTAGGGCTTGAGGCAGAACTGATACTGCACAACTCTTAAGCCCATCCAGGGGGCCCAGACGCTCAGGGCTCACTGATGGGAATCCCACAATCCCCTGCCTTGGCCTTCGTGCCTCTCCCCAGTCAAAGCCCTCCCACCCTCTCCCACCTCCTAGGCTTCTCTCTGACTCCTGCCTGCCCAGTGGGGCCTCTGGTCCCTTCTCACTTGAGTCTGAGCCAGTTCTTCCAGCTCCTGGGCCAGCTTCTCCATGCCGGTGTTCACCACGGGCTTCTGGATCTGGAGACAGGCAGGAGAGGCCAAGAGGGAATGAATTCTGGCTCCCCCAGTCCTCAAATTCCCAGTCTATTCAGAAGTACCCCACGCCAGCTAAGTCTATTGTGACACATGGGTCACAGTGGGCTTGACCTGAAACTGTGAACTATATCAGGAATTTTCTATTAGGATAGAAAAGAAAAAACAAAACAAAACAAACCAATGAGGAGCCCTCTGGTGTAACCCAATGAATTAGCCCACTTTTCACCAGCATTTGCCATAGCAGTGGGTTCAGGACCATGAACAGCGACACGTGCTGTTGGCGGGAGCCCGTTCATTCCTGCCCAGCCCAGACGGGGGCACCCGGACAGGCTGGAGGCACAGGGTGTACGGACATTCCCCCAACAGGAAGAGCCCCTCAATCCCCAGGGACATGTCGAAGAGTGGAGGGAATGTGGAGGGCTGTGATGACACGAGACACCACCCCTCAGCCCAGCTCCTCGGCCAGCCCCTCTGTCTGCCATGGTCTAGCCTGAGATGCTCCCTGCTGACCTGAACAAGGAAGCTGGAATAGTGGATTTTCTCGAGCCCACTGCTCTGCAGGGCTTCCAGGTCCCGGTGGGCGGCTGGACTCAGCAGGTCCAGATTCTTCACGTCTACTTTGAGGTTCTGCAACTCCTGCTGCAGCTTGGCAGTGTACTGAGGCAGGGGGACAGCGTGAGGGCGTGCCCAGTTGCTGAGCCAAGACCCCAGACCTGCTATCCTGGGTGAGGAGTCACCGGGCCCTCAGGGCCCTCCTGGATATCCAGGGCCCCCATCTTGGATACTTCCAGGCCCAGATGGTTTCTCAGGAGGCCTCTGCTTCTCATCTGCCCCCACTCCAACCCACCCCCACCAAGACCTGCCTCTCCACTGGCACCTATCTTGCCAGTGGACAGCCTACAGACCTTCCCTGGCCATCCACTATAAAATAGCTTTCCCTGGCCCACCTTTTTGGCTGTGGGAGCTCAGCAGAGGGCCTCTGGTGACCCCTCTCCCAGGGACTCACAACTCCATCACCATCGTTTTCACTGTCACCCCCCAACCCCAACTACCCTACTACCGACTGCAGCATCCTAACCAATGCCTGTCCTCAGTCAGGACACGCACACCCCAGCCCCATCACTCACGGTCATCAGCTCTTCCTGCACAACTTCAGGTGTGTTCAGTTCTTCCTGCAGCACAGTGCTCGGAGCTGGGCCTCCAGGCACTCACCCATCCTCCCACACACCCTAGAAACCATCCTGGGCTCTCGCCCTGGGCCAGGCCCTGAGCTTGCTCCTGGGGCCTGTGCTCCCTGAGGTAACTCCATCACCCTTGCAGACTTCTCAGGTTCAATAAGATGGTCCCACCACAGAAGCAAGGCCAGAGGAGGGGAATTCTGCAGGAGGGTTCCCCACAGCCTTCTAGAAGTTTCCCTCACCTGGCTGATATTCAGGTGCTTCTCCAGGTCGTAGGAGTCATTGAGCTGCAGGACGCTCCAGAGCGCGGCGCCTTCCTTGCATTGCCTGGAGAGGAATAATGGACATGGAAGATGGGAGAAAAGGACAGCAGGTGGGGGCCGACATCCCCTACCTCAGCTTCTCCCAGCCATGGCTTCCCACTCACTGATAGGCCAGGAAGATGCTGATGTTCTTCTTCAGGCCAAGAAGCTGAGACAAGTTCATGGATGGGGGCAAGTTCCCTGGGGTGTCTGCAAACTGGAAACAGGGCAAAGAGAAAAAAGCCCTGAGCAGGCTGAGGGCAAGTCCACCCGGGATTCCCTGGAGTCTGGTCCCTCAGGGGCCACAGAGAGGGTCACCTACCTTGTAGAGCTCCTTGCTCTCCCAGCTCTGACACACCAGGGTCTGCACGTTGCCGCCCACCAGGAAGGTGGCAAAGACAAGGAGGATGAGGGGGGCGGCGGAGAGGAAGCTGAAGCCCACACCTCTGGGGAAGGCAGAGGGACGGGGTTGAGGTGGGAGAGAGGAGGCTGGCTACCCTAGATCACACACCCTCTGTCCCACCTCAAGGGGGGGCGGCCAGCATGGTCAGCAAGTCTGCCCCTGGACAGAGCCCTCTGAGGACTCAGCCTCCTAGGGCCAGGAGGGAGAAGTCAGAACTGCTGGCTGGCCCCCTCCACCGCCCCCCACTCCTACCTCTCACTGATGCCCTGGCTGGCCCTGGCAGCCTAGAGGAGACAGTAGCTGCTTTGCTCCAAGAGACAGGATGGCCCGCCTCTAAGCCTAGAGCACATGGAGGTGACTGGCTCCAGAGCTCAGCCCTCAACAGAGCCACCTGGTGCAGTAGGGGCCGCAACTTAGAGGGGCTGAATGGGACCAGTGCTGCTGACCTGCAGGGCCTCTCTGTGGGATAGGCACAGCCCCAAGCCAGATCTGAGTCTCAGAGAATAGAACAAATGCTAGATTTCAACCTCCACTTGCCCCTTTGGTCAGGCACCATTATGCAGTGACCAGCCTGCACAACTGAATGAGGCAGCCCTGGCCTTGGAAACCATCTAGTCCAGAGATGGCAGAGTCTAGCTCTGGTGCCGCCTCCTATTGGAAGTGCTATCTAGATGCTGGGTTAAGAAGGATTCTGAGGCTACGTCTGGCTCAGTGGGAAAGCGTGCCCTTCGATTACTATAATTGCCACTGGTATGGCAGGGGGAAGTGTTTCTTATTTGCCATTCCTGCTCCAGTCTAACCCTTTTACACAGATGAGGATGTGGAGGCCCAGATACATTAGTAATTGGCCCAGAGTCACCCAGTGAGTTGGTGCCAGAGCAGGAGGTAGAGCTCAGCCTCTCGACTCCTAGGACTTGCTCCTGTAGCCACACTAGGAGCTCTCCACGGGCATGAGAGGAGTCTGGCCAGCCCAGTGGGACAGACCCTTCCCCTGCCCCCAGCCCATCTTACATCAGGAGGAAGCGGGCTCCAGCTTCGCCCTTGGTTTCCGAGTGGCTGGGGTCCTTCCTGGCAGACAGCCCCCAGATGCCCAGGTTGAGGCCCAACAGGTTACAGACCACCACAAACAGGACTGCGGAGCACAACACGCAGCCCCAAATCCACCTGCCACAGAGAGGGTGGGGTGTCACTGAGAAGGAAGCCACCAGGATAGGGTGGCATAGGACCTAGTGGCTAGGGGAGTGCCTATTGCTCCTACAGGGTCCCCAGGCTCAGGTCCCAAGAGCCCATAGCCAAGGTGGAGACAGAGGCAAAGAAGTAGGGGTTCTTGCCTGAAATGGGGGCAGATGCTCAGTATAGCCCAAGCTCGATGAGGCTGGAAATCGGGCCCCGTGTGGCTGAGAGACTGGGCTGCCTGTCCCACCCCCAAGCCCGTGGGTTACTGGGCACCTGTGTTTCTCGTATCTCTGCATCTCCTTCAGGTAGGGGCGGCTACTCTGCTCCACCTCCTCCAGGGCCCGGCTCCAGCGAGCGGCTGCTTCCCAGCCTGGGAACTCTTCGGCCAATGTCTTCAGCCCTTCAGGCTTCTGGGCCACCACCTTCTTCAGCTCTGCCCCAAGCAGCAGAGATTTAAGGGAAGGGGAAGGCACCCGTGGACCCAGGGATGAGGTGGAGGGGCCGGAAGAACATCTGGGACCCCCAGAGAGGGCCCACTCTCTGATCAGGCCCAGATGGAGGACAGCCTTCCCCCTCCACCCCTGCCCCCTGTCCTACCCCCCTCTCCACGAGCCCCTCTGGTGGGAGCAGCAGGCCCCTGGACAGGGCCTCACCTTTGACCACGTCAGCCATCTGCAAGGCCGCCAGGAGTGGGAGGGCATTGAAAGTGCTGTTCTCCTGCCGGAACAAAAGGCGGCTGTGCCTCCTGCTATCCACCCACGGCCCCAGCTTGAGGGGCTTGAGGGACCCCTGACGGCACCAGCCCAGGGGGAGGGCACCCCGCCAGCGCTCCCAGCTCAGGAAATCTGGAAACAGGCCTCCCTTTGTTCTCTTGGTGGATGGCCTCTTCTCTGCTCCCTCAGCCCCACCACACTCAGCTCCCCAAAACACTGCTCCTGGGAGATGCCTCCCGTCTCTTCCCCACCCCTCTCGACGAGACTGCGCAGGCCTCCCTGCTACCCTCTCCTCCTTCATCCATCCTGCGCGTGATGCCAGGCCTCGCTCCCTGAAGTGCGGCTCCAAACTACTCCTCCAGCCTCACCTCCAGTTCCCTTCCTCCTGGGACCTTCAGCTCCAGCCACCCAGCACAGGTGACTCACCGTCTCCCCAACTCTGGCATTTTCCAGGCCCCAGGTCACAGGTGCTGACTCATGCCGCACCCACCCCCACAGCCCATCTGCACCGAGGCTGCACCCCCAGGGCTCGGCTCACCCTCCCTCCCTGGCCACGCCAGCCCCCACCACCTCGAGGGGCCCCGCTCCTTCTTCTGGGTTCTGGGCCTGCCTCCCCCCGCCCCCAGACTGTGCACACTCGAGAACCCGCATCATGAGCCTCTAGCCCAGGGAGCCCTGTGGTAGGGAAGGCCCTGATTTGACCCAAGGCTTAGGTTCAACTGGGTTCCCTCCCCCAAAGGGGGAGAGTGAGGCCCCCCTTACTTGTGAGCTACGCGGTGGCGGGGAAGGCAGGTAGAATGGGCAGGGACTCACCTCCTGCACCATGCTGGAGAAGTTGGCCTCTGGGACGCCCTTCAGCCGATGCAGGACGCCGTCCACAGGGGAGACCTGAAATGGGAGGGGGGTATGACAAAGTCCGCGGAGAGGCCTAAGGGGGAACCCCGAGGGAGGATGGGAGGACCCCTCATTGACCTCACATGCAAAACAGGGCCCATCTCCCTAGGAGGGAGAAGTCAAGGATACAGGAAGCCCACAGCACAGCTCATGGCCCAGGAGAGCTCTCGCCCCCCTGCGGGGGTGACCACATGGTGAACCCCTGCCGTGTGGAGAGGGGAGGAGCTGCCCGAGGAAAGGGATCCGGAGCCTGCCTGGGGAAACACGCAGGGATTCCCGGGGCAGCGGGCGGAGCGGCCCCCTTCCTTCAGGAGGCCCCCACCTGGTGGAAGTCAGCTCCCAGCTCCAGGGCACGGGCTCGGCTCCGGGCCTCAGTGCAGCCCTGGCAACCGGGCCCCTCCAGCAGGGCGAGGAGGCGCTCCCGGTGCTCCCCGACGGCGGGCGCCAGGTCCTGCTGTCCCTTCCGCAGCTCCGCCAACGTGCTGTTCAGGGCTTGGAGGTTATCCACAGAGACCTGCAGGGCTGAGAGACCCCCTTCTGGACCCGGCCACCTCAGAGGCCTTGTGGGAGACAGGACCCCTCCCCCTGTCCCCAGCCCCAGGGAGGTGTGGGTCAGGAAGCTCTGTAGTTATACAGAGGCTGCCCTAGGGCACGCGAAGCCAGGCTGGGGATCCCGGGATAGAGCCAGGAGGAAGTCATGGGAGGGGCCTGCTGAGGCGGCATAAGGGATCCCAGGCTGGGTGAGGGAGGGGGCTGCCCCCAAGCAACACCCCCAAGGACGCTGGTCCCACTCACCCTGGCCCAGGCTGCTCACTGAGGCCAGCATTTCGTACACGGTGCTCTCGAGCTGGCTGTGGATCGTGCTCCCAATGCTCATGCCGACCTCTGGAGAGCACAGAATGGTCTGCAGGGCTGGCCCCCAGGAGCCTAGGGGCCCTCTTCACCCATCCGTACAGCCTCCCCAGGCCCCGCACTGGGCTCTGCAGGGTCGCCGCTGGCTTCTCGGTCCTGCAGCACAGCGACAACTGTGCCCCCCAGCTGGGCCCCGTCCCTGCCTCTTCGACGGTGTGCCCAGGTGGAGCCCAGGATGAGGGACTGAGAGGGTCCCCCCAAGGCAGGCCGGAGCAGGGGGATCCAGGGGCCGGCCCATCTGTCAGCTGGCTCTATCCCTCACCATCCAGTTCCTCCAAGACTCGCTTCTGGGGAAGGGAGAACTGCTGTGCCACGGCCTGCAGCTCCTAGGCAAACACAGGGTCATGAGGCTGCTCTCCCCCTGTCCCCTGACGGCCTCCCCCGCCCCCTTGTCCCTCCCCAGCTCTCTCCGGGGATGCCCCACACAGCGGTGGTGTGGTCATCCTGAAGATGCCGGGGCGCATTCATGTATTACAGCCACTCTCCAGCAGGGGGCACTCACGGGCGTGTTGAAGGGGGAGCCCTTTCTAACCCGCAGGTCCCCGCATTATTCTGTCTTGCCTGGGGCTGGTGCTCATGCAGGCTCTCCTGGGCGAGGGGTTACTCAGTACTTACCTGGGGGACATCGGAGACCAGGCCCCGGAGGCTGAGCAGAATCTCAGGCACGGCCTCAACACTGGGGCCCATCTGCTCATGCACGCGCTGGTTGGTGACAAAGGCACAGACCACGCCAGTCCTGCGGGGATGGGGGAGGACGTAGGGCCTTGCTGGATGCCCGCGGGCACCCTGGGCCTCAGCCCACGCCTCCCGCCGGGCCCAAGCGCCCCTCACAGTAGCACGAGGGTGGTCAGCAGCAGGAAGGTCATGACGGTGCCTCGCTCGCAGGCTGTGGCCTTGTGCTCCGTCTTCACTCGGCCCCCACAGCGCCGGCGGCAGCGGCAGCAACAGAAACACAGGCCAGCGATGGGCACCGCCAGCAGGTAGAGGCCGGCGATGACAGCGCACACCACGTAGCCCGCCTCATACCGCACCACCTGGGTAAGGCAGCAGGCATGAGGGGCTGTCCTGACCCCTCCTGCCTGACGCCAGAGGGAAGCCAGAAGGGGAGGGAATGCACACACAGCGGGTGCTTTGCACACATCTCCTGGAACCCATGCAAGGTGCACGGTGTCCTTGCTGTGATTTACCAGCTTGTAAAGGAGGAAACTGAAGTCCACGTTTGCTCCCGGCAAAACCCCAGGGCCCGTTGATGGCAGAGAGCTGTGGTTTGAAATTAGGTCTGCCAAGTGCGGCGTTAATGGAAGGGGGGAAGGGAGGCCCAGGACCTCACCCTGGGGGACACCCAGCAACGTGGGCTGAGTTGAGGAGGCCTTTCCATTTCTGCTCCTCATGCTCACCCCTGAACTCCCTGCCCCCATCCCCGAACCGCCCGAGGGCTCACCTCATCCACCTTCACGGAGGAGGGCTCATTCAGCAAGGTCTTTACCAACTCTAAGGAAAGAGTCAAGTGGGGGGAGGGGGTGTTGAGGACAGCACCTGCCCACCCCGGTGTCCACCCCCACTGCCAGGGCAAGGTGGGATCTCTGGGAGGGCTCCTCCCAACACCGTGGCACCCTAGGAAAAGCCCTGGGCCTTCCCGCCCAGGCCTCAGTGCTGCCACAGGAGGCAGTGGCTGAGGGGAGGCCTGATGGACCCCTCCTTCCAGACCCTACAGGCCCCTTCCAGAAGCTGCCAGCCTGGTTAAAAGCAGAGGGCCTAGGAGCCCTTTCCCTCAAGAGGCAGGGGACAGGCTGGGAGGGACAGGACTGTACCCCTCCTGGCCCTCCCAACCCCTAGCACCACCAGGACCAGGGAAAATCTCAGCCAGGTCTTCAAGAACTTCTAATGTAAGTTCTTCCACTTGAGGGCAGAGAAACTGAGGCTCAGAGAGGAAAAAGGCCTTGCCCAAGGTCACGCAGGAAGGTCTCCAGGTGATGCCCCTGGGCCCCGGGAGCTTCTGGGAAGGAAGCCGGGGGTGGGGAAGGCTGGGGACCCTGCCCTCCGGGTGGCAGCTGACAGGGCAGGGAGCCCCGCCGCGGGGTGGGGACCCACTAGCTCCGAGGCCCACGCGAAGGAGGGGCGCACTCACCGGCGGGGAAGGGGTTGAGCTGCACCACGGAGAGGAAGCGACGCACCGTGCCGTACAGGGGGTTCAGGGGCCCCGGCGGGCGGACGCGAGGGGCCAGCCAGTGGGCCCTGGCCGCGGGGGCGAACGCCAGGCGCTCGGCGCGGCCGAAGGACCAGCAGTCCGCGGCCCCCGCCGCCGGCGGGCTCAGCCCCAGCGCCAGCCCCAGCCCCAGTCCCAGCCCCAGCAGGGGCGCCAGGAGGCCGGGCGCGCGCGTCATGGGCTCGGCCGGGGGGCTGCGGGGCAGGCAGCACGGGGCTCAGGCGGCCGGGGGTGCGGACAGAGCGCGGGGCAGGCCGTGCATCCTTCACCAGCCTGCGTCCCGGCGGCTCTCCAAACCGGCCCGACAGGTTTGGGCTCCTGAGCTACCTGGGCGCCCGCCCGCAGCGCTGGAAGGGCAGGGGCGGAGGCCTGGGGTAGGGGGGCAGGGCCTGGCCCGGACCCGCCTTCGGCGGTCTGGGCTGGGAGCCGGGTCTCCCTCTCCCCACCCCAGATCCTCCTGGCAGGGCCGCCTCCCAGCTGGGTAGGGGAGACACCTCAGGAGCTCTGGATTGTTTACAGTGGTCTAGTTTCAAATGTTACATTCCATACCCAGACCCAACAGTCCAGTCTGGGGCTGGGAAAACAGCCATCCAGCGCAACCCTGGCCCAAGGGGTGGCAGGCGGCCCAGACCCAGGACCCGGGCTCCTCCCCCAGCTTCCTCTGGGGCCGGCTCTGTCCCTCGGGTCGTGCCTGCACCTGCCGCGGATCCTATCTGGAACAGAGAGGCCACTAGGCTTCGCCCCGAGTGGCTCTCAGAGGAGCCACTGGGACAGGTGCGATCCTTTGGGTGGGTGAATCCCGGCAAAGGTGTGCGCTTTGGCCCAGCAATGTCCCATCCCGTCATCAGCTGAAGGAACCCATCAAGCATAGGGCCAGAGATGTGTCTCCACAGGTCTCTGCTTTGTTCGTGGCTGTCTGCCCGACACCCAGAGGGTGCCCCTAGCTGAGCAGGTTGTGAGGAAGTATTGCTAAATGGTTGGGGGATGTTTCTGGCAGCATTATTCATAATACGGAAACTATCCTGATGGCCAGCACCAAGGAAATGGTGAAATGAGTATTTCATGGGACACGCAGGGCAGTCAGTAAAGAAAAATGATGTGGCAATGGCTCTTTTGACTTGAAAGATACCAAGTTTTTAGGGCAAACAGCTGCTTACAGCACAGCACGTGGACTGAAGGTATAAAATACTGACCATCTCCAGGTAAAATCATGGTCTTTTTAAATTCTTCCCTGCTCATCTCTACTTGCTAATTTCTGTGCAATAAACATGTGTTACTTGTGTTCACAGAAGGAGCGGAAGTTTTTGAGTTTCCACGGCAGCCCCATTTTCCACCAGGAGTCCTGGAGGGAGTGACCCCTAGGCTCTGCCCTGGTTGGCAGGGGTGGGGGAGGGGCAGAGGGATTCCCGGCTGCTCGTCATCGTCGGCGGCGGCAGTGGGGTGAGCTGTAAAGAAGTAACTTAAATTTGAGTCAGGGCTGAGCCTGCAGCAGAACCCCTCCTGTGGCTGCCCCACTGTTTCCTCTGAGCCGGGACGGGAGTAGCGTTAGAGAAGGAATAGTCCAGTTAATAACGGGGTGCAGGCAGGAAACAGAGCCTCATCAAAGGGTGACTCAGAGATGAGGATCAGGGCTGCAGTGAGGAATGGGTTGGGGGTGCTGGCTCCTGGGGTCCAGGGAGGGTCCAGGACCAGCACTGCCCCGGGAGGCCCAACCCCAGCCCGTGGAGGGGGGTCCTGACCACTCTGCCCTGAGACTGTGTGGGGCAGCTAAAGGCCGGCTGTGCCCACCCTCCCTCTCCGCAGCCCGTTCACCTGAGCCCAGCACCTGCACTGGGGCACCATGGCCCCCTGGAGCCTGCCAAGGGGAAGGGCTGGACTCCTCTCTCCAGCTCTCTCCTCTCTCCTCCAGCGTGAGCTGTTAGGAAGAACTACCCCCCCCCCCAACGTGAGCACTGCCCCAGAAATACCAGAAATAGCCCTTTCCTAGCTGCCTATAATCCACCTGTGGCACAGTGAAGTCCGTTTAGGGTTTTTTTGGTATTCCCTGACTCAGAGAGGTGGCAAGGGAGCTAAGGCCTCAGTTTCCCAGGAGGTGGGAAATGCTTGGGGTTGTGGGAACCGTGCAGCATCCCCCCCGCCCCCTATGGAGCCTCCCACTCTTTCTCTCTTCCCAACTATTGTAATTAAGCCATGAGTTAGTTGCTACTGCTATTGTTTTCATAAGTGTCTATAATAAAAGCACTGTACTTTGAAGGTAAGACTTCCCCAGGAAGAAACAAAACATACCAAGCTCTTTTTTGGCCTAAGGGGCAGGAGGGTCGATAAAGATACTGAATTTGCCTGTTTGACTGGTGGACAAAGTGAGGCTCTGAAGAAGAGACTTTCCTGAGTCAGTAAGGAGGCCAGGAATCTCCTTCCTGAGCAGGATCCTGATGGAACAATCTATCATCAGACAGGCCGGTCAGCCCCAGGCTCGTCCCCTCCCCCCAGCCCCAACTGGCCAGCTCTAGGCACCAGGCAGGGGCCGTGAACCTGCTGCTATAATTGAATTCCTTGGAGGCAGTGGGGGGCAGAGCAAGGGCTGTGTTAGGGCTGAGTGGGCTAGGCCGGTTCGGCAGCAGGGATGCCCCTGGCTCAGCCTCCAAGGGCTTGGAACTGCTGGGCTGCTGGGCTTCTAGAAGGGTGGAATGGGGTTCAAGCATGGTCCTGTCCTTTTAGTCACACCTTTCTGGCACACCTGCCTGTCCCTTCTTGCTGCTACCCCCTGGGACTCTCTGCCCTCCATGGAAATTCTTTGGTTGATCTGGGATAAGCTGTCCCTGGATACCTTGGGTGTAGTTCCTGGGGCCACTTTCCCACCCCTGACTCACAGTTGCCAGATGTTTGATGGCCCCCAAGCACCACAATCCTGAAGTCAGTATGGGGAGAGTGGAGGGGGAGACCCGGGCAAGGACAGGGATTCTGCCCTTCAGAAAACAGGTCCGGAGGACACCTGGTGTGGCTGGCCAGCTGCCTTGGGCGCCACCTTCTGGAAGTAGAGGGGAGGGCATGCATCGCCATTCTCAAGGAAACAGCTGGAGAGCAGGCTCATTCCCCATCTTTCAGGCCTCAGGTGTCCATGATGTGTCCCAGGAACGGGTTATAAACCAACCCAAGGGGACAGAGAGTTGAAGCTGGAGCACAGCATTTGCTTAGTCAACATTCTTTTGATGGCAAGAATCAGAGACCCCGTGAGGCTGCTAAAGGATCTGAAAAGTGAGAATTTATTATAGAGAAACAGGCCATTTGAGGACTCCACGCCCAGAAGGTGGGACTGGGCATTAGGAGGGCTCAGAGCCTGGAACAGGTAGCCCATCGAGCGCCCGCTGCTCTGTCTCAGACAGTCTGTCGGGGCTGAGGCATCTCCCTACCGCATGTTGGCCAGGATCCTCTGCAGAGCTTCTGTGTGTCCAACAGGACAGAGAGGGCTGTCCTGCCAATCTGTGTCTACCTGTCCTCCCAGGTCTACTGTCCCCAGAGCCCACAGCACCGTGGGCCACCAATTCTGAATCCTGGCACAATGACTCATGGCGCCGGCGTGGGGCAGTAAGCCCCAGGCCACCACGTCCAGCCCACAGTGACAGACTTACATGGCATGGTGACAGGTTGGCGGCTATGTGAGGACAGTCCTCTGAGCGGGAGGCAACATCTAGAAGATGGTGGCCACAGTTGTGGAGCAGAACCTCGTTCCAAGAAACCGCCAAACACGTATGCCTCCTAATGTGTATCATTCTGAAAAGCTTTTGGGTAAGAATTCCACAAGAATGGAAGAAGGTGTAACTTTGTGGAATATTCTGGAGAATTTCCACCACCATGTACCCCAAGCCACAAAACCACCCCTGACTCTTTGTTCCTCGTTCTTGCACCCAGCCACTCAACTGTACCCTTCCAATGCCACCTCCTGAGCATTTCTCCAGAATGGACCATTGAAAATGCAGATCGGACCATGTGACTCTTTGGCTTCAAATGCTCCAGGGGCTCCTTCTCCAGCCTCAGGATGAAAGTGAATTCCTTAATTTGTCTCCCCAAGTACCACCAGAGCCCTCAGCCTGCCTGGTGGTTCCCACAGGGTTCTGTTCTCATCTCGTACCCGCTCTGTCTCATCCCTGCCCACATGGTCCCCTGGTATATCCCACGCTTTGCTTTCACACCATTTCTGTTCATCCTCCAAGACTTGGCTTAATGGTCATCCTCTCTGGGAGGCTCCCAGATCCCTCCCCCAGGCTCAGGCGGCGGTCCCTTGGGGCTGGTCCATATTTCCTGATCATGAGTCCTCCCCACATAGAAGTTGTATTTTATTCACCCTCCCATCTCCCTGGCCCCCAGCCCCACGCACATAACCCAGGACATAAAGTATTCTCCATAAACGTTTCCCTAGACTAGAAAGCAGATTTCAAGAGGTTTAAAGATAAAACATCCTCTCTCAGCCAGAGAGTTTGCAAATGAATGTGATTCAGGAACAGATGGGAGATGGGGCGCCTGGCCTGTTCAGTTGGTAGAGCGTGTGACTCTTGACCTCAGGGTCGTGAGTTCAAGCCCCACTTTGGGCATGGAGCCTACTCAAAATAAAAATTAAAGAAGGAAGGAAGGAAGGAAGGAAGGAAGGAAGGAGCGAGTCTCCAAAGCTGAAATTCTGTGCATGTGGTGGTGAGTGAAGTAGGCAAGGAAGGGGTGGGGTGGGACAGGAAAGGGAGGACGCTGTTTGGTGAGTGGCATGTCCCTGGGAACTTCTCCATGAGCCTTGCCAAGCATTAAGGATGGGGCGCAGCCCAAAGAGAGGCCACAGGAAGCACGTGGGGTCTTCAGCAGAGGGCTCTAGCGTCCCTGTGGTAACCGCCGCAGGTTCAGCTTCCAACACGGCCGCCGGTGCTCAACCCCAGAGGCTGCGGGTTTGTCGGGACAGGCAGCCTTGTCAGAAGTGGTCACAGTCAGGATGGCAGCGGCCCAGGCACGTGGAGATGGCTGCGCTCTGGTCTGCTAAAGGAAGCAGCCCAGTACTGACCGGGTCATCCAGAAGTACTTGCCCTAGGAAGGATTTGGGTCAATTGAAGACTTCAGTCTTTCCAGCCCAGGCCCCCGAGTAGGCTGTGCACTCTCGGCATGGCCAGGTGAGTCCCCTTGACACCAGAGGGCCATCCTGTTCTCAAGACTTCTTGGTCTCTGTCAGTTATTAGGACAGCATCTTCTGGCCTGAGCCAGACCTCCTCAAGACTCCCCGGCATCCTCTTCCTCATTACCCACAGCCTCCTGGGCTACCTCTGCTCTCCAAGGTCAAGACAGAGGCCACATGTAACATGGACCTCTGCTCCCTTCACTACCCAATGGTGGCACTTACAGCCATGACCCTTTGAGGAGAAGACAGAGTCTGGCTCGCAGAACCTTGGGGCAACTGGGGGCCTTGTGTGGTCCAGGAGCATCAGAGGGGCAGGCCATGCCCCTTCTAGGGCCTGACGCAGAAAGCAAACGGGCACATGTTGGGGGTGAGCTGCTGGCCCTATCGTAAGATCTTCTGTGGCCCCTGCTCTTCCCGTCACTACATTCGCCGTGAGGGGAGGTTACTGATGTACCCTCTTTGGAGGCGCCATGTGTCCATGTCCTCCTCATGGGCGCTCATGACAGCACCATCAGCTAGACTCTCAGGAGCTCTGTTTGAGCCCTGAGTCTCCTCATGGGCACGTCCTGCCCAGAGGCCCAGGAGCATGATGCCAAAAGCCTGAAGTAGAGAGAGTTACCCTACAGCTTGGAAAAAGTGGCTCTACCCATTGTCCCCTTGAGATAGCTCCAGAAGGACACAGGACGTGGCAACAGAGGTTCTTCATGACTGCAGACCTGGAAGAGGGGAGTTAGGCTGGAGAGACAAGCCCACCCACCCACAACCAGGAGACTGAAGTGCACTGGGTCACGGAGGGTCGATAAAGTCAGGCCTCTGCAAGGGGTTTCAGGTGGTGTGTTGACTGCTCGGGGTCACAACCTGCCCCTCTTGCTCAACGCCAACTACCCGAAACCAGGAGGGAAGGTGCATGATCCTGATGATGGAATGAGGATTCAAAAGAATCTTGATCCACTGGAATGGTGGGTTCAAGCTTGCAGCATGCCATGGAAGCAGGAGAAATGGCCAATTCACAAACAGATTCCTAGATTCATAACAGTCTGTGGAGACAAAAAGACCATCACGGAGCAGCTGACCACAAGTTAGCATGAGTCAATAACAAGGCCAGATACCTAAGATGCCTTAGTAATGCTAGGCAGCCTGAGAGGTCAGAGGTCCCCCTGCAGAGGCCCAGTGGCATTGTCCTGTGGTGCTCAGCCCTGCTCTGGAACTTGAATGCCCTCTCCGGACAGCCATGACCAGATGAGCCAGGGCCAGAAGACCGAGGCACGAGAAGCTGCCGGAGTCCAGGACAGGACCACCCAAGGGTCAGGAGGAGGGACTGGAAGGGCAGGAAAAAGCCCCCATTGGCTTCTGGTCTTCCATACTAAAAGCAGCCAAGGCGCCTGGCTTGCCAGTATCCCACCACTCTCCCCTGCATTTCCTGAACCTCCACAGACCTGGCCACCAAGACTGGGTCATGGCCACTGCAGGATGACATGAGTCCAGACCAACCTTCTCGGGGCTCTGCTCCCAAGAGAGGGGCTCTGTTTCCCCTTCTCATGTAGCTGGTGCATTCCGTAGAATGAGGATGGGGCTGAATGTGTCAGGGTTGCCCTAGGCCAGGGGAGACTTAGGAACACCTTGACACCCAGGAGGTCACAGGCACTCCTGCACCCCAGGATGGGCCCCTCAGAAGTAGTCCCTCAGTGGCACTCTCCCAGGAGGCAGGACCCTAGACACAGGAAGGATCTGGACAGTTGCTTTTCTGGGCCTCTTTGGAAGGGTAGGTCTCTGCTCTCTGGGTGACCTGCATTTGGAAGGGTAGGTCTCTGCTCTCTGGGTGGCCTGCAGTAAGAACGCTACCCTTACCCCCGTCTCATTAGGGGACAAATCTCATGACAGGTGTCATGTAGTTTATCCAGGGCACAAATACTGCTATTTGAAACACAGGTGTCACAAAACATTAAATGTAGACATACTCCCCTAGGCGGCACCCCCCAGGGGTGTGAGTTACACACCAGTCTCTGTCCCTAAGACACAGGGAAGCATCATAAAACTGTGCAAGGGGCTTCTGAAGGACATAATTTGACGCAAAGAAAAGCCAGCTTCCGAGGAACGGGGACCATGGCAAAGCTACTCGTTCCCACAGGGGACCTTCTCTTTCTGTTAAGCCTTCAGTTTGGAGAACAGGTCTTTGGGGACTGTAAGGGAATTGGCATTTGAGGCAAAATTTGCTGCTCAGCCAGTAAGGACAGCAGGGCAAGAGCAGAGATGAAGGCCTTCCACACCACTGCCAGTTGGGGGTTCCTAATCCAGCTGCCCGCAAAACCACCTGCGATGCCTGGGCCGCTTCCCACCAAATGTGACTCTCCGCAGGCAGGTTTTGTGAGCCCCCCACGGGTTCTGATGGGCCAGGTGGACTGAGGACCACTGCCATGGGCAGACCCAGCCCCCTCCAGGAAAGCAGCCCTTATCCCGAAGGGCAGGAGCACCCACGCCTCTCACACTCCTCAAGTTTCCTGCGGGGGCATGGAATAGGGTGTCAGGATTCCATTCCTGCCTGTGGCCATCTCCGCCCCACTTCCCCACCCCCCATAGGCAGGTGCCTCTGTTCCAGGCTTTGGGGGACCAGATCAATACAGGTCTGGGGGGTGCTGTGCATGAGAAGGAGGTGTAGGCCCCTCAACTGTTCTCGGGGAATAAGGAGCAGGAAGCGGTGGGTCATAGGGAGAGAGGTGGGTCCCAGAAAGGCCCCAGAGACACCTTTTGGGAAGCCTTCAGTTAGTTGTGAGTAGCTGGGAGTGGGGGACTCACACCTGTCCCAAGAATGTTTGAAAATGTCGAGAACTCCCTGATTGGGTCTGGGCAGCCTCCGGGGTTCCATGGGTCCCTAAGGAGGCCACAGCAGAGCACTCAGGGACGGGCTAATGAGCTGGCAGGAAAACAGAGGAAGTCAGTGACCGGAGCAGTGAGGTCCCCACCTTGGTCCAGTCCTTCCAATGGAGCAGTGAGGGAAGAACTTCTAAATTAATAAGATGATGGGGACAGAGCTGTGCCACTGACATGCACAGCGAGTAGAACCGTGCCTCCAAGTGGAGAGGACATTGCAGCTGTGCCTTCGAAATGCACCGGCAAGGGGAGGAGGAAGTCCCAATGAAGCAAGGAGAGAGCCGCAGTGATGTGCAAATACATTGGGTAGCCGAGCGCTGCCTCCGGCGGGGTCTCAGTGTGGCTCAGTGCCTTCCGCGTGCAGAGGGGACAGGACAACTGCCGCCGAGTGCACAGCACATCAGAGCAGTGATGTCTAAAATGGTTGACAATGGAACGGTGCCTTCAAAAGACTGTGAACGTCAGCAGCTGTGCCTTTTCAGTGCAAAGGACAGGGGAACATGGACTTCCAACTGGAGCGGATAGCGAACACAGCCTCAAACTGGGGTCTCATTTCCTTGCTGGCTGTCAGCTGGGGGCCAGCCTCGGCTCCTAGATGTGGCTCTCGGCTCCCTGCAATGGACCCCTCCACCCCTCTGCCAGCAACCGCGCATCTGGTCCTTCTCACACTTGGAATCCCTCTGATACCCCTCCGTGTTGCTTTCCTCTGGTCTCTTCCAACTCGTCTCTCTGCTCCCTCACCGCCTCTTCTGCTCCCTAGTCTGTGATTAGGGACTCACAGAGGGCCCACCTGCATGTTCCCGGATTGGCTTACTATCTGAAAGCCAGCTGATGAATAACCTTAATTACATCTGCAAAGTCCCATCACAGCAACTCCTAGAATACCGTTTGACTGAACAACCAAGGGACAAGAGTCTTCAGGGGACATCCTGAGAATTCTGCCTGTGAGAGTTTTATGGTAGAGCTTCCCACTGTCTTTAATTTGCTAGTTAATTTTTTTTTTATGTCAGGTGGGTCTGTTAGGATTAGATTCAGTTGAGTAGGTCGGAAAATCCAACCCAACTGCAGGCATTCTCTCATGAAATGAGACTGGAGGCTGGCCATTCAGGCAGTTCCATGAAGCAACAATAACACAGGCTCCTTCACTGTTTCTAACCTTGTGATCGCTTCATGGAACAGATGGTGGCTGGAGGCCCAGCCATCACATTCACATTCCAGGCTGGGGATGGCCAGGAAGGGTTGATATTCCTTCTGGCTGGGGCACCTTCCTCTAAGCAGCCTTCCCAGAAGTCACTCCCAGACCTTGAATGTACATTTCATTGGCCAGAGCCTGATCATAAGGCCACACTGAGCTCCAGGGAGGCTGGGAAGCATGCTCTTCGGGCGGGGCTCTCTGCTGCCTGGAATAAGGCCAGGGTTCTGTGGCTTAGGGAGAATAGAAGTGGGGCATTGGGTGGTTCCCGAAGTCTCCGCCACCCTTGGCTATCCCAAGCGCATTTGACTACAGATGCCTGTTTTCTCAGAGTGCAGCTCAGGAGAGATGACTCTTTCCCTTTAACCTACAGGAAAATGCATTACATCTGGCTGCCTGATACACGTATGTTCTACTCCCCTAGCCCCAAAGTAGCGGAGGTATCCTAAGGTCAAATTACAAGGACAGAAGAGAATATCAACAGAGGGTCAGAGGATGAACCCCAAGAGGCTGAAAACATCAAGGCTTTGATGAAGGGGCAACGAGGGTGAATCCCATTACCCAGTGGGGGACCCATAAGATCAATTCCTGCCATCTACGAAGCAGAGTCCGCTCACTGGCCAGGCCAGGTGTACACCAGGGTGAAGAAGGCACCAGGCCCAGCTGCAGGCTGGTCCCTTCAGAAGGAAGTGTGCCTTCCCCGGGGACTATGGGTGTCAGCAGGTTGGAGCTGGAGGGGAAGGCTAAAGGAAGAAGCTGGAACCAAGGACCTAGACCAAATCAGGGACCAGGCAGGGAGCTTGGAGTCCAGATAGAGACTTACTTCAAAGTCAGCGGGAGGCAGTGAGGTGGCAAATGGGCAGGTGGCCAGCAGTTTGGCAAAGGGAGGCCGCGGGCTGGGCGCAGCTGGACTTAGATTCACAGGTGAGACCCAGGTGAGGGCAGATACAAGGCTCCGGGCAGGTGAATGCAAGCAAGTCTCAGCAGGTGGCGAGCGGTGGAGGTCAGGAAGGCTGAGCAAGGCAGCAGGAAGGAGGAGCCCCACAAGCAGCAGGATCCTGGCCCTCCAGGGTCCAGGACTCCACCTTTCTCAAAACCAAAGTTCTGACAAGAAGGCTCAAGCAGCTCTTCTTGGGTAGACGTCAGGCCGCCCAGAACACCATGGAAACTTGCAGAGGGAAGAGGATTTCTGCTGCCGGTCGGCAGGGGGGCACAACCGGAATACCCTCTTCTGATTCTGTCTGGCAGAAAATATGAGATTCTGCAGCAGTGCCCACCTAGGGAGCAGCCCCGGGCCTCCCTGTACCTCCGCGGCGGCCGGAGGCAGTGGACGGCTGGTCCCCTGTGAATGTCGTGGCCCCCAGGTGAGCCCACTTGCTCATAATACTTCCCTACTTAAAAGATTCCTGCCCCCTAATGAAGTCCTGTCCCCAGTGTGGGCTGCCTGCTGGGGCAAAGGCAGGGTTTGGTGTTCAGGCAGCCCTGCTTCAGCCTCCCCTCCCCAGGCTGAGGAAGACTGCCCTTCCCGGCCTCTCTTGCAGCGGGACTGGGGCCCTGGGATGAATCCTGCTGAACAGGCTGTCAGCGGAAGGAAAGCGAGTTACCCCCCCAGCACGTCTCCCCACTAAAGCACAGTAAAAGCCGGTGTGAGGTCCCAGGACTCTGCTCCCGGCATGGGGTGGCTGAAGCTGCACAGAGGGATGGCCAGCTTACAGGACGGTGAGGCCTCCCTCAGCCTGGATCCCTGGGCGTTGGCAGAGCCGCCAAACCCAGCAGCCCTCCCCCTCCCCACCCCCATATACACACGAACCCCGGCCAGCACCGCACATGGACCCGAGTGAAAAATAACTCCTCGTTGAATTAGGCACTGGATCTGTGGTTACTCAGTTCCTGAAACCTAGCCGAAACCATCCTAACTAAATACAGCCACCACGTGGACCAGGCACCCTCCAGCATCTTCACGTGCTGGCCAACCCTCCCACAACCAACTGTTCTCACCAGCGACATCTGCCACACCCTGCCACCCCCAGACACAGCCACCGTGAAGGCCTCTGTGCCCCAACAGGCCAGCCTGTTGTGCTTCTGTCTCTCCACCACTGAATGCTCTGTGTCTGGACCCTGGTGTCCTTCTGTGACTCTCTGCACCTGCACTACCCAGCGGGGCCTCCCCAAGAGCCCTCAGGCTGGGTACAGGGGTGGGAGGCCCAAGGACCTGTCCCCATGGCCACACCTCTCCTCTGAGAGTGTAATTGTTTCTGTTCATTTCTCCGCTAGACTTGAGTTTCTGAGAAGTGAGACTACATCACTGGGAGAACTCGGGGCAGGCTCCCAAGGACACTCCACAGATTTGGTGTGTGAAGGCCTTGCTTGGGACAGAACCACCCGGAAGGCACATTTCCAGGCAAGTGGTCTCAGGTCTCACTTCCATGTGCAGCCAGAGGGAACCTCAACTCAGAGCCTCTTTTTGGGGGGTTCCAAAGACTCCCTCGGCACCTTCCCCAGGGCACCTTCTTCCCATGGGACAAGCCGGGGTCAGAACCATCTCCCCACCACAGGTCATGATCGCCCCCCCCCCAACCTGAGGCCTCTGGCCATTTCTGTAGCAACAGCTTTCCCGGCCTGGAAAGACTGGGAGACAAGCCAGTGTGTGGGCTCCCCATCCTGTCCAGGTGTCAGCTACAGCAGCCTGTCCGGAGCCGAGGAAATGTGTGTATTGAAAAGGAAAGGAAATATTAAAAACCTGTGTGTGTGTGTGTGTGTGTGTGTGTGTGTGTGTGTGTGTGTGTAAAGCTGAAACAAAGATTTATAATTTGGATCCTTATAAGAAACCCTGGACAGAGGAGCACTTCCAGAAACAGAAAGGCTCTGAATGTGACTTGAAGTTGTCCTTGGGCAAAGTGCATCTCTCCAAAACAATTAGTCCAGGAGAGAACAGGACATCCCACCTAATGGGGCAAACTGAAATTAGAGCTAAAAATAATTTCAGGTGAATTTTGCCAAGAATTCAAAAGACCATTCAATCCACAAACCTTCACCAAGAGCTGTGCTGGAACCACGGATGAATGGAAGAATATTTCTCCGACTCTGCTTAAAAAAGGAGGAAGCCTAAATTAGTAGGAGCTATCGAAAGGACCAGGGTACAAAGATGTGCTAAGCGATCATGAGAAAATAAAATCATTTGTCTTGTTGTTTCTCCATAGACAAGGCTTCTAAAGAGACCAGTCACTTTCTTCTCTTTTGAAGCAGACACGCTGGAAGGTTCTGGATCAAATGTCAGCAAACCCATGGGATGTACTGAGACCCACAAACACTGAACCGATGAAGTCACTCTGGAGTCTTGAAGAGATGGAAAGCAAAATACCATCTTGGAAATGTCGGCCAAAACAAGTCTCCTATGGTTTTACTCAGCCACTAGACCAGATGAGTCTGAATGCACTTAGCCTAACCTGTAGCCCTGGTGTCCTCCGCCAGAGTCACGCCCAGCACCATTTTCACTAGCACTGGGACAACAGAGAATGCCTTTTTATCTGTTTTGCTTTTTAAGATTTTATTTAATTATTTGACAGAGAGAGAATGCACGAGCAAGGGGAGCGGGAGGGAGAGGGAGAAGCAGACTCCCTGCTAAGCAGGGAGCCTGACGTGGGGCTTGATCCAGGACCCTGAGATCATGATCAGAGCCCAACCAAACCAGACGCCTAACCAACTGAGCCACCTAGGTGTCCCAAGAACACCTTTTAATCTGCTTCTTCACTGGGCCATTGGTGTGTTAATAGTCCCTACTTCCCACAGCGGAAATGATATGATGAATATTCAGCACTTAAAATAGTTCCTGCCACATGGCAAAGGCTCAACAAATGGTAGTAATTCCCCGTAGAATCTGGGGCTCATTCACACATTGAGAATCATGGTGGCATGACCCCATGAAGGAGGAAGCTTTGGAAGGAAATCATGCAGACTTTCCAGACTCCACTAGGGGGCCTACGCTCAAGTCAGCCAGTCTGGGAGATGACATCTCAGTATTTGGGGACCTTTTTTCAGCCCAGCTTTCAACAGGGCCTAAGTACATTCTCTCGGATACCTGCAGTGGCACATTTGCTGCCTAGATACCAATTTTTGGAAAAAGATAAAAGTCGTTTTCAGCTGAAGCTGGTGAATTAAATAGGCAATCGAGATGAGTAATATCATCTGTTTAAAAGTGGATTAGGATGATGACATAAGGAAACCGGTTCTCTTCAGTGGCTCCTGAGAGCAGGGGTATCTCTAGCGATCTGACCCCTCCTAGGCTCCGGGAGGCTGGTGCAACACTGCCACCTGGTGAAGCCTAGGAGAACGGCAGGGCAGTTCTTAAAAGACCACTAAGTCTAAGCATTGAGCGGAAGGGGGAGCCCCTGGACACCTCCAGCAACTCTGCCCAGATCTCCTCTTCCCCGCCCCCCACCCTTTCACCGAGTGTTCATCTGAAGTTTAATTAATGCAATCTGCTCAGCTAACTCTAAGTCTTTGCCAGGCAGTTAGTATTTCCTTCCATTCCTTTTTCTTTTTAAACCCAGAGATGTGAATCACACATTTTAGACAATTTTATATGCATTGCATGCATATATCTTAACCGGAGCGTTTTGACAGATACACAGTTGTGTAATCCATATCCCCAGTTGAGATAAGCAGCATTTTCATCACCCTAGAATATATCCCTGTGCCCCTCCCCAGGCAGTGACTCTTCTAATTTCTGTCATCAGAGATCAGTTTTGTCTTTTCTAGAGTTCCATGTAAACAGAATCATGTAGTCTGTCCTGTAGTGTTCTAACTTCTTTCACTCCATGTGATGTTTTTGCAATTTATCCGTGTATCAGGAGCTCAATCTGTTTATTGTGGAGTGATAGTCCATTGTGTGACTATGCCATAATTGGTCTTTCTATGAAGCTGTGGGACATCTGGGCTGTATCCAAGAGTAGTACTATGTACTGGGAGCATTCTGTTTAATTTTTTTTGTGAACAAATATTTTCACATCGTGGGCAAATATTCAGGAGTCAGCTTTTGGGTCAATGGGTAGGTATGTGTCTATCTTTATAAGAAACTGCCAAATCATTTTCCAATATGGTGGTAGAATTTTTGCCTTCCTGCCTGCAGTATCTCTTTTATTTCTAAAGTTTGGAGGAGTTCAGTTCTACCTGAACAGCAAAACAAAGAGAAGAAGCCTATATTATGTCAGCATTAGGTGAGCCAGATGTTTGATAAAACTCACCACACTTTAGGGGCACCTGGGTGGCTCAGTTCATTAAGCGTCCAGCCCTTGATTTTGGCTCATGTCATTTCGGCCTTGAAATGGAGTCCCTCGTCTGGCTTAGCGCCCAGCCTGCTTAGGATTCTCTCTCTCCCTGTTCCTCTGCCCCTCCCTCCCTTCACGTGTGTACAAGTGCTCTCTCTTTCTAGTAAATAAGAAGGTAGTATGTATACTCGAAGGAAAGGATAGAGGGGCCAGCATGAAGGGCTCCCACTTTCTCCATTTCATCATAACAAAATAATGGGAGCTCAAAGTCTCAGTGTAGATATCTAACAAAGGACTTGTGTCAAGAACATATCAAGAACTCCCACAAATGAATAAAAATATTCTTTTGAATGGACAAAAGACTCGACTAGTCACTTTTTTTAAAAAAAGATTTTATTTATTTATTTATTTATTTGACAGAGAGAGAGAGAGAAAGCACAAGTAAGCACAGTAGCAGGCAGAGGGAGAGGGAGAAGCAGGCTCTCTGCTGAGCAGGGAGCCTGATGCGGGACTTGATCCCAGGACCCTGGAATCATGACCTGAGCCGAAGGCAGCTGCTTAACCAACTGACCCACCCAGGTGCCCCTTGACTAGTCACTTTTTAAAAAGTAGATATCCAAATGTCTGATTAGCATTCAAAAGAGTGATTAGTGTCATTAGTTATCAGAAAAATGAAAATTAAAACCACCATGAGAGAATACTAACCAGGCAGTGAAAATTTAAAAGACAAAAGTTACAAAGTGTTGAAAAACTGAATCTCTCATACTTTGCCGATAGTATTGTAAATTGCTAAAGTCCTTTGGAAACCATTTGACATTGTCTTCTAAAATTAAACATTTTCAGGTTCCATGACCTAAGAATTCTCCTAAACATATGTATCCAAGAGAAAAACATATGTCTACCAGGAATGTGCATAACAGTTATACTCATAATAGCCCCAAACTGGTGGACAACTCAAATATCCATCAACAGTAGGATGGATAAACAAAAGGCCACATAGTCATACAACGGAATACTACACCATCAGTGAAAAAGAACAAATGACTGATACACATGCAAGATGGTTGAATTACACAAAATGTGGAGTGAGGAAACCAGATACAAAAAAAATACATACTATATGATTTTTTAAAAAGATTTATTTACTTATTTCAGTGAGAGTGAGAGAGAGCGAGCACATGCAAAGGTGGGGAAGGGCAGGGGAAGATGGAAAGAGAGACACTCAAGCAGACTCCACACTGAGCAGGAAGCCCGACATGGGGCTCAGTCTCATGACCCTGAGATCAGACCTGAGCCCAAACCAAGAGTTAGGCACTTAAGCAACTGATGGGTGGCCTAAAACTATATGATTTTTTAAACGGTGTTCAAGAATAGGTAAAACTAGTCCAGGATAGTAGAAACCAAAACAGTTATTACCTTGGGGGACAGGGAGGTGAGAGGCTGGGAAGATGAGGTGGGGTGGGGTGGATTGACAGGAAATAGGCAAGGAGGAGTCTTCAGGAATAATGAAAATGTTCTGTATCCTGACTTAAAATTTGTTGGTGGTTACGTGGGTCTATGCTTATGTAAAAGTTCATCAAGCTGTATACTGAAGATTTATACACGTTAGGAATGTTTAACCTCAATTAAAATAAAATTTGGGGCGCCTGGGTGGCTCAGTGGGTTAAAGCCCCTGCCTTTGGCTCAGGTCATGATCCCAGGGTCCTGGGATCGAGGCCCACGTCGGGCTCTCTGCTCAGCAGGGAGCCTGCTTCCTCCTCTCTCCTCTCTCTCTGCCTGCCTCTCTGCCTACTTGTAATCTCTCTCTCTGTGTCAAATAAATAAATAAAATCTTTAAAAAAAAACCCTTTAAAAAAAAAATAAAATAAAATTTGAAAAAGAAATCAGTGAACCCACAGTGATATTACAAAAACAGTGTGGGACGTGGTGATGGAAAACTGTTCTCTTTGTAAGAATGCCAGCTACCGAGCTACTCGATGTACGAGGAATGATAGAATTAGAAAAATACCATTCTCTAATACCAATTTCCCTGATGGTTCAACGAGCCCAAAAACACTAGAGGAAGGTTGTTGCTGGGACACGAAGTATTCACAGATTACTTATTAAGTCCCAAAGGAGAGATCATTAATCACAATGAAGGGACTCGGACCACACGTAAGCAAAGCAACGATTTAGCAATAAGAATAATAGGAGAAACTGGCATCGTGATTCTCTTGATGTCACTTGGGGATTACACAACCTCTATGTGGACTTCTTGCCAAAAATGCCTACTCTGAACCTAATCATGAGAAAGTAATCCAAAGATACAGACTGTGGGGCATTTGACATAACAACTGGCCTGGACTTCTCGAAATGTTAATGGCATGAAAGACTAGAGCGGTCGAGACCATTCTAGACTGAAGAAGACTAAAGAGGCAGGACAAACATTGCAATATGTCATCATGGATTGGAAACTGGGCGGTGGGGCTGTAAATGACATTTTGAGATAAGTGTGGATAAGTTAAAACTGGCTCTCTGTTAGATAACATTATTGAAGAAACGTTACACTTCTTGAGTTGAATGATGGCGTGGTGCTTAAGTTGGAGAATGTATTTGCTCATACAAAATGTAAACTGATCCCTATTCTTACAAAACATGTGACATCAGGATGAAATGCCACAATGTAGGCAATTTAGTTTCAAGCAGTGCAGCAGAGGAAAACATAACAGACAAAGCAAATGTGGTAGAAGAGAAAGGAGGAGAAGGAAGCGAGGAAAGGAGGGAAGATCTTCAGCTTCCTTCCTGCTGTTATTTCACTGTAAAATTCATTAGGTTAATAAAATACTGCCATTTCTTCCTCCCTTCCTTCCTCCCTCCCTCCCTCCCTTCTTTCCTTCCTC
>LNAC01000033.1:2757664-2819989 GCA_002007465.1 Ailurus styani | reverse complement strand
TTTTAAAGATTTTATTTATTTATTTGACACAGAGAGATCAGATCACAAGTAGGCTGAGAGGCAGGCAGAGAGAGAGAGAGGAGGAAGCAGGCTCCCTGCTGAGCAGAGAGCCCGATGCGGGCCTCGATCCCAGGACCCTGAGATCATGACCTGAGCCGAAGGCAGGGGCTTTAACCCACTGAGCCACCCAGGCGCCCTTGCATGCCAATCTTAACAACCTGGAATTTGGGGATTCAAGAGCCACTGGAGGCCAGGAGACAAGGACTTGGCCCGGAGCAGGGTGATGAGTTAGATCTAGGACACCACATATGATTGAGACCCTTCGTGAAAAGGAGACAGAAAATAAATCCAACCACCAAAAAGTGGAGTTCATAGGGACATTTAAGTGAGCACCCCCCAAGCTTGGTGATGGAAGTTGGGGATGGGGTGATTTTCCTCTGATAAATCATAATCACAGACCAATCCCAGGAGGGTTTGGCATTTGAGGTAATATTTCCTGCATGATCCAGGAAATCTGAATCAACAAACTGGATTTATTCAATTCTTCTCTGGAGAAACACCCCACCACACATTTTTCAGTATTCCCACAGAGTAAGGTCAATAACATTTAAGCTCATAACTCATGATTATGAAACCATGAGAAACCAAGCCAGATTAAAGTAGAACATTATCTTTAAAGTTCTGAGAGAAAAATAACAGCCAGTCCAGAATTCTTTACCTGGTGAAATATACATAAAAAATAAAGACATCAGTCAACAAAAACTGACATTTTACTATCAGCAGATCCTCACCAGAGCAACCTCTTAAAGATCTCATTCAGAAAGAAAGGATATGTCTCCAGAAGGAAGTTCTTCTGCATTGCAAGAAGGAGTAGAGTGGTGTGGGTGAAATAAACAGTGACAATGTTAGCACTTATAATACTTGAGATGGTAGGAGGGGGAGCGCGGTCAACTTATTGCAAACACTGACCCAGTGCTTCTCCCCTCCCTGTGTCCCCACTGTCTGTGATGTGATTGCACAGCTCCTTTAATACAGAGGTGGAGTCTCTTTCCCCACCTCTTGAATCAAGGCTGGCCTTGTGACTTGCTTTGGCCAATGGAATGCAATGAAAGTTTGGGTGTGCTAGATTTGAGCTGAGGCTTCAAATGGCCCTGCATGCCTCTTTCTATTCTCTTGGACCTCTGCCACCAGGAGAGCATGTCTGAGCTAGCCCGCTGAAATAGTCAGGAGGACAACAGAGCCATTCCATCCAAGGCCTTCTTCTACCAGCCAGCCACTGCCAACCCACCCCCTGACTAGAGACACAGGACTCATCCACGCTGAGGTCAGAGCAGCAGCACCATCCAGCTGACCTGAAGATTCATGAGGAATCATACATAGCTGTTGTTTTAAACCCCTCCATTTTAGGGGTTCCTGAGTCATTTAAGTGTCTGACTTTGGCTCAGGTCATGATCTCAAGGTCCTAGGGTCCTGAGCCCCACACGGAGCCCTGTGCTCAGGGGGGAGTCTGCTTCTCCCTCTCCCTCTGCCCTTGCCCCCCCCCACTCGTGCTCATACTCTCTCTCAAATAAATAAAATCTTAAAAAAAACCCACTAAATTTTAGACTGGTTTGTTATGCAGCAACAACTAACTGATACAGTAGTGATTGAATTGAAAACATTCTAGGGTCCTTAATGTCTTTGTAGGAACAAAAATGATATTCCTTTTAGAGTTTCAGTTAAACATCCTTTAATTTAGCTTGTTTAAAATGTTAACAATAACCATTAAAAAGAATAGAAACAGAGTATATACATCTCAAACCTGTAAAGTAAAAAATAAAACTTATTAATCAATCTAAAAAAAAACAAAAAAGAAGAGGGGAAAGGCAAATAGAAGAACAAGACTAACTGGTAAAAACATATTAGTGTAATGGTTAATTTTATGTGTCAGTTTGATGGGGCCAGGGGTGCCCAAAAATCTGGCTAAATACTATTTCTGGGTGTGTCCATGAAGGTGTTCCCAGAAAAGATTAGCATTTGAATTGGGGGGCTGAGAAAATCAGAGAGCCTCCCCAGTGTGGGTGGGCATCGTCCAGTATGTTATGGGCCTAAAGAGAACAAAAAAGCAGAGTGTTGAATTAGCTCTCCCTACCTGACTGTTGTCTTGAGACATTGGTCTTCCGCCCTCGGTGTTCTTGGTTCTCTGGCTTTGGACTTGGGCTGGAATGACACCACCAGCTTTCCTGGGTCCCCAACTTGTAGATGACAGGTCATGGCACAACAGTTTCCATAAATGCATGAGCCAATTCCTTATAATAAATATCACTATTTATCCAATAGTACATATATATATACACACACACACACATATATGTATATACATATGTGTGTTTATGTGTATGTGTGTGTGTGTGTGTATATCTTAATCTTATTGGTTGTGTGTTTCTGGAGAACCCCAACAGACCGTTTAAGAAGTGGGAAAAATAATTAAGTTGGATAATCCCAAGAATGCAAGTATTCTTTGACATTAGAAAATCTATCATTTAAAAAAATCTATCATTATAATTTGCCATCATCTCAAAAGATGCACATTTTACTTCTGTCCAAGAAAACATTTTTAAAAAATATAAAAAAGACAGATTCCATTATATTCATCATTTTTATTGGACTACACCATCATAAAGCACACATGATGAAGAGGTCATAAATGACTATATCAATAATACCTAAGAGTTATATAGCACTTGATAGCTTACAAATCACTTTCTATCCATTATCTACATCTAGCCACTCTGAAGGAGGTATTACATTTTTCAAAAATATATAAATGAGGAAACAGATTTAAAGGGATGAAGTGATTTGTCCCAAATCCCAGTTATTTTCATTCTTTATTTGTTGGTTCTCTATGATATCCTGTTATATATCAAACTTAAATGAACAGATATCTATCTACATATGGGTAATACATAATAGAAAAAGAAAAACACCAAAACTCTGAATTCAACTCTCCAGTGGTTTTTACATGCTCTTGGAACAAAGCTATAAATAAAAAAAGTTAACAAAATAGCTTATATGTTTATATACTTAATCATACCTACCTTTCCTTCTCAAATTTGTAATCTACAATTAAATACTGGCGTTTCCTCAACTTAAACACCATAGTTCCTTGAAAGCTAGATGAGGCTTGCAGCCTGATAGTTTCTACCTACCAACTTGCCAACTTATATCAGAGGAACAAGTGAGCATTCCTCTTGGTACTTAATCCTAACTAGTTGCATATACCTGTGTATGCCACAAAACTTTCACAACTACCTGACCTGCTATTTTGGTGTCAAATAAAAGGATGTCATGGGAAATACGTAGCAGTGCTTTTCCCTACTTCTCAAAGTATAGCTAAAACCATGGACATTCTGTATGAAACAACCTAAGATTCTGAAAGGTGGGGAGAATACAGACTGTCTGGGGACCTCAGGACCTGAAGAACAACACAGGCTGCATTCCTTGGGTTTTCCTTTTCTCTCATCTATCCCAGACTGGATTCTGAAGAAGCTAGCAACCAAGAAATGCCAACGGGCAGAGACCACCCCCACTCCCCAAAAGACCCAAGAAAAGTCTGTTCTTTCTGGACAAAGGATGAGGAAAGAAGTGGCCTAGCAAGACAGAAAACTTGTGGAAAATACCCATCCTACTCCAGCCAAAGACCCTAGACCAAATGGGGAGCCCACACTTCTACCCTCCCCAGTCTGTAACGAGGCTCCTCCATGCTCCACCCCACACCACAGTGGTATCAGAGAAGGTCAAGTCAGGACAGAATTTTCCAAACCAACTCTTTCCCCATCCCACCCTGGCAGTGTCCACTGGAGACCACGTGGGAAGTAGGCTTCCAATCCTACCGAGACAAGACGTGTCTCCCCTTCCTTGCTCGTGTCGTGTCAGTAGAGGCCTGGTAGGGAGTTGTAACCCCCACCCATACCCGACAGAAGTGAGGACCCCTATCCTGGTGTCAGTGGAGGCCAATGCTGAACCTGCATTTCCAACACCAACTTACAGTAATAAGCAGTATCCCCTCAACCCTTTCTCCAAAGAGTCCTGCCCAAATAGAAGCTTTAAATAGAACACAGAGTCTCACAACATAATACTCAAAATGCCCAGATTTCAACTGAAAATTGCCAGCACACACAGAAGGAAAATCTCAACTTGAATAAGACAACCCACAGATGCCAACACTGAAATGACACAGATGTTAGAATTACCTGATAAAAGATTTAAAACAGCCATCATAAAATGCCTTGATGAGCAATGACAAACATGCTTGACACAATTTTAGAAAATAGCTTCAGGGGCGCCTGGGTGGCTCAGTGGGTTAAAGCCTCTGCCTTCGGCTCAGGTCATGATCTCAGGGTCCTGGGATCGAGGCCCGCATCGGGCTCTCTGCTCAGCAGGGAGCCTGCTTCCTCCTCTCTCTCTGCCTGCCTCTCTGCCTACTTGTAATCTCGCTCTGTGTGTCAAATAAATAAAAATAAAATCTTTAAAAAAATAGCTTCAGTAAAGAAATAGAATACAGTCAAATGGAACTGAAAAATAGAAAAGAAATAAAACCCAGTGATGGAGTCAACATCAGAATGGAAGGGGCAGAGGAAAGAATCAGTGAGGTTGAAGATAGAACAATATAAAATACCCAACCTGAACAGAAAGAAAATTACTATGGATAGAATTGTGTGTCAACCAACCCCCAACCACCAATTCATGTTGAAGCCCTAAACAATGTGACTGGATTTAAAAATAGAGTTTGTAGAAGGTAATTAAGGTTAAATGAGGTCATAAGTATGGGATCTTAAGCTGATAGGATTGGTAGCCTTGTAAGAAGAGAGAATTCTCTCCTCGCACATGTGAGTGGAGGAAGGGCTGTGAGGACAGAGCAAGAAGGTGGCTGTCTACAAGCTAGGAAGAGAACCCTCTTACCAGACACCAAATCAGCAGGCACCTTGACCTTGGCCTTCCCAGCCTCTAGAATGGCGAGAAATGAACTTCTGTTGTACGAGCCCCCCAGTTTATGGTATTTGGTTATGGCACCCCCAATCAGATTAACAGATTTTGGCACCTAGAGGAGGGGTGCTGCTCTAACAAATACCCAAAGATGTGGAAGCACCTTTGGAACTGGGTAATGGGTAGAGGCTGGCAGAGCTTTGAGGTGCACGCTCTAAATATGGATGTTAAAAGCCATTCTGATGAAACCTCAGACAGAAATGAGGAACACGTTATTGGAAACTGGAAGGCAATCCTTGTAAAGAGGTAAAGATCTTGGCTGGACGGTGTTCCAGTGTTTTGTGGAAGGTAGAACTTGTGACCAAAGAAACTGTGGACATTCAACACAGATTTCCAAGCAAAGTGTTGAAGGTGCAGCTTGGGCCCTCCTTACTGCTTATAACAAAATGCGAGAGGTGAGAGATAAATTGAAGGACTTGTTAAGCAAAAGCAAAAACAAAACCCTAGAACTTAGAGGTTCGGAAAATTCTGTCCACCCATATTGCAAAATGTGAGAAAGCTGGTTCTGCAGAGAATGCTAAAGGTGTGGCTGAACAACCATTTGAAAAAGAGAGCAGGGGTGTGACTCATGGGTGTGATTCAGTTCAGCCATCTCCACAGAAGCCCAGGATGGTACCAGCAGAAACACGCCAGCTGGGACTCAAGGGACAGAAAAACTAGACAAATGTTGGAAGACTCTCAGATTTCTTAGTTTCTACAGGACTGGACAATAAAGCTACTCAGCCACAAACATGCTCTATGTTTCAAAAACAGAATGACTCAAGTCAATTTCAGGACCATCACTGCCTCCTGTTTCAAAGGGTGGGGACATCGCCTCAGTTTCAATAGGCCAACTGACCTCCAACCAAAGTTTTGGAGGCAGGGCTACCCAGCAGAGCCTTGGTGCTGAGACTAATGTACAGTGGGTCCAGAAGGTGTGATCACTGCCTCAGGGGGTCTATAAGATGGGGCATCCAGCCAAATAGCATTGTTCTCAAGACTTGAGATTTTATGGAGTTTGTCTTGCTGGGTTTTGGACGTGCTGGGGACCTCTCACTCCTTCCTTCTTTCCTATTTCTCCCTTTGGAATGAGAGTATCTATTACATGCCTGTCCCACACTCATATTTTGGAAGTATATAACTTATCTGGTTTCACAGGTTCACAGCTGAACAAGAATTTTGCGTCAAGATAAATTATACCTTAAGCCTCATCCCATATCTGATTTATGTGATATTTAGGTAAGACTTCAGACTTGGTGCTGGAATGAGTTAAGATTTGAGGGGTTGTTAGGATGGAGCAAGTGTATTTTGCATGAACAAGAATTTGGGGGAGCTAGGGGCAAAATGCTATGGACTGACCTGTGTGCCCCCCAAATTTATATGTTGGAGTGTTAACTCTCAATGTGATTGCATGTGGACACAGGGCTTCTCAGAGGTAATTAAGGTTAAATGAGGTCATAAGGCTGGGGTCCTAACCAGATAGGACTGGCAGCTTTATAGGAAATAGAAGAGAGAGTTCTCTTTTCCCAAGCAAGCACCAAAAAAAGGCCTCATGAGGACAGCAAGAAGGTGGCCCTCTGCAATCCAGGAAGAGAGCCCTCACCAGGGGCCAAAGGTGACACCTTGATCTTGGATTTCCCAGCCTCCAAAACTGTGAGAAATTCATTTCTGTTGTTTGAGCCACACAGTCTACATTATTTTGTTATGGCAGCCTGAGCAGTTTGAGATAAAAATATACTCTGGGGGGGGGGGAACCAGAAGAAAAACAGAGCCTCAGGAACCTGTGGGACTACAAAGATCTAACATGTGTGTCACCAGGGTCCTGGAAGGAGAGAAGGAGTGAGGGCTGGAAAATGCGTTCAAAGAAATAATGGCTACAAATGCCCCAAATGTGGTGAAACATAAACGTACGGATTGAAGTTCAGAAAACAGGATAAACTCAAAGAAATCTACATCAAGAGACATCATCAAACTTGTGAAAACTAAAAACACAATACTCAAAATATGTGCAATAATGTTCGAAGTGTCAATGAAAAAAAAATATAATACAAAGCTGTCATGTGCCTCTACCCAAGAATAAAATGGTGAAAGGTATTTCAAAGTCTTTTAGAATCTTTCACAATCCAATATGCAGTGTCAGCTCAGGTCTACAACTTAATTTGACTATGGTATGGATAAGCCTAAAGTACAAACTACATACAAATGAGGTAAAATCTTTATAAATAAGCACATTCTCAGGTTAACTTAGCTTAAAATAGGTAGCTTAAAATAGACTGAAAACATCAAAGGTCCCCTCTATACCTTCTCTTTCTAGGCTGTCAGTCTTGACCTCTGGAGTTAGTATGATTCTTAGCAGTCTGTGAATCAATAAGCAAGGTCTCCGAGACAAAAAGTGCAGAAGCAGACCGCCACGCTAACGCACCTTGGCATCAGAGTGGAAACTCTGCACCTGGCCAACTAACGAGTCTAATATTGTCCCTGGTTGGGAGCGCTCATTTGAGTAGTTATCTCAATCAACATTTCTTGAGTTCACTCTCCCAGTTCTTTGTCTCGATCCTTCTCATCTATCTCCTAAGTGACCCTGTACTTAAGCCTAAAGACCACTTCCCTTCCACCTCCACTCCCAACCTGGACAAACTCACTGTGAATTCTCAGTCTCTTATTTCTGCCTCTGCAATTCCCCTAAAGAACCCCTCATCTCTTTAAAGCTTCATCTCCTTAGCATTAAGAGATGACCCAGCCCAGACAAGAGATCTTCTTTGCATCATCGCACACCCTATTTCTCCCACAAGGATTTGGAAGCTTACATACACCTTAGGGTGTTGGAAATAATCTTCCTCTTTCCCCAAGGAAATTCAAAGTCCTTTGCTGCACTGAAAAAATGTAAAACCCCTCCTTCACATTCTAAGCAAGCTATGTCCCGTATCAGCAATGACTTCTCAATTAATATCTTTTGCGTAACACACTCTGAAATTCCATTGTAGCCCTCACATCACGTATAGTAATTGTTCGATAAATATGTTCTAAATGTACCACATTTACATAGTGTTTATCCAGTATGAATTCTCTTTTGCTGGCCAAAGGCTGAATGTTCACTAAAGGCTTTTCCATATTCTTTGGTTTTCCCTCCAGCATGAGTTTTCTGATGTTGAGAAAGGGATGAACTCTGGCTGAAGGCTTTTCCACATTCCTTACACTTATAGGGCTTTTCTCCAGTGTGAGTTTTCTGATGCTTTGTAAGAGATGAGCTCTGGCTGAAAGCTTTTCCACAGTCCTTACACTTATAAGGTTTCTCTCCAGTGTGTGTTCTCTGATGACGAATAAGGGCTGAGCGGTCACTGAAGGCTTTGGTACAATCATTGCATTTATAGGGTTTCTCCCCAGTGTGAGTTCTCTGGTGTTGAGTCAGGGCTGAACAGTAGCCAAAGGCTTTCCCACACTCATTACACTCATAAGGCCTCTCCCCAGTATGAGTTCTCTGGTGCTGAATAAGGCCTGATCGATCACTAAAGGCCTTCCCACATTCATTACACTTATAGGGTTTCTCTCCAGTGTGAATGACCTGATGCTGGGTAAGGAATGTGCTCTGGCTAAAGGCCTTCCCACACTCATTACACTCGTAAGGTTTCTCTCCAGTATGAATTCGCTGATGTTGAGTGAGGTATGAGCTCTGATTAAAGGCCTTCCCACATTCATTGCATTCATAGGGCTTCTCTCCAGTATGGATGATATGATGGCGAATAAGGGCAGAGCGGTGACTGAAGGCTTTCCCACATTCGTGACATTCATAGGGTTTCTCTCCAGTATGAATTCTCTGGTGTAGAGTAAGGTGTATGCTCTGGCTAAAAGCTTTACCACACTCGTTACATTCATAGGGCTTTTCTCCTGTGTGAATTCTCTGATGCAAGACAAAAGCTGAGTAATAACTAAAGGCTTTCTCACACTCATTACACTTCCAGGGTTTCTTCTCTGCACAAATTTTCTCGTGCCTCATTAGACCTGAATTTTGTTTTAAGTTCTTTTTGGATGAATCGCAGTTATGCAGTCTCCCTCCTTGCTGTTGAGTAAGTAATGACTTCCAACTAAAACTTCTCCCAAATTCATCACACTGGTAATGTCTCTCCCCAGAAGATTTCTTCTGAGTGACAACTTCCTGTATTAAAGGTTTCTCATGGTCTTCTTGCTGACTCTCTAAGGAATCCTCACATTCACTAGAACTTTCCTTTGGAAATCTTTCTAGTAACACACCAGGGGTTGATTCTTCCTAGAAATATTCTGCTCTGGAGTAAGCTCCTTGCCTTCTGGTCTTGTCTCTCAGTCTAAAAGAAACAAAAGTACACATGGATCATTTCCTACACAGGAAAGAAAAAAACTGCTGTGGTAGGAAAACAATGAAAAACAAACAAACGAAAAATGCTTACAGGGAACAGAGGAACTTGAAAGCTCTCAAAAATAGCTTTGCAATTTTGAAAGAACTTGAGAAAAGAAAGGTTAGTGGGCAAAGAGGTGTAATTGCACAAAAGGCAAAGAGTGAGTGAGCAGGCACTCAGTACTCTTCTATCCAGGAAGGTAGGAGATGAGAACGGATAACAGAGAATAAGACTAAGCAGAAGTCATGTGGGGAAATGGCAGATGAGATTTAAAAACAGGTGAGGTGAGACAGAGAAAGACAGTCTTGCAGGGATTGCCCACTCTTAACCCATCACTGGTGCCTCTGCACCTCATGCCTGGAGAATGACCATCGTTAGCTGATTTCCTTGCTACCGATCTTTCCCCATCCCAGGCCTTCCAATCACTGCTAACAGACTAACCTTCAAAACCTTAAAAAAAAAAATCTCTGTTGTGTCTCAAGATGAGACACAGATTCTCTACGCTAGCATTCAAAGTGGTCCAGATCAGGGCACCTGGGTGATTCAGTCAGTTGAACATGTGCCTTCCACTCAGGTCATGATCCCAGGGTCCTGGGATGGAGTCCACATCAGGTTCCTTCCTCAGTGGGGAGTTTGCATTTCCCTCCTCCTCTGCCCCTCCCCCTGCTCGTGTGCATGCACTCACGTGCTCTCTCTAAAAGAAATAAATAAAATCTTTAAAAAAACAAAGAAAGAAGTGGTCCAGATCAGCAACTTTACATCATCACGAAGCTTAGCGATTGAGAAGCAAATGGAATGCCTGGGTGGCTCAGTCGGTTAAGCATCCAACTCTTCCTGATTTCAGCTCAGGTCATGGTCTCAGGGCCGTGAGATTGAGCCCCATGTCTGGCTCTGCGCTCAGCATGGAGTTTGCTTGGGATTGTCTCTCCTTCTCCCTCTGCCCTTCCCACTTGTGCTCTCTCTCAAATCAATCAATCAATCATTAAAAAATAAAATAATCTTAAAAAAAAAAAGAAGCAACTGATCACCTCTGACTGGCCCACACCTAACAAACTTTAAAGAGTTAAACAGAATGAAGTTTAAAAAAAAAAAGCAGCATATAGGGAGAAGAAGGTCAAATCCCTATATGCTCAGATTGGTATATGACGGATTGGTTCCCAACCTGTCAGGACACCTGCCCCAAATCCTAGGTTTCCTAGTAAGAGTTTTGGGAGAAAAGCTAAAAATGTGTAAACATTTCCAGATTTAAATGCTCTTTAACAGGGGCAACTGGGTGGCTCAGTGGGTTAAGCCTCTGCCTTCAGCTCAGGTCATGATCTCAGGGTCCTGGGCTCGAGTCCCACATCAGGCTCTCTGCTCAGTGGGGAGCCTGCTTCCCCCTCTTCCTCTGCCTCCCTCTCTGCCTACTTGTGATCTCTCTCTTTCTGTCAAATAAATAAATAAAATCTTTTAAAAAATGCTCTTTAATATCCATTCCAACCATGGCTCTACATGAATTAAATCAATACAATACAATGTTCTTAAGTACAGATCACAATCAGGGAAGCACCTGGGATTTTAAAGGACAAATGGATAGAACAGGTTAAAGGCAAATGGACTTTCAGGACTTTCAACTACGGGGAACGGAGGAATTAAATCCCCAAATGTCCATGGAGAACACAGAGGAAATGGAGGAAAGTAAGAGACTGCCTGTCTGGAGTTAAGGGTTCAAGCTGAAGGATAAAGAAGGTGAAATGGTTAGGCAGGTAGTAACAAAAGCCTTGAAAGCAGGTAGAGGAATACAGAACTGGTAGAGTGGGGAATCTAGCAGTAGGATGCTGCCTCAGTTAGACAAGGATAAGACTAAGGGAAGTATAATTAGCAGGTAGTCCATGACAGTATCCAGTTTGATAGAAATGATCAGGTCAAATTCATGGTATCTTTCAAAATAAGTTACCAGGACTTAATCAATAGTTATTACTTACTTAGCATTTGGCCAGGTACTAGTCTAAGCATTTCTCCTGGATTATTTCACTTGATCTTCATAGCAACCCTATAACTTAAGTGCTATCATTATCCCTATTTTACAGTTGGGGACTTTGAGTCACAGAGAAGATAATTCACTTGTTAAAGGTCACAGAGCTAGTAAGTAGTTGAGATTGGCTTTGAACACATTTAGAACGATTCCAAGGTCTGTACTCAACCACTAGTCTATGTTACCTCTACTTAGATAAAGAGGAAGGCAAGGGGAAACTCAGATATCGATTTTTAGTTATTGATTGGAGACGAAAAGTCACACTACCCTGCAGAGATTAAAATAACATATATGAAAAAGCCTGCTTTAGAGCCTAACAGCCAAGCTGTTTAATATTATTAACAAATATTAAAATGTTGACTTCATTTTACCTTATTTGGGAAAAAGAGTTTGAAAGGGTGGAAAGTATTTTCAAAAAAAAAAGTAAAAAGCATGCATTTATAAAAGATGATCATCCACAGAGCTGGCGGGCAGCACAGGAGAAAAGGACTTCACTTCAACGTTTCCATGGGTCTACTGAAATCTGGAAAGGCTCCTCCACAAGTACTTCTAATCCCCATTTGATCCCACTGACAATCTGGGTTTTATGTTATCACTCACCTGATGCTTTTGATACTTCTCTCTCTAGCTCCTCCCCACACTCCAATTGAGAGATGACATCAGGCTTGGAAATTGGAAGCCCTGTTCATGGGAAAAGAAAAATTCGTTTGGTAAAGAGTTTATTTAGTGTTATTCCCTAGGTTGTTAGGGAAGATAGCATAAGAGAAAGAAAGAGGGGCGCCTGGGTAGCTCATGGTTAAATGTCTGCATTCGGCTCAGGTTATGACCTCAAGGTCCTGGGATTGAGCCCTGCATTGGGCTCCCTGCTCAGCAGGGAGCCTGCTTCCCCCTCTCCCTCTACCACTCCCCGACTTGTGCTGTCTGGCTCTATCTCTCTGTCAAATAAATAAAATCTTTGAAAAAAAAAGAGAGAGAGAGAGGTCAGTTCTAACTTTTCCCTCAACAGTGCTCAGAAGAAGGTAGGAAGATGGATATGAGGTCTATTCAAGCAAAACAACTAAGTCACTTGCTTTTACGTCTCTCTATTAAAACAATAAGCACCCATTTCTTAAGAGCTATCTTCACGGAGCGCCTGGGTGGCTCAGTTGTTAAGCATCTGCCTTCGGCTCGGGTCATGGTCCCAGGGTCCTGAGATCAAGCCCTGCATCGGGCTCCCTGCTTGGCGGGAAGCCTGCTTCTCCCTCTCCCACTCCCCCTGCTTGTGTTCCCTCTCTCATTGTGTCTATCTCTGTCAAATAAATAAATAAATAAAATCTTTAAGAAAAAATAAAAAGAGCTATCTTCACTAGAACTTTGTCTCAACATCCTTGCTCAGGGAGTAGAGAAGAAGGATGCTGCCACCTAGGAAAATACAATCAAAAGGTGTCCATCTTTAATTCTGGGAGAGTTACACAAATATCCCAAAACAAAAGGAGACATTGCCAGTCTCAGGATTTCCACAGTGATTGAGAATCTTTGATTCTCAGAGCTCCTAGAAACTGAGAAAACAAAGGTACAACACTGGGTAGATTCAAAGGCGGGGAGGAGCCATCCTTACCCAGCAAGACCAGATTCCTGTGCTTCCCGGGCACATCTCCCTGAGGAGGGTTCAGCTACCCCTACTGGGTGAGAGCCTCAGCCACAGCCCTGATCACCAATGACTCCTGAAAAACCGAACACACCCGTGCTCACCAAGGGGTTTTCCAGGAGCCTCTGAGAGGGACTCAAACTGACAGCATAAGAGAAGGAAGACGGGAAGGACAGGAGGGTTAGACAAATGACCTCTACCACCCCTTCCAACAGTAAGATTCTCTGACACATCTGGAGCCAGACTCGCTCCTTGCCTCCATGCGTGAGAACTGCGTGTAACCTGCAAGTAGGAAGGAACCTTCACCGTAAAATCTGGAGGGACTAAGTTATTAGTTTATATATCAATAAATTAAATTACACAACTACAACAATAAATTAAATAGCACAATAAATTAAATTACACGACTACAATCCTTACCATTTAGACACAGGGAAGGGAAAAGTATAATTATGAGTTAACTGTTTTCTTGGTGGTATGGTTTTAGACTATAAGGGGTTCAAGAAATAGGAAATATTTTTCTCTCTAGTTTCCCTTTGAGAATAAAATCTGTCCGATACATATTAAAAGTTAAGATGTTTGCTATACCTGTCGCAGAATGTAGATTTATTTGTAAACCAGGATCTCAAGCTCAAATTACGAAAGTCCCCAAAGTGTTCCTGCCATGTCTCATAATGGCCCTGATGAGTCTGACACCCCCCCACCCGGCTCCGTCTACTCTCTCTCCCCTCTCACACACTACTCCTCCCACATTCCCTGTGCTCCAGCTGGCGGCTGCCTTTCAGCTGCTTGAGATGTGGGCCACATTCCCTTTTACCCCCTTATACAAGCTGCTTCCTGTTCCCGAATGTTCTCCCCCTGCCGCGTCCCGCAGCTATTTTAATCCTGCTCACACTTCAGATCTCAGCTCAGGTGTTACCTCCTCAGGGAAGGCTTTTCTGGCTCTCTGGGCTGGAGCACCATGTTCTTCCCGTTCTCTTGGGTGATGCACACGCTGAGGGGACTTTGTGAGTCACGTCTATCTCTCCTATTGGACGGGAAGCTCCACGAGAGTGGAGGCCACGCCTAATTTTGCTCACTGAAGCAACCCTGGTGATCGGGCACAGAGCAGAGACACTGTAAGTATTTGTCAAAGGCTGAAGGAAGGAAGGAACACTTGAAGAAGCAGTAGTAGAAACAAGTCTAAATGGGGTTCTGTACAAGTGGGCGTGGGAACAGAGGTGGGGAGGGGAAGAGAAGGATATCAGACGTTGCAAGAGAGCAAAGCCTAACCTTGATCTATGTGACAGGCACACAGTTTAGACTGTCTCCTAAAATACTTAGTAAGGGAGCAGAGTGGGTAATGCTCCTCTGAATGTGTAGCTCAATCTACTGCTGATAAGACAGATGTCTACTAATTTTTCTAATTCTATACAAAAAAATTCCTGTACAGCTTTAATTTAATTGTGATACATTAAAACAGACCAGTCCCTGGGATGCTAGCAAATGAAATAGTCTTGTCTTTCTTTGAACTACCACTTTTGCTGTAGCTCCCTGAACATACATATGAATATACTGGGTGATTTTGTTTGTAGCCAGCATTCTAGTGTTTATGATAAGCCCTCCAAAAATAAATGGTAAAAACAATTCGTATAATAAAATAAAGTGAAGAGAATTACCTACTTGAAAAATTCCCTGCTCAAAATAATTTAATTATTTTATTTTTTATGTTGAATCTTTTATTTATTTTTTCTTTACTTAAATTCAATTTATTAACATAGAGTATACTATTAGTTTCAGAGGTAGAGGTCAGTGATTCGTCAGTCTTTTTTTTTTTTTTTAAAGATTTTATTTATTTATTTGACACAGAGAGAGAGAGATCACAAGTAGGCAGAGAGGCAGGCAGAGAGAGAGGAGGAAGCAGGCTCCCTGCCGAGCAGAGAGCCCGATGTGGGCCTCGATCCCAGGACCCTGAGATCATGACCTGAGCAGAAGGCAGAGGCTTTAAACCGCTGAGCCACCCAGGCGCCCGATTCGTCAGTCTTATATAACACCCAGTGCTCATTACATCACCTGCCCTCCTTAATGTCCATCACCCAGTTACCCCATCCCTCCACCCTGCTCCCCTCTAGCAACCCTGTTTGTTTCCTATAGTTAAGAGTCTCTTATGGTTTGTCTCCCTCTGATTTCATCTTGTTTTATTTTTCCCTCCCTTTCCCAATGACCCTCTGTTTTGTTTCTTAAATTCCACATATGTTAACTCTTTAATACTTGAAGTATGAAATCACTACCCTTTTTATTTAAATTCATGGTCCCTTAAGACCATATGCCTCAGGAGTGATCAGTACAGCAAAGTAATTTATACGGTCTCCTCTCTTTACAAACAGTAACAGGCTAACTGGCAGTTCCTTTCAGACTTTAGTTTCCTGAGAAAACCTCAGCAATTGAACTTGTTTAAAGAGCTGCTGCTCAGTGCATGTACTGCGGCTGGAAGACACAGGAAGATCAACCAGAAACTGTCCACAGAGACTACCGACTCTCTCTCACCTTTCCTCTGAAAGAGACCTACAAATTCAGATCAGAACCCCCAGCCTTTCACACCTAGGCAGGTCTGAAGCTGTCAAATAGTCCCACTGCCTTTACCACAGAGTCTGCTATTCTCCCAGGGTCTGAGGCCAGATCCTAGAGAAACATCTTGACTAATTTCCCTTCAGTCAGAAAGAGGCATGTTTTGTCTTGCTGGACCTCTACAAACTTTTATGTGGCTTTATTTATCTTTGGAATTAAGACCCTGCGTAGGTTTTCCTGCAGTCTGGCTACAACATACCTAAGCTTCCCTTACCACACTCCAGCTCACACTACAGTGACACACATACCCTGTGAAGACCTCCAACTTGCTTACAGACTTTCTGCCAATTCTCTCTATTCGAATAATCCTGTATTCTATTCTCCAACTACCTACTCTCTCTTATTTTCCAAAGTACAGCTTTATCCCAATATTTTCTCCCCAAATATTCTAGAGGATGGAAAACCTCTCCCAAAGCCTTTTATGACTTGTCTGTACCAGTCATTTTTGCATCTTTTATACACACACACACACACACACACACACATATATCTTCTTGTTGATTAACTATTTTCCTTATCACTATCATATTTCCTCAGTAAATTTTGTGAGTCAGGGAAACTGGCTTTTATTACTTTGCATTTGACCGTGAGGCCAGTGACAGCACTGAAGAGCTAGTAATGGTGAATTGAGCATTAAGCAGATCGAGAAGGAATGCTGGAAGGAAAGTTCTGCACAAGTGAGGAGCATTTACTGTCAGGTTCATCACTCATTATTTTATCAGGATGAACCCACTGGTCTAGGAATCATGGCTGGGCAACTCCATAATAATGGAGGAAATAATATTTCTGTTCTGGAGAAAAAAGAAGAAATTAAACCCACCTGGGATGCAGGGGTCAGAAGCACCGTGGTCATGCCATTTTCTCCAGCACAGGGAACGTCTGAGTCCTCAGAAAGTGACCCTACAAGTGGAGACAGGAGCCATGATGATTACTCTTGCCTTGCAGTAAACTTGCAGATACTGCCGTACACAGCTGCTTGTCACCTGAGAAGAGTCAACACAGGAAATCAAGGGACAATCCCACAACACCCCTGAATCAAGACAAACATGACCATCATTGCCTCCCACTCCTCCTATGCTCCTCTGCCCTTAAACTCTAGTAGAACTCTGCTATGAAAATCTGGACATATAAATTAAATACATATTTCTATCTCTCATCTGCTGAGAGAGAGTCAAAGTAATACTTAAAGTTTCTGTGTGTCCAGCCGGTTCCTCACTTAATGATTCATTCTTGTTTGATTCCAGGCTCACAGATGAAGGAAGACTAGTTAAAGTCTTCTTGAACACTGGATTTTCAGATACAATGCTGGCGTTCTTAAAAAAAAAACAATGGGTCTTACGGGGGGAAAAATCCTGGATTCTAAACAAATCCTGTGACTTCTGGAATCCTCACCTTACCGATCTGCCAAATGGGTATACCAATCTCCTTCTTACCGCCTTATGGGGTTCCCGTGAAGACAAAACGAAATCATTACCAAAAGCCACATTGTCGGATCTGGTGATGGGGGGTGCAGGGGAGGCACACATCATTTTGAAGACCAGAAGGGCAATGAGGTAGCGGGCTCTCCCTCAAAACCCCGACGTGAGACCAACCAGTTGGAAAGGGCTGTCGTCTCACAGAGGAGACGTGATGCTTCTCCTTCCAGAGCCTGCCCCAGCCAGAGGGCAGCCTTTCCCCCTTTTTCCCTCTCCAGCAGGATCTGCAGCCGCATCCCTCCGATATTCTCACCTCTACCCCAGGCTGCATGGCGACTCCCTTCCCCGGCCCGCGCAGGTGACGACTGCCGCGGGAGAAGGGAGCAGCGAACGCGCGAGGGACCCCGGGTGTCTACCGTTCTGGTGCACTTGGAGGCCCGGGGCCGCGCGCGCGAATCTCGCAGGGCAGCCTGGCGCCACCCCGGGGCCCTCCCGCCGCCCTCCTTCCGGCCACTCAGACTTGGGAGGCCCCGCGCTCAGCCCTCCTCGACTACAAGCTCGACCTCCGGCTCGACGCGGGGGAAGCGCCGGCCAAGCGACAAAGGTATCTAGTAGTCGGCGGGGCCAAGTTTCGCCGGCCCGAACTCGAGGCTGAACTACAACTCCCAGAATCCTCCGCGGGGCGCGGCTCACGTCACGGAACGCCGCTTCCCAGAGGACCCCGCGGGACGCTGGCCAGGTGGACCTCCCCGTTCAGGGCTGACAATCCCGCGACGCCAGGCAGTTAGTGGGTTTCCAAGAGCCTCGAGCCCCTTAGAAAACCTCTTGCTTCCTGTTCGAAAGGCCGCGCCTTCCTCTATTCCGACTATGGGCCCAGGCCTAGAAGATGTGTTCGGCCGCGCCAAACCCCGCCTAGCATGACACATTTACTGCCCCGCAACTGTGAGGGGCCAAGGGCCTGTAGGCAGCCCCCCCCCCCCACCTACCCAGGATTTCCGCTTTACCTACGGTGGGGAGGCGCCTGCATCCCCATCGCTTCCTTTCTGCGCCTCCATGGTATTAGCCCATTGTGATGGGGGACAGGGATTATGTAAAGTAACCAGGGGTGTGTATCCCAGGCTGCATCTCAGAATAAGGAAAAGTGGAATCTCAGTCCTGGAAATCACCTCAACACAGACACACAGTCAGGTCCCCAGAAAGTTACTAGTTATTAACTGGTACTGCTAACCTCAAGGCGACTGGAACATGAAAGTCTAAGACTCCAGAGAAGTTCGAGGAGCTGCCAACTGGGATTGGGTGTATCTTCAGATGGTGCATGGTCTCACGTATCTTCCCACAATAAAGTAGCCAGCTTTCTCTCTAGTTCAAATTCCCAAGAAAGAAAATCAAATTAGCCTAACTGTCCCTGTTTGGGTAGAAGCCCAAATGACAATTTGTCCTTGCTCTGATAGCGTTCCCAACTTTTAGGTAGGGCTACAGCTTCCTAGAGGAAGATAATTTCTTATCATCCCTACCTCTTGCCAGGGAAACGGGAGCAAAGTGATTCTTAAAGGGAAGAGGAAAGCTCCTCCATGCTGGCAGGAACACAAGTCCTCGTGGACCGTGTGGACAAGGTCAACACCAGAAGAATGGCAAACCCAACAGCATAGAAGGAACTGAGCCCCTGACAATTCAGTGGAACAGAGCTGGAGCTTTAATGTGAGAGAGATGTAAACTTCTACTTTATATAGGCCACTCTTGCACTGCGTTTGTTATAAAGATATCTACACTTAACCTCCTAGCTCGTTTGTAAGGTTGGCTGCTTTTGGTCCAATAATCTAGGGCTGAGAAGCGAGAGGGCATGTGGTGGAGAACACAGCTCTACCAGCTCAAAGAACAACTGAAAGGAGCCTCCCCCCACCAACTCCCTTCTGCCATTAACGAGAGCTATGGAGTGGACAGTTTATTTGAAAAACTTGTATACGAAAGGCACCACTAGTTGACTTGTCTGGAACGCTTGGGATACTGTCCTCCCTTTCGTTAACCAACCCCATCACAGAAACCCCCCTTCTTTTGTTACCAAATAAATGGTCAGCTCTCAGTCTTCCTATCACCAGCGGTTGATAAAACTGACTACTCCCTCCTCCTGGAAAAACTCTGGTTTTCCTCCTTCTCCAGTGTCTAAGTAGACTCCTCCTCTCCCCAGCCTCAAAACCAGTGATTCTCAAACTGTACCATGATCAGAATCACCTGGAAGGCTTCTTAAAACACAGTGCTGAACTCTATCTGCCCTTACTCAGGATTCTGGGGTGGGGCCAGAGATTTTGCATTTCTAACAAGTTCCCAAGGGCTGCTGAAGCTGCTCTAAATGTTGGAATGTCCCAGGGCTCAATCCTTGGGCTGCTCTTCTTTTTCTGTGAACACTTACTTCTTAGTAATCTTGTTCAGTCTGCATGTTCTAAATACCATCCAAATGTGATCAATTCCCAATCTGTGATGGGCTTCTCCCCTCACCTTGAGCTGTCTCCTCAGTCTCTTTACTTGGATGTTTAATAAATATCTCTAATACAGGATGTTCAAAACTGAACTTTTGATACCTTCCTCCCCCAATGCCATAACTCTTTCTTCTGCAGTTTTCCCTAATTCAGTAAATGGCAACTCATCCTTCTAGTTGCTCAGTCCAAACACCTTGGAGTCATCATCCTTCTCTTTATCTCACAACCCACATCCAGTTCCTCTGCAAATCCTGCTGGTGTACTTTCAAAATACATGCAGAATCTGATCACGTCTCACCACCTCCACTGCTGCCACCCTGGTCTAAGCACCCATCGTCTGTTGCCTGGATCACTGTAAATGCCTGCTGACTGGTCTCACTCCTACCCTTGCCCTACACATCCAATTCTCAACACAGCTGCTCTCCTATCTCAAAACAAAGCCAAAGTCCTTACAGTGGCCCACAAAGCCCTGCAAAATCCACATACACTGACTCTCTGATCTCATCTTCTACCACTTTCGCCTCATTTGTTCTGCTGCAGCCACTCTGGCCTGTCATTCAATCAAGTGAGGCGTGTATCCACTATGGGGCCTCTGTGCTTCTTCCTCTGCCTGGATAGACATTCTGGCATCCATATGGCTCGCTCTCTTCACCTCCTCCAAGCCTTTGTTCCCCTTCTTTGTGAAGCCTTCACTGACCACTTTTTAATTTTTTTCCATAGTACGTACCTCTTTCTAACATATAATTAATTTTGTTTATTGGGTGTCTTCCAACACACACATGCCATAGATTAAGGTCCATGGGAGGAGTATCCCAGAGTATTTACTGCTACTTAGATGATAAGTAACTGAGTATTCTCTTCTCTGTGCCTGTAGAGAAGGTGTAAATGCCTGAAACTAATATTGCCCTCATTGCTTTTCTTGGCTTTCATATTTGTGTGCTTTTGGAAAACTTGGACTTCCTTCATAAGGCTACTCTCATTTACAGAGGCTCTACTTTAGAAATCACGTAGCCCTGGACAATACCAGCTGGCCCAAGCACATCAATTGGTGTTCCACAGTAGAGCGGAGTTGGAACACTTTAAGATAAAAATCTATTGGTCCCCAGTGAGTCCGCATAGTTTCTTAAGGGTTTTCCTAAATTTAGTGAGGACTTCTGTCTCCTTCTAGTCTGTCTTTGTGTTTGCCACAACATCCCACTAGGAAAGCATCTTTGCATTCCTTAGAGGCTACAGTGCCTTCACAGGCCATTTACTTTGAGGTGAACACTGGGGCGCCTGGGTGGCTCAGTGGGTTAAAGCCTCTGCCTTCGGCTCAGGTCATGATCTCAGGGTCCTGGGATCGAGGCCCGCATCGGGCTCCCTGCTCGGCGGGGAGCCTGCTTCCTCCTCTCTCTGCCTGCCTCTCTGCCTACCTGTGATCTCTCTCTGTGAGGTGAACACTGATATGCAGAGTGATAAACAAGGAATCCTTTAGTCGCCACGGAAGAGGGCAAAACTGAAAATGCAAAGGTGGGATGTGGGTGGCAAACAGGTGGAAGTCTCAGGGACATGAGGTTCCAACAGAAGAGAGAGGAGCTACAGGTCTCGGGTAGGGAGAGAAGAAGGCAGACTTGAGACAGGCAATCAAACCTGGAGTGAAATAAATAGCCAAGGCAATAAATCAGGCATGAGTATGTCCCTAGTCTAGTTACATGTTACCTTTGGGCCTCTGCACATACCCTCAGCACTTGCTCCATCTCAGCTGCCTGAGTCTATGAACCCACTCAGACATATGACTGCACCAACTAGAGGTGGACAGTTGTCTCCTTGGGAGTGCCAGTCTCTCCCCCTCGCCTGCCACAGGCCGAACAACCGCACAGCTCAAGTTTCCTGTTCCTTGTACCACTTCCAGGCTTGCCGAAGTGCCACACAGTGGGCTGTGGGATCTGGCCTCCCTAGGGGTGGCTGGATGAAGCAACCTGAAAGTATGAAGGAAACAGGAGGAATCTGATCAGATAAATTCCTTCCGCTTCTCTTTGCCAATCAACTCCTAACAGGAATTCCCTTTGGCTCTGAATATAGTGGTTACTTAAGGGTTTATTCTCTCTCATGCAAGATCAGAAGTAGGCAGTCCAGAGCTGGTATGGAATTTCCATAAGCTCATCAAGGAATCAGATGTCTTCTGTTTTTCTCCTTTCCCATCCTCTAGGCATGGCTTAGATCCTTAAAGTCACAAGATGGCTGCTGATTCCTGTCCATTAACAAGATGAAAGAAGAGAGTGCCATACTACTTCTCTATCCTTCATCCATTGTAATACCAATATGGTATAAGAAATTAAAACAATTGTGCTTTTTTAAAGAAACACCTAGATGTGAGGAACCTGTCTTCCTCCTCATCTAAGTGCTCACGTTCTCTCAGCTGCTCTCTGGAATTATTGCTTTATTACTAAGGAGGAATTCTCAAGAGGTAGGTGTGAGGAAACCAATCTATGTCGCCACTGTGTCGGTGTGGACAGGACAGTGTGGATTTTGGTTTCACACATACTGATGTTCTGGCAAGAAGGACATCATGTCTGATAGGATGTGATGGCCTGGCTCTCAGTTACGTCCTCACATCCGCTGCTTTAGTACTGAAGGATGACTACTCCCGGATGAGTTATGCCTGGAGTTAACTTTGGCTTTGTGATATTCTTTGAGACTAGACATAGCCCCATCTCCTGTGGCTGACTTGTTCAGCCAGGAACCCTACCCAGCTGCCATGGTTACAGCTGGCTTGCAACTGGACCTTGAACCTTTGGTGTGTACTATTTGTCCCTTCAGCAGTTATGCACAAATACATTATGAGAAAGGGAAGGTGTTGTGTCCAGGGTATGGATGGAATGGCAGAACCAGCCTAAGGAATTTTAGTTATCAATGAGATTAAACAAATATAAAACAAAAACACAACCACTAACCTAGAAATAAGGGTACTAGGTTAGTCTACTAGAGCCCTACGGTCAGGTTAGAGGGCAGAAGAGCCAAAGGTCAGGGAAACTAAGGATCCTCAGTGAAGATCAGGTGCATACCCAAACCAGTGCTCCAGAAACCTCCAAGAAGAGCTAACAGCACAATTATAGTGAAGGTATTGAGAGTCCTACATACTTATTAACTTCATGTTAATTTTCTAGTTCTAGAAAGTATTTTTGACTGGGGAGTCAAGTTCTCATGATTAGACAGGTATTCATTCATTGAGAAAATATGTAGTAAGTGGCAGGCACCACACTGGGGACACAGTGCCCAGATATGAAATAGTTCCCATTCTTATGGAGTAGTCTCAAAATAAAAAAATAATTATAAATAAAGCTTATCTTAGGGTCCCCTTCAAACACTTACAAAACATATTGATCGGAGAGCTTCTGACCCATCTGGGGATCCTCAGAGTATTATACTAGGTCTGAGGCATCCCAGGGGAAGTCTCTGGCATGGTCCACTGAGACTTTTATTGATACTCTAGTACCAAACAGAGGCATGAGAATAAGCAGTAGTTAGAAGGCGCTCAAACAGAAAATCTTCATTATCTTGCACAAAGGCATCTTAAGTCTCTGTGGGAGTCCTTTGCAGGACAGAGGCACCTCTGTGATACTCTGAAGCCCGCCTGGCATAACGTCGCTGGTGTTGGATGATGGAGGACTTGCAACTGAACAACTTCCCACACACGCTGCATTCATAAGGCTTCTCTCCAGTGTGCACTCTCTGATGCTGAGTAAGGGGTCTCTTCTGGAGGAAGGCTTTTCCACATTCAGTGCATTTATAGGGCTTGTCTCCACTGTGAATTTTCTGATGCTGTTTAAGGGATGACCGGTCAAAGAAAACCTTCCCACACTCATTACATTCAAAAGGGCTCTCTCCCGTGTGTGCTCTGCGGTGGCGAATGAGGGAGGAGCGGTCGACCAGGGCTTTGCCACACCCCTTGCATTGGTAAGGCCGCTCTCGAGTGTGAGTGAGCTTGTGGCGCGCCAGGATGCTTTTCTGGCTAAAGGATTTCCCACATTCTGTACACCCGTAAGGACTTTCTCCAGTATGAATTCTCTGATGCCGAGTAAAAGATGAGCGGACAAAGAAAGCCTTGCCACATTCAAGACACTGAAAGGGCTTCTCTCCCGTATGAGTTCGCTGATGTTCAGTAAGAGTTAATCGGTCATAGAAAGTTTTCCCACATTCATTGCATTCAAAGGGGCTCTTCCCACTGTGAGACATCAGGTGTTTCTTAAGACTACTTCTATAGCTGAAGGCTTTGCCACACTCTTCACAGTTATAGGGCTTTTCTCCCGTGTGGGTCCTTTGATGACGAGTGAGGGATAAGTGATTATATAAGGTCTTTCCACATATGCTGCATTCCAGGTTTCTCCCCTGACTGTTGGTTTTCTTGGCAGGAATGGATCTTTGAGAGTCCTCCTTGGGGGAGGATTTCTTCAAAGTCTTCCCTAAAAGATGTTCTTTCTTGGTGCCCTCAAGGTCTTCTGGGCCAAGTACAGGACCCAGAGGACCATCTTTTCTGAGCGTTTCCATTAATGTCTTTTGTGACTTTGGTTTTTTAGAAACATCCTGCCTTTGAGTTGGGTTCTGGCTCTCAAATCTAGCATTCTGGTCTAAAACAAATAGAAATTACAGATATAACTGGGTCTTTATGCTAGTGAAAAAGAGAACATTATCTATGTTAAGAAAAGAATGAACAGGGGTGTCTGGGTGGCTCAGTTGGTTAAGTGTCTGCCTTCGGCTCAGGTCATGACCTTGGAGTCCTGGGAGTGAGCCCTGCATCAGGCTCCCTGCTCAGCGGGGAGTCTGCTTCTCCCTCTCCCTCTGACTTGTGCTCTCTTTTGCTCACACTCTCTCAAATAAATAAATAAAATCTTAAAAAGAAAAGAATGAATACAAAATACTGCCTGGTTTATTGGTAACTCCTCAAAAGAGAAACATCACAGAGACTGAAAGAGAAGGCAGAGGAGAAGAGAAGAACAGAGAAGAGAAGTAGATGGTATGCATTTAGCCCACCACACAAGTCTCTGTTGTTCATTCATTAGGTATTTACCAGGTGCCTACAAAGTGCTCTAGGCACAGCAGAAGTCACTGGGACTCTACTGAACAAGAGAGACATGGTCCCTCCCTTGTGATGTTTATATTCTATATGACAGAAGACAAAGAGTAAACAAATAAAATGGAACAGATATGGTAAGTCCAGTGAAAGAAATAAATGAAAGGAAGTTGGAGTGGGGTCTTCTTTAGAGGGAAAACTTAAGAATGGTCATCTAGGAAGTGACATTTAAGCTGAGCTCTGGAAGATATGTTAACCATCCAAGCAACCAAAAGAAGAACATTTCAGGGACAGGTACACGTAAAAAAACACGCAGAAAAACAGGTGCATGGAAATGACTGGGCAGTTTACTACATGTCAGTGAGTTTAAACAGCAGAGAGTAAGTGGGAAGACCGGCTAGGACCTGAGAAAGTGAACTGCCAATGACAATGGTTTTGAAAGGAGAGGAAGGAGATATGGTAAAAGGAAGTAGGAAAGATAAGAAGGTGCTATCAGAGTTAAATACAAATAGGTCTCAACCCTCCCTCAACCCCCTCCCCCAAAACCCCCAACAGGTGGGACCTTGATATCTGTTTGTCCATCTGACAAATGCCTGAGTGTGGGCTATGTACCAGGTACTGTTCTAAACACTGGGGTCCCATAGTGACCAACATAAAACCTCTAGTGGAGTTTACATTTTCATCAGGGTAGACATGGACAAACACGAAACAAAATAAAGAAGGAAAAATATGGTACGTTAGGAAGATACCTGAGAAGAGAGCTAGGAAGTGCAGGGGAGGAGGAAAGACACGGAGAATGTTCACTTACAGACTGGGTTTTCAGGGCAGGCCTGACTGAGAAGGCAGCACCTTTGAGCACAAACCTGATAAAGGTGACAAGAAAGCCACATGGCTATCTTGGCCTGAGTTTTCCAGACAAAGGCCCAGTAGAGCAGTGACCATCACCACAGGCCAGCGATTAGCGAAATCCCATCCGCCCAGTTCACACATACCTAGAAAAGTGCTTCCTGGGACTTGACTTTCTTCATCTTCCTGAAAATCAAGTTTCCATGGCTCTTCACCTCTCTTCAACTGGAAAATCACATCAGGTTTAGGAACTAGAAGTCCTGCTTGCAAAGGAAAAAATGAGAAATGGCGTTTGGGATGGAAATTCACAACCATCCCAGGGTTTAATAAGATCCCCTTACTCTCTAGAGAGGAAAATGGAAGTATCCAAGAAAGCATATGCTAATTTCTAAACTAAGATGCTAATTCTCCTTCTCTGAAGGCAAGTCAGTACTGACTTTCTAGAAAATGTGAATTAGATCTCCTGAAGTAGTTCACTAATTTTCCCCTGATCTAGGAACCTCCCCCAGATGGAACTAGTATTCTTGTGAGTTGAGGGAAAATTCTTAGCTTAGAGAAGTGGAATATGGAGACGGTTCTGCATCTCAAGGAACTAAGGTGGAAAAGCTACCTCACTTTCTTTTGTAGTTTTTTAAGTAATATATTTGTATCCCTTAATTATACCTCTGTGCAATTATACTGAATTTGATGCAACTACAAATCAAACTGGAACGGTTTAAGAAATATTATTCAACTTATGTGCAGTTAATATTAAATGCTAAAAACTGAAAACGTTAATAAACAATTTTTTAGAAATCCTTAAAAAGAAAAATTATAATGTCTTTGGTTTTTAATGATTTAAAGTAGTGACATTTATAAATGTCATATATATAAATTTATATAGTGACATATATACATTTTCTATAGTTTTTGAATGCATTATTAAATGGTTAAGACAGGGCGCCTGGGTGGCTCAGTGGGTTAAAGCCTCTGCCTTCGGCTCAGGTCATGATCTCAGGGTCCTGGGATCGAGGCCCGCACGGGGCTCTCTGCTCAGCAGGGAGCCTGCTTCCTCCTCTCTCTCTGCCTGCCCCTCTGCCTACTTGTAAGCTCTCTCTCTCTCTGTGTCAAATAAATAAATAAAATCTTTAAAAAAAAATAAAATAAATGTTTAAGACATACGAAAGGTATACAGATTAAAACAAACCCCTATGAACCCATCTTCTAACTTAAGAAATTAACATTAATACCAAGAGTAAAGCCTCTCCCTCATCCCCTCTCCCTCCCCACCATGAGGCAACCACTATACTAAATTTGGTGTTAACTGCTGTGCATATAAAAATGTTTCCTCATCTTCTTCATAGTTTTAAAAATATGTCACGTTCAGGGTGCCTGCATGGCTCAGTTGGTTGGGTGTCCAACTCTTGATTTCGGCTCAGGTCATGATCTCAAGGTCGTGAGATTGAGCCTTGTGTCAGGCTCTACACTGAGCATGAAGCCAGCTTGGGATTCTCTCACTCCCTCTCCCTCTGCTTTTATAAACTAAAAAAAATATTTCATATTCTTCGTAGACAATTAAGAAATATAAAAAAGAGAAAAAGTTACCCGTAAGCCTACTAGTCAAAGATAATTAGGAGTAAAATTCTGGTGTAGATTCTTCCAGACTTTTTCTATGCATATAGATATATGTTGTAAATGTACTCAGGTTCCAATCATTTCATACACTGCTTTTATCATTTAACAGGATATCATTAATATCTTGTTAACTATAAATATCATTCATGGTCAAGGCCTATACTATACTGTAGCCCATTATGGATGTACAATGATTCATTTACCTAAATCCCTATTCCCAAATGCCTACGTTGTTTCCATTGTTTCACAATTTTAGGCAAACCACAGATAAACGTTTATCTGATTTATGAAAATTCCCTTATGAAAATTCCCAGGAAAGGGGGTACCCATTTTCCATTTTATATAATACAATTTTTTGCTTAAGCGTAGGGTCTCAGACCAAACTTCACTTACCCTACAGACTCTATCCAGATCAAAAAGGCCATTTTCCGACAGTCCTGACAGCCATTAGTTAAACACAAACAACAGAAGGTAAATAAGTTCATGAACCATTTACACCCTTCCTGGGGATCTACCCAAAGATATACAATTCTTCCTCCGTAAGAAAAGAAGGGCCATCTTTACACACACACCCTATAGCAGATTCTGAGTCACCGAGGAAAGTCATGCTTACCCAAAGAAACAAGACCCTGATAGTTCTCCAGCATCACCTCCCTGTAAAGAGCCCTCTGAGTTGGGACCAGTTGCTTCCATTCATCCTTTGAGAACTTCACAGCCACATCCTTAAACTTGAGTGACTTCTGAAAAGATAAACATGTTCTTACTCACCCATGTGTCTTCTTTTATGTCTTACTGAGGAAGAGAAAAGAATATAGCGCCGGAAGACATATAGAATAGAAAAGAAATGGTTTTAATGATGTAAGGGCACTGGATATTTTATGTAAGGGGTACAGGTCTGAGGGACACCTGGGTGGCTGAGTCGGTTAAGTGTCTGGATCTTGATTTCACCTCAGATCTTGATCTCAGGACCGTGAGTTCAAGCCCTGTGTTGGGCACCCCACTGGATATGGAGACTACTTAAAAAAAAAAAAAAGAGGGCGCCTGGGTGGCTCAGTGGGTTAAAGCCTCTGCCTTCGGCTCAGGTCATGATCTCAGGGTCCTGGGATCGAGGCCCGCATCGGGCTCCCTGCTCAGCGGGGAGCCTGCTTCCTCCTCTCTCTCTCTGCCTGCCTCTCTGCCTACTTGTAAGCTCTCTCTCTGTGTCAAATAAATAAATAAAACCTTTAAAAAAAAAAAAAGATGGGGTACCTGGGTGGCTCAGTTGGTTAAGTGTCTGCCTTTGGCTCAGGATTGAGCCCTGGGCTGGGCTCCCTGCTCAGGGGGAAGCCTGCTTCTCTCTCTCCCTCTGGCCTCCCCACTGTTCATGCTTGATTTCTCTCTCTCTCTCAAATAAATAAAATCTTGAAAAAAAAGAAAAAGAGGTACAATTCTGTGAGCCGAGGCATGAAACTCTTGGTGATGGCCTCATGTCATATCCATGGCAGAGCCTCCAAACTTCAGGGACATTGTTATTGGCCTTAGTTTTTTTAACTATAAAATTTGAGAATTAGATTATATGATCTTTAAATTCCCTTTCAGCTCTAACATTCATGGATCCATGAGATCTTGGCCTGAACAGCTGGTTCTCAAGTCAAGGGAAGATCCATGATAAGTGTACAAGGAACAGAAGATACTTTTAAGAACTAAAACTCGAGAAAAAAGATAAAAAAATATGGTGTCCTTTTGAAAGGAATATAACAGTCCAGACTAGAAGATTTCAGAATTTTTATATTCTCATGAAAGTTCTCTAAGCACTCCCTGAGCTCACTGCTAAGGACAGAGCTGCCTCAGTCCTCTGCTCCCCAACCATTACAAAACACATGATGGGGCAGGCCGGTCACCAAGGCGTTGTGAAGGGCCATTCAGAAGGAAGATCCTTACAGCCGGGTTCTATGGTGAGAAAGAAGAGAATCTGAAGCCAACAAACATACCAGTCTTATCTATACAGCCCAACTTCTATCATAATGGGATGACTCTCCAAGGCTTGCAAATAAGTTTCCTGACTGAAGAAAGTCCAACTCACCTGCCACCTGGCTGCCATTCTCTCCTCTTCTATGTTCTCTTGGAAAAGGCCCAGGCCAGAGTTGGCAGAGCTAGAGGAAACATGAAAGAGACCAGTCCCATTTTGTAGTTCTCTGCCTCAAACTAAAAATCTCTATGTATCAATTAGGTATGAAACAGCCCTTACTCTCAATACTCTATGAAGAACGAAGCAAGCCTAGAAGTAAATTCACCCTTTCCCAGGAGATGGAAATTAGGGATATTGCTACAACTCTGCTCTTCAGTTAGTAGCTTCCTGGGAACAGAACCCATATCAGAAAACTATTAAAAAATCAAATACTTTACAACGAAGTTATTTTTTGCCCCGTTTTATAAATCTATAATAAGCATTGTACTCTGTAGTATTTTGACACAAATAAGCAATTTAATAATTTGACTTTTAAATTCAAGATGACTAAGATACTTACACTAACATTTATTTTAAAGCTATTGTGAAGCCTATATGATCAAGAATAAAACAGTAAAAGCATATTAGTGTACTAGTGTATTAGTCAAGTTTCGTTTAGCTCTTAAGGACCAGAAATACATTCAAGCCAGCTCAGCTGTTATTTTTAGGGTACAGTGGACATTACAACGATACTGTAATTAAACAGCATCTAGTCCTCATGATGTCTGTGGCCCCTACTGGGATCTGAAGAGCACTGGCCTCCTGTCCTAATTCCTTCCTGATCGCCAAAGGTCCCAAGTACAGTTTCAAGAAAGTGACTGGGTCTCATCCAACCAAGAAATGGAGTCAGACACCAGATTCTAGAAATTCCAGCCAGTTTCTTTAGGGTCATTTTTTTTGGCTACATTTTTTTAAAAAGTTGATTTATTTATTTTTTAGTTTATTATTTCTACACACAACATGGGGCTTGAACTCACAACCCTGAGATCAAGAGCTGCACACTTCTCCAACCGAGCCAGACAAGCACCTCTGTTAGTCATTTTTTAAAGTTTCCACAGAACTAGGAGGCTATATGCAAAATGACACCCAGCTATTCAATGGTGAGTCCAGGACTGAATACAATTGCTTCTCCAGCAGGAGAAACAGGGCAGCAGGACCAACCAGATGGCCTGACTGATCACTGCCCCTACAGCATGGGCTGGCATCACAGAAGACCATGGGAAATAAAGGTTTAGCTAGAGAGCTAGGGTATCCGGAGTGTAATGGTGACCTGCAGAGGCAGACAGGCCCCACCCAAAGTTTGGTTTCAATATTGAGAATGATGATGCCACATAAACACAGACCAAGTGTATGAGAAGGTTTATTACTTACATAACTGAGGTCTCTGGGAGAGACCAGGACAGATCTCTCAATCAGGCCCAAAATGGCTTGAGAGAGTGAAGAAAGGAGACTGGCCTGGGGTTTTACTGTGGTTAAGGCCAGAGTGAGTGCTCCCATCCCCACAGGAAGGGGCTTGTGTGTTGTGAATCTCTCGCCAATGCCCAGGGAGAGAGCATTCAGGCTTCCTTATCAGCTTGTCCAGGTGTGAGACAAAAGGGGAAGGAAGGGTGAGTCTTAAAAGCTGTCAGCAGTCAAATATCAAAAAGCGAAGGCAGACTACACAGAGTAACTATACATCTGGCATAGGATGAAGAATCTCTGTCCTCTTCTCTCCAGTCCTACTCATCCTTGGGCCTGATATGGAGACAACCTGTGACATAACAGTACCTGGAAGACAGGAGAGATAATAATATTCTCAAGAGAAAGATTCATTCATCTGATAGAAGTTTTATTCAGGGAATCTGAAAAACCCTTCCAGGAGTGGCCGGGAACAATGGTCTCCCCAAGCTTGCCCACAGACTGCTAGAACAATATTCTGTCAGGGTTTTATTACAAAGGCTGTCACAAGATGGGAGTCAGTGCCAGTAGGGAGGACAGAAGAGTAGAAAAAGAGGGTAAAGGGATCCACCAGTGCTCATCGGAGGCTGATTCTATGTAATACAATTCATATGATCGAGTGGGATAAATCCTATTTGGCACCATCGTCTAGATTCCAGTTATGGTTGTGATCCACTACCAATCAGATTTTATTTTTTTCATTAATAGACTTGTGTACCCTGCTGGATACTGAAGGATGATGGTGCTGCGCATCTTTATCTCTTGCTCTTAAGATCTCTACATAGAGAACCTGGATATGCCATCCCGGACATTTAGAATGGACAATACCAAGATTATAATTTCTGTGTATGCAGGCCATCCGACACATGTGCATGGAGGCGACCACAAATGAGAACGGTGCTGAAATCAGATTTCTGATTCAATCACCTAGTATCTAAGTATCTTTGTATCTTTATCTTTCCAAGTAGGTGGTAAATTTTGGGAGTCGCATCTTGCTTCCCTCACACTAAGAAAGCTACTTCCACATAGTACTCAAGAACTATCTGCAGAGTAACTGAAATACCAAGTTTTGCACGAAGGCTGGTTGGCATTGGAAAGCAGCACTCAGAAGAGGGAGCGCCACCGGGCAGCTCCAACGAACCGGGATTAAGAGGTTGAAACAACAGGACCTGGCCCAGTGAACGGAGAGAAATGAGCAACCGAGGTGTTTCCCGGGAAAGATGGATCAGCAGGTTTCCGCAGAGCCAGTTCAATCCCGGTATACTGATCCCCTACCACAGGTAAGCAGGGGAAGAAGGACCGCAGGCCGAGCTTCGGGAAGGAAGGCTACGGGAGGAAATGCGCCATCCTACCTGTGGGATACGCACCGCGGGGCGCGGCCCTGCGCACCCCGGAGCACGTCATCTCACACTCCAGGACCAGGTTAGCGACATCTCACTTCACCTCGCAGCCACGTCGTCACCCTGAGTCGCGCCGGGCCTGCCGCTGACGCCTCCTCCCCTGCCCCGCAGCAAGGATCAAGGTCAGTCTGGGGGCGGAGGCCAGGGATAGTTCGAAACACCCCATTTCGGTTCCACCCTCACGTCACCGCGCCTCGCATCCCTCCTTCCTTCCCCGTCCTTTCTTCAACACTCGGCCGCCTCTCCCGCCCCCGGCCCCCGCTCCCACCACACCCGACCCCTGGTCCTCACCTTGGGTGCCAACCTGCTCGCGGCGGCCCCACACGGAGCAAGGACCCCCAGAGCGCCTGCGCACAGTGCCCTCAGAAACTACGATTCCCAGAAGGCCGCGGGCGTAGCGGAAATATCGAGGCTCCGCCCCCTGAGGTACCAACGTGGTACTCGAATGCGTCCTTCAAAAGGTGGGAGGAGATATTTGGGGTAAAAATGAAGGGAAGCCGAGGGGCGAAGAACCCAAACTGTCTTCTGGCCCTGCTCGTCTGCCCCAGGCGGACCCCTCCCGCCTATATCTCTGTTTTTATGCTGCTTTCTATCCAGTTCTCCAGGAGGATATTTGTAACTTCGGCTCTCCTTAGGCACCTGCTACTTCATCTTCTCCCTCACTTTCGCAGTGGGGGTGGAGCAGAAGAAGCATCAGAGATAATTCTCATACTTGCCTGTAATCAGATACACAAATTTGCCTTTCCTTACGTCCATTCTACTGCACTCCCCAATTATAACAATAAACAAGAACTACACCTGAGCTTTGCAATTCTATCAATTAATAAAGTCCCTAAGGCTTAAGCAAGTTAAGGAAGAATTTTCTGTCCCCTATACCTGAAGGCATCCTGATACATGTTCACGTCTCTCACATTTTAAAAGAAGTATTCACTTAGTCTTACGTCCCCCTCCAACTACCAATCTTGACCTCTTCTTTCTTCTAAAGCCAAACTACTCAGCACTGAGGATGCTGCTATTTCTACCTTCCACTCCCCACTCATTCCTTAACCAAATTCATTCCAATATGCTTTTGGCGCCACTGTCCAAGTTACCAACAGACACAGGGGGAGAGGACGTTATCGCTTTGTGTCCCCCGCCCTGCCCCCATGATGAAAAAATTTATATTTAGCCAGCTGGACTCAGTTTAGATGGTCCCAGTTTTGTTGGCAATATCCAAAGCATCGTAGTCAGGAGCCAGTTGAACGTTTGCATTCTTCTCCCCATCGGGCCTGATCAGGATGTTGACCTTGGCTCCATCAATGTCATAGAGCTTCTTCATGGCCTGTCTGATCTGGTGCTCGTTGGTCTTGACATCCTCAACGAACACAAGTGTGTTATTGTCTTATATTTTCTTCATGGCTGACTCCATTGTCAGGGGGAATTGATGATGGCATAGCGGTTGACCTTGTTTCTCCTGGGGGTGGTCTTTGGAGGATATTTGGGCTTCCTTCAGAGACACAATGTCTTGGGCTGTGGGAATGCAGGTGACTTGTGGGTCTTCTTTGTGACTGTGGATGCCTTTCAGCACCACTTTCTTGGTCTTCAAAGTCTTTGCTTTGGCTTCTGCTTTGGGAGGGGCAGGGTTTTCCTTCTTTGCCTTTGGTGCCATCTTTCTGAAAAGGCTAATGCTTTGTCTTTCTTGATCACTTGGCAACATTGAATACTTTTTCACTATGCTCTTTCTTGGAAGTCTTTCCTTTGACCCTGCTCTTACCTAGTGTTTCTCTTAGCTCCCTATTCTTTTCTATTCACTCTCCTTTTATGGGCTCTTCCTCTCTTCATGCCCCTTTAATCTCAGTGTTCTTCAAGTCTCTTCCTACCTACAGTTTGATAAGTTATTTCTCACCACTCATATGGTTTCAGATGTCCATGTATCTGAGATCACTCTTTTCAGCTTCAGTCTTGCCTACAGAACATTTCAACATATGTCTGGATATTTCACAAGCATCTCAAGCTCAATATACTCAAAGGAACTCACTCTCTACCCTCATTCCAAACACCTGGGGCTGCACCACCTCATATTCTCTTGGCCCAAACTTTACCCAGCCATGCTGCAGCAACCACTTTTGCACAAACATAATCAGATAATCCCTCACTTTGGTTGTACCCCACCCTTGTCACTTTACTCCCTGGAGTTAGTCTCTGACTTTGCCACAGGGGGATGACTACAGAAACCCTGGGTGTTCATGCAGCAACACTTAACCAATGGGGGACGGGAGCCAGTAGATAAATGCTCCCCACTTCAGGGGCAGACAATTATGAGGCTCATTCAGCATGACTCCCAGGTCCTGGTGGGATTGAGCCTCAGTTGTCCATAGCAATGACGAACTTGATTACATGCTATTTATTGGCTTTTCCTCCTTCTCTTTTTAACGGATTCCGTCGTTAGTATAATTAATAACTTAAATATTTTAATTATTTAAATCTTGCTTTATCAAATTATGGTATAATGCAAAAAAATCTCAGTGGCAGGCCAATAGAAGTAAATTGCTATTGTGTTAGGTGAAGTTGAATTTACACTGCTATTGGTGGATCAGCTTAATGGGTATAGAAAAGAATTAATTAGATCAGTGGCTATGTATCAGTCAAAGGGCAACGTACAGCTACCTTCCAATATAGAAACAAAGTGAACCACAGAACTAGCTACAGTTGACTCCACTTCATTAGCTTTTCTGTAATATAAGAGATAGTTAACTTCCAGGATCTAGCTTTTTGATCAAATCAAGGAATCAGAAAGGAAATGGTGGGACAAATCACTCCTAAGTCCTCCAACTTTATCATCATGGCTGTAATTTTCCCAACTGCTTTATATTTACAGTTTTGGAGGGGTGGGGGAGCTCCAGTGGCTTCCACTGGGTACATTCTTTGCTAGCACCCATTCATGCTTGCTCATTCTAATAGAACATCCTCCACCCTCCAGAATCATAAGTGGATTCTAATATCCTGCTCAGAAAATGTGAAATGATCACACAAAGTAATTTTTATCTTTCACTAACTTGCAACCTTAGATACTTCCTCCTCCATACCCTGGTTGTGTTGTTAGAAGTTCATAAATAACATCTCTTCCCCACCTGAGGTAACAAAAGATCCAAATCAGAGAGAACAAAGGAGTCAGACACATAGAGATCAAAGCAGCTGTTTTGAGATCTGTTAAAAATGTGTCTGAGGGATGGTAACAACAGGCTTTCCCGTCTTGGACCCCACTTGACCTGCCAGAAGCAGAAGAGTGCCTTCCACAGGTAGAGTGCTTGCCACATGGCCAGAAGCAAGCATCCCTCCAACATCTCCAATGATCAAAATAAGCTCCTTATCTTTTCCCTCTAAAAGCTCCTGACGGTTATCCAAAACTGTGCTGTTCAATACAGTAGTTACTGAGCACTTGACATGTGGCTAGTCTGAATTTGAGATGTGCTCTAAATACAAAGTAGTTGAAGATTCCGTTTTTAAATAAAGGATATAGGGTATCTCAATAATTTTTATATTGATTACATGTTGAAGTAACATTGCATGAAAATTTTAAATATTTGAATTAAATTCAAATACTGAATGAAATATTAAAATTTCAACCCACCAGTTTCATTTTCAATTTTTAAAATTTGGCATACTTCTAATTTGACCAATTTCTGATTCCAAGATTTGATACTTCTAATGATCATTCGGTAAAGCTAAAATCTCAAAATTTAAGGCCTCCAGTACTGTATGCCCTCTTGGAAGGTATCAGTTAAAAGGGAAAATGGCCTTTCCCTCAGAATTTTTAGTAGGAGGTGGAACAATACTTCACATTTTAAAAAATGCTCTGCAGACCACCAAATTTAAAAAGGGAACAAAGGGAATGTCCCCATTCTGTTCCACTTATCACTATACTCAAAACTCCATTACTATTCTGAATTTGTTCTAGTCTCATCTTGCTAACAATGACAGAATATCTTGGGGGAAATACTCGATCATCAATTTACTTTTACCAAGGGAATAACTTAAAGATTCAGAATTCTCAGGATGCCTGGGTGGCTCAGTTGGTTAAGCCTCTGCTTTTGGCTCAGGTCATCATCTCAGGGTCCTGGAATCGGGCCCCGCATGGGGCTCTCTGCTCAGTGGGGAGCCTGCTTCCCCCTCTTCCTCTGCCTGCCTCTCTGCCTACTTGTGATCTCTCTGTCAAAGAAATAAATAAAATCTTTAAAAAAGAGATTCAGAACTCTCAGATATAGTCATCAGTCAAAAGTTTGTCAATAGTCCCTTTTATTTTCTATTTGACATTATTCAATAATACCAGATACTATCCACTCTGATAGATTCTGCACTCTCTGAAGTGTTTTTCTTCCAGTTGCTTCAAGAGTCCACATGTGAAAAGTCTTCCCTGTCACTCATCTGCTTTAAGAAAGGTGGACAAATAGGGTTGTTAGTAGATTGAGGGCGGGGGGGGGTCTGTTTGACAATCCGGCTTCTTGAATCTGACTTTACCTCTCAGGAGAAATGCATCTTGTCCACTGGGATTCGTGCAGGTAAGCTAAATTCCAGACAGCCTTTCAGAATCAAGTCTTCTTCCAGGTTTCACCTCAAGCAACTAGGAAGGGGATGCAGATGGCTAAGGTCAAAGCTGCTTAGTCCCTGACCTTTAATAAAATGAAAATAGAGGACTGGGCCCAGGGCATAGGAGAGTTTTGGGAGTCAGAACTTAAAGTTCAGTGATGTGGAATCACATCAAGGCAGACCTTAAATATTCAGAGAAGCTTTCATTAAACAGGGAGCTATTTTAGATCTCGAGTAAGGCAACGATGAGCAGGAAAGGCTCATTTAGAAAGACTGGTCTAAGTGTAATGTGCAAAATGTCAGCAATGTGCAAAATGTAACTTGTGACAGAAGCTTTTGATGTTAACCAAGTATTGAGGTGCTTGTTTACTTTTCTAGCCTCTGGTGCTGGGTGCTGGTTTATGAGATGTGGAGACAAGTGATGGTCCTTAAAAATACCCTAAAATATCTTCCAGTTTTCTCTTTCATGATACCGTTAGAGGCAATATGTTCTAAAAGATGAGGATGGAGTAAGACAGACTGACTCATCAGATTTTATGTGAGACGTGAATTTTCAGTTGGGGGTTACTTATTATGGTACCAGAGCTTAGCATACTCCTGTTCAATAAGGAAGAGAGAAGAATTCAGATTAGGAAATGACTACCACAGTAATGGGAGCCTGAGGGTAAAGATGTAGGCTAGACTGAAAATGCAGAGAAAAGACATACATCCAACAGGTGTTTTAAATAGACTCGGTAAGTAGAAAAATCATTAATTCAGATAAATATTTATTGAGCACCTATTATGTGCAAGGCACTGTGTGAGATGCAAAGACACCTAAGTCACGCCTCCAAGTGCTTACAATCTAGTTGAGGAGATAATATATGTACATAAATTACTAAACAAACCATATAGCATAATGGTTAAGAGAATAGCCTTTGAAGGTAGACTTGTATTTAAGGATTAGCTTCGCCTTTTACTAGCTGTGTCACTTTGGGAAATTATTTAATACCTCTAAACTTTAGTTTGCTCATCTGTAAAATGAGGATAGTAAGAGTACCTACTTCTACTTCATAGGGTTGGTGAAAGGACCAAATAATCTACTCTTTGCCAAATTCTCCATTAAGTGCTTACCCCATAATAAGTGCTCGGTAAGTGCTAGCTAGTAGTAGTAGTAGCAGTACTAGTAGTAGTGGAAGGGAACCTAGAAATTGGGACACAAAGAACAAGGTCAGTGCCCAGAAAAGCTCCCAGGGAAAGGGACACAGCTATAAAAAGAACTGTTCTGGAAACAACAGTGCTGCTCCAACTTTGCCTTCCTTCCTGTTCAAGCCTCCAGTTATTAAAGTGCAGTGATACTTGGGACCTCAGACAAGAGGCATGTCTGAGGATCACCTCCTAACATTTATCCTGTTGTCTGACAAACTTCCGCAAAATGTCGACCCTTTAGAGCACATCCTAATTTCCAGCATCTCACGTCAGTTCTAGAACACAGTAAGCAGAGAATGTTTATTCACACTGTGGTAGCAGAGATGGAAAAGGAGAAGAGTAGCCAGAACAGGAAGAATGCTCAAAGGATGGATTTGCTTCGATGGGGAAGACCTAGCTTGAGTTTCTATGGAGGTCCTTTGACTAAAGCTTTCACCCAATTCAGTCTATTCCTTGTTTGGCATAACGCCGTTGATGTTGAATAACAGATGATTTAGAACTGAACACTTTCCCACACACGCTGCATTCAAAGGGTTTCTCTCCTGTATGCACTCGCTGATGTCGCGTCAGCCGGCATCTCTGGCTGAAGGCTTTCCCACATTCGGTGCACTCATATGGCTTGTCTCCAGTGTGAATCTTCTGATGCTGCGTAAGGGATGAGCGGTCAAAGAAAGCTTTCCCGCACTCACCGCACTGATAGTGAGGCTCTCCAGTGTGAGCTTTCTGGTGTCTGTTCAGTGATGACACACCATAGAAGGCTTTCCCACACTCATTACATTCATAAGGCTTCCTGCCAGTGTGGATGAGCTGATGTCGAGTAAGAATACTTTTCTGGCTAAAGGCTTTCCCACACTGATTACATTCGTAAGGGCTTTCTCCAGTATGGATTCTCTGGTGTCGAGTAAGGGATGAACGGTCAAAGAAGGCTTTTCCACACTCACTGCATTTAAAGGGCTTCTCTCCAGTATGAATTCGCTGATGGACAGTTAGGGATGACCGATCAAAAAAGGCCTTCCCACACGCATTGCATTCATAGGGGCTTTCCCCAGTGTGGGACATCAGATGTCTACTGAGACTGCTCCTGTGACTGAAGGCCTTTCCACACTCAGGACAGTCATAGGGCTTCTCTCCAGTGTGAGTCCTCTGGTGGCGGATAAGGGATGAGTGGTCAAAAAAGGTCTTCCCACAGTGGCTGCATTCCTGGTCCCTCTCTTTAGTGAGGATTTTCTTGAGAGGCGTTGACCCTGGCTGCAAGCTTTCCTTTTGGGAAAGGGACCTCTTGCATGTCTGGATGGCAGGCCTCTCTTTTCCTGCTTCCGACTCACCCTCTAGTGCATGAGCTTCAAATTTAGGACACACGGGAACTTCTCCTCTAAGCTTTCCCCTCACTGTTCCTTCTGATTCTTCTTCTTCTGAAGCAACGTGAACCTCAGGCTTATTCTCCCAGTCTGGAATGGATAGAAAATACAGATGCAGTTTCTTTCCCGGACTAGGAAATACTACAATATTACAGCAGAAAGATGAGCTGCTACACTGGCTCACTGGCTCCCACAGACAGTTGTTCATGCTGGGAAGACTGAGACTTGAAAAGAGAACATAACTGACAGTGGACAGCTCAGGAGAGAGAAGACTTTCCACTGGGAGCTTGGCCAGGATAATCAGGCAAGTATGCTAAGTGTGTGGGGGGGCACGGACGGTAGGCAACAGGAATATCAAAGTATGAATGGGCAACGTGACAGATCTGAGAGAATAATAACATTTAGTGGATAAAGATGAGTAACACTTTCAGGTGTGGAGAAAAAATTGAAAGCTAGTGGATGACAGAGAATAAACACTAAAGCGGAAGATGTGAATGTGAAAAAAATGTGGTACCCAAGCCTCCTTCCCACACACCTAAATAACAATCACAAAACAAAACTCTGCTCTGCCTTGTTCATACAGAGTTACCTAGAGAGACATTGTCTGGACATTCTCTCTCCTCAGATCCGTGAAGATCAACTATCCAAGGATCATCCCCTCTCTTCAACTGAAAGATGACATCGGGTTGAGGAACTGGAAGTCCTGCTCAGGGAGAAAGAAACAAGCCAGGTATGTGATGAAAATATACAACTATTCCAAAGCTTAAACCCAACCTCTAATTCTTTCTGAGAGAAAATGGAAAGGCAGAGGGCACACGCCAGGAACGCAGAGTACAAAATGACGCAAAAGGATGCAGGAAACTCAGAATGGAGGTCAACACTGAGGTTCTAAAAGGGAACAAGTAGCCCTTAGTCAAAAAGTTGATAAAATCCATTTGAACTAATGTGTTTATTCTCCCCACTGAAGTGAATGGGATGTCACAGCTTTAGCATTGGTACAATGGTGGGAAAGAGTCCTCGGCTCAGGGAAGGTAAGAATGAAAACAGATCATCCTGAGTTAAAAAAAACATGTAATTTTGTTTGTTGGTTTACCCTTTAGTATTAAGCTTTTATTTACACAAGTGGTCATGTTCATTGCAGGAAAATCAGAGGTAAGGAAAAATAAAAAGAAAAAGCATCTTTTGTACTTTATATTCATTTTTTCTTTCTTTGTATTCTTTTTGAAACTGAAAGATACCTATAGATACATTCTGTTAAAAACTGGGTTATAAAATAATGCTAATTTGTTGTTTTTATTTTTTTTTAAAGATTTTATTTATTTATTTGACAGAGAGAGAGAACAAGTAGGCAGAGCAACAGGCAGAGGGAGAGGGAGAAGCAGGCTCTCCACCAAGCAGAGAGCGCAATGCAGGGCTCGATCCCAGGACCCTGGGATCTTGACCTGAGTCGAAGGCAGTCACCTAACTGACTGAGCCACCCAGGCGCCCCTAATGCTAATTTGTAAGCTTGATTCTTTTCACATAATAAACTTAAAATATTACTTTATTTCAATTAGCACAGATCTATGTCACCACTTTAATGGCTACATGCTATTAATTGTATGGAATAATTTATTTAATCTGCTGCTGACAGACATTCAGACTGTTTTTACTGTTTTGCTATTAACAAACAATGATGTGATGAACATTTTTGTACACCTGGGGCTGCTGATCCTATTATTTGCTTGGGATGAATTTCTACAAGTGAATCTATCCATTTTTGATCACTTAAAAAAATAGAATCCATCCTAGAAGTAGTCTTGAAATCTAACACTCTTGCATCGGGGCCCCCAACTTGGGAAAGGGAAACACTTTTTTTCTTTCTTTTTTCTTTCTTTCTTTTCTTTCCTTCCCTTTCCTTCCTTCTTCCCTCCCTCCCTCTCTCTCTCTCTCTCTCTCCCTTTCTTTCTTTCTTTCTTTCACAGAGAGAGAGCACAAATAGGCATAGAAGCAGGTAGAGGGAGAAGGAGAAGCAGACTCCCGCTGAGCAAGGAGCTGGATGTAGGCCTCCATCCCAGGACCCTGGGATCATGACCTAAGGTGGATGTTTAACCAACTGAGCCACCCAGACGGCCCAGAGAAACACTTTCTTTTTGGGCCCAAAGATCACCTATTTGGTTAAATGCTGACAAATGGGCCACATCCATTGCCTCCCCGTGGCTTCCTATTTCTGATCTTGGGAATTCTATTTTCCCCACTATTTCATCCCACCAAAGTCTGTGACAAAGGTTCAGCAGTCTCCCTTAATGCTCCCTGAACAGTCTATCCTGTTTTTCCTATTTGGCCTATTTAAATTCTTGACCTGCCTCATAGAAAATCTGCAGCGTGACTCCTTTGACGGCCACCTGCTGCTTATTTCACACCTGTTTCTGAATCTTCACACTCTCTCAGTCTCTTATTCTGGAAACTCCTGAGAGGTTGTCATTATGTAGAGAAGTCCAACCTTTACTTCTCACAAATATCTCACACCAGCATTCTTTTCTTTTCTTTTCTTTTCTTTTTTTTTTTTGTGGGGCTTAAAGTCATGACCCCGAGATGAAGAGTTGCATGCTCTACAGACTGAGCCAGCTGGGCACCTCCATCAATAGTCATTCTTCATTTCCCTTTTGTCACACAAGTCTCTATAACTGCAGAGTGCCTTCTGTGGGCCTCTCTCTAAGACTGCACTTCAGATAAATATTCAAAATGAAACACATTCCTAGTGACCTACTCTGAGGCACAGCCTTGTATTTGTACACCCCTACTGCCCTCTTTTTAAAGGAAAACACTTGGGGCGCTTGGGTGGCTCAGTGGGTTAAGCAATTGCTTTCGGTTCATGTCATGATCCCGAGGCCTGGGATTGAGCCCCACATTGGGCTCTCTGCTCAGTGGAGAGCCTGCCTCTCCCTCTCCCTCTCCCTGATACTCCCCCTCCTTGTGCTCTTTCTCTCGTTCTCTCTCTGTGTCAAATAAATAAAATCTTTAAAAAAAATAAAGGAAAACACTTCCCTCCCCTCGTCTGCTTCTCTGAGGAGAAATGTCCTCTCAACAAGATGGCGTCTAGTCCTCTGGATGGAGCTGAGTAAGTTACCTGACTGATGAGCTGGGCATATGTAACTCAGCTTCTTTTCTTTGCCCCCGCCCCCCTCTGGAGAGTGGGTCCTCTGTACTGTAAGGACAGGCTGCTGAGCAAGGGAGGCTGGGGTTGTACAATGTGCCCATGGCTCAGGAAGAAAGTCTGTCCAATCTCAGGGTTCAGGATGAAGAAGCCCACTATCACTGTACACCTAAGCCATACCTTCTACTCCTTATCTTGTCTCTCAGTGCTTCAGAACTCAAGTGGGAGAAGAGGTATCATTTATTGGCCCCTCAGCCCCCCATTAGTACAGTACCAAGTCTAACTTCTTATGGGAAGCTCTCCTTACCTAATGAGACAATACTCTTATAGTTTTCCAGCATCACCTCCTTATAGAGGTCCCTCTGAATAGGGACTAGATGCCTCCACTCTTCATCTGTGAAAATCACGGCCACATCCTCGAATGTCACTGATTCCTGGAAACACAATCACATTGCCCCTTATAAGCCTTCTCTTTATATGGACGAGACGAAACAGTCATAAAGATGACAGACCTGAGGTTGTGGAAGGAGGGTAAGCAAAATTGTTCTGATGAAATAGGGCTTTGAAGCACTTTGGAGAGAGTGGCATAATTCCCTGAGGCATGAAGTTCTTGGTCATAATCCTTATATTCACAGCTGAGCCTGTAAATTTCAGGGGCTCTTTTTTCATACTTACTGATAATTTGCAACAGAACGAAGAATGCCTACGTACCCTTCACCCAGCTTCCCCAAATGTTAACATTCTCCACATTTTATCTTTTTGTCTCTCTTAGTACATACACATTCTTTTTCCTGAACTTCTTGCGAGTAACTTGCCAACACGATGCCTCTTTACTCATATTTTATAAAAACAAGGATATCCCCTAATAGAATCAAAGTATAATTATGAAAGTCAAGAAAATACCACTGACATGATATTATAATCTATAACCTTATTTGAATTCCACCAATTATCTGGGATTTTTTTTACAAATCCTCAAAATGATGGTGTTGATTAGATTGTCCTTAGGATCCCCTCATTTTACCCTAATGCTTTGTGATTGTATAAGGCTGAATCTTTACTCCCAATCCTAAAACCCCAGATGAGTCTCCAGTGAGCAAGTTCTAAGCCAGAGCATAGAATTCAAGACTCCAGCTCTGTGGGCAGGTATGGGGCAAGCCCCATGTCTCTACCCACACTCATCTCTCTTCAAGACTCTTACCACCTCACTGAGGGGCTCTTCAGCAGGTGTCATATTCCCCATCCTAAGCCAACACTTCCTGGAATACTTGGGGTTTGCTCTCAGATAGATGCACTGAAGGGAAGTCAGGACAAGAACTGTTCCCCAAACCATCCAAGCAGAACTGTAGCATCATTTTTTAAGCAAAAACTCTCAGAGCCAAGGCCACAGTGGCCGTGTGCCTGGTGACAAGCTACTGGACACATGTTCAAGGCAAGAAAAGGTCACTGAAGGATACCACAAGTCAAATGGGAAAGAAACATTCCCTCCGAAGCCCTTCATTTACCTGGGTAGGTTTGACTAAGAAGCTCCAGGATAGAGAGAGAAAAGTGGTTACAATCTGGAGACTAACAGAGTGTTCCAGACACACAGAGTCCACCTCACCTGGCATCTGGCAATTGGAGACACAGCAGCCATTCCCTCCTGAGTACCCTCCTTGTAGAAAAGGGCAGCGTCCTAATGAGGAAAAGGTGTGGGATGAGAAAGATGGTATGAGAAAGACAAGTCTTGGTTTGTAGTTTTCTGACCCATAAAGCAAGAAATCTCCAAATACCAGCGAATTATATACCCATTCTCTTTCTCAATACCCTACAAAAAGGGAAGACAAAGCAAATCAAGGCCAGGAGCAACCCTACCCTAAACCAGAGCTGCAGTGAAAGGCCACGGATATTGCTATTCAGGACACAAGGGGGTGCTGGTTTGAGTTCTGTTCTTGGGAATCAAGAACATATGAAGCTTATACTATATTTATAAGTTCACATTCAATATTGCCCTGATGGTTACCAGATAAGAAGTCAAAGAAATTTTTTAAATGAATATATGGAAAGATGTTAAGTAAATACCCACACCCCATTTGCAACCCTGTGCTAAAGGGCCGCTGTTGGGCAGCCATATTTTGTTCCACATGACACTGTGTCTCCCTCCTGGAGCCACACTGATGTAGGCCTCAGGTAGTAGACTGACACGGGATCTAGTTTGAAAAGGTGAACATGAGCTAAGAAATGTCAGCACAACAGGTGGGCGAAGAGCTGAAAGGGTATCATGAGGGATGGAAGTAGCCACGAGGATCAGGGGAGCCAAAGTTACCAGGAAGCAGAACCCATCAATGTGTGGGAGGCATGACCTGGTAAGACTAGACACAGCTTGGAGAAGAACAACTTGGAGAAGAACAGCCTGGTCACGATAGTGGTGAAGCACTGGAGCAAAGACTTAAAAGAGTTTTTTACTGGCTCTGTAGTCCCTCAATTCATGCAGTACCACCTCTGGGCTCCAATTTACATTTAGACCAGCCTTATTTATTCTTGGATTGCTGTAACCTTCTTAGGCATGGTGTGAATCCTATCACTAAACACCCTTTACTAGAGTTACCTGAGTAGGTGTCAGTTTCCCACAGTCAAGAGTCTAATTCAACACAGTTAAGTCAAGCATTTCTGGGATTCATGAGTGGGACGGGAAGTGTGGTCCTGAGGAAGGATGAGGAAAAGAGGTGGTGCACTGATTACTCTCCTGCAGTGAAAGGGATATGGGTATTGGTCCTTGCTATTCATTCGTCCATCTATCCAACCAACATTTATTCAGCACCAACTATTTATACCCAACACAAAAACTTTAGGACACTACCCTTGTCCTCTAAAAGCTTATAGCTTAGAATATAGGACACACAAGTAACCCAAATTATGTGTCTCTACAGGATGGATACTTACTATAAAGAGATACCCACAACAAACTGTCAGAGCCCAGCAGAGGCTTGCCTCATCCAGATAGGAGGCTGCAGTTTCTTTGGCAGAAATGAGATGTAAGGTTTGATTAGGGGGAGGAGATGGAACATTCTAAGCAAGAAAAATACCAAGTTTTTCAAAAATGAGAGGCATGTCTTTACATGGAAAAGATTAACAACTGTAACTAGTTTAGAATGGCAGAGGTCTAGGCTGTGAGCAGTGCTGTAGGGAAGTAGACAGAGACCAGCCAGATCAAAGACAGGTTTGTATGGTCCCATACGTGAAAGACCACCCATACGTGGAAGAGTGACCACTGGCATGGAGATCACTAAAGAATTTAAACATGGAAGTATTATCATCAGATTTGTGTATTAGAAAGATCATTGTAATTTGTAGAAAGGGCCCTGGAAACACATATTCTCTGACTCAGCAAATCTTTCCAGGAGTTTGTCCTAAGGAAATAAGTGAGAATATCTTTAGTCATCATTAACACTAACCTTTATTGAGTATTACAGGTGGTAACTTTTTAAGCACTTTACATGTATTATCTCATTTAATACTTACGGTACAGGAAAAATTTGAAATATCCTAAGTTTCTGAAACAGGAGATATGATTAAATAACTTGTGGTCTAGCCCATCCATATACTGTAATACCATTTAATATCATATTAATAATAACTAGCATTTATTATTTGCTACTTACCAGGCACTGTGCTAAACACTCTTATTTTCTTTTTAAGATTTTATTTATTTATGACAGAGAGAGACAGCAACAGAGGGCAAACAAGCACAGGGGAGCTGGAGAGGAAGAAGCAGGCTCCCTGTTGAGCAGGGAGCCCCATATGGGGCCAGGATGCTGGGGTCATGACCTGAGCTGAAGGCAAACTCTTTCTCAAGATAATTTAATTCCATATTCATAAATCAATAAGGTAGGTACTCTTTATTTATTTATTTATTAAAGATTTTATTTTATTTATTTGAGGGAGAGAGTGAGAGAGAGAGAGAGAGAGAGAGCGAGCTGGGGGAGAGGCAGAGGGAGAGAGAGAAGCAGACTCCCTGCTGAGCAGGAAGCCTGACGTGGGGCTCGATCTCAGGACCCTGGGATCATGACCTGAATGCAGACACTTCACTGACTGAGCCACCCAGGCACCCCCAATCGGTACTATTTTACAGATTAGGAAAATTAAGGTTAAAAGAAGCTGAGGTAGAATTTGAACCCAGGTCTGTCAATCAGTTTTTAACCTCTATGCTATAGTATGATTTTTATTTTCATGAAAAAATAGCCACACAGATAACAGACCAATAGACTAGAATTAAAAATCCCCCAACTTATCCAAACATGTAGGGAAACCTGATATACAACTAAGCCGGCATTACGAATCACTGAGGAAAAGATCACTAGAGATAAATTGCAAACAACTGAAATGTTCATCAGAAGGACAAATTGTTATTTTATGTGTGTGAACTTATGTGTATTAGAATATTATACATTAAGATGAATGAAGTAGAGCCTTGTGTTCATAATAAATCACAAAAATGTAATTACTGAGCAAAAAATAAGAAAGTTTTAGAATTACTGTGTAATATCTATATGAAACTTAAAAACAGGGCACCTGATGGCTCAGTTGGTTAAGCCTCCGACTCTTGATTTTGGCTCAGGTGATGATCTTAGAACCATGATCTCAGGGTCATGAGGTTGAGCCCTGCATCAGACTCCACACTCAGTGGGGAGTCTGCTTGAGGTTCTCTCTCTCCCTCTACTCCTCCCTACCAAGCTCACACTCTTTCTCTCTCTCTCAAATAAATATATCTTTAAAAAAAACCTGACAACTTAAAAACAGGTAAATAATCTACAAAAATCTACATGGGACAATAAGTACCAAATTGTGAGTTTTCTCTGGGAAGGGAGGGATATGGAATTGGGACAGATAACCAGGAGAGTTCAACTTTGTCTGTGTTTTGTTTGTTAAAAAAATTTTTTAAGCAAATTCACAAATATTAAGTGAAGAACACACAGTTAAAATTACTTATTTGTGTATACACACATATATAGAAAAAAGACTGAAAGAATATACACTAAAATGTAAACGGAATTTGAGTGGTGGCATTACAAGTGGTTTTATTCTTTCTTATAATTCTTTATATCCTGATTTTTGTTTTTATGAGTATGTATTTACTTTGGCATACAGGAAAAATAACAGGAAGGAATGGGGGTATACAGAAAAGTTACAGCAGACCCAAGATAGCTATTCTTAGAAAATTCCATTTGCAAGGTTGGTCCTTGGCTGGGGTCTGGGAACTTCGATTTTGGGAGGGTTCCCTAAGAAAGAAGGGTGGTCCATTATGCCTAAACTATTCGAGCAAATGATGTGGTTTATGCTGAACACTTGCTTTCTTGTCAGAGGGTCTGGAATTTTGGTATGTGTTAGGCAGAGGGTGCCTACCTGACCAACTCTCAATAAGAAAAAAAACCTTGGACTCTGGGTCTCTAATGAGCTTTTGTGAGCTGGAACATCACACACATGTTGTTGCATTTTCATTGCTGGAGAGGATATGTTTGGTGTGACTTCTCATGGCAGGAAGAGAGCACAAGAAAGCCTGTATATGGGTTTCTCCAGACTCTACCTGTCTCTTCCCCATATGATCTAGCTGTACATCCTTGTCTTAGCCATGAGTGCAACTATAGGCTGAGCCCCACATCCTTCCAGCAAATCCCTGAATGTGGGGTGATCCTGGGGACCTATGACACAGGCAGCCATGCCATTCTGGGTAGCTGTATCAGAATGGGACTAGAGAAGGGCAAGAATGGAGGTGAGGAGACCAGTGAGGAATGATGAATAAGGAGTAAGGAAATAAGGAAAAATGATGAAAACCTGAACAATAGAAGTGGCAGGAGAAATGGACAGAAGGGGAACTACTGTCAAGACATGAAGAACAGGGATGCCTGGGTGGCTCAGTGGGTTAAGTATCTGCCTTCAACTCAGATCATGATCCTAGTGTCCTGGGATCAAGTCCTGCATTGGGTTCCCTGCTCATCAGGGAGCCTGCTTCTTCCTCTGTCTGCAGCTCCCCCTGCTTGTGCTCTCTCTGACAAATAAATTTAAAAATCTTTAAAAAAAATGAAGAACAGACAACAGATTGACTGCAAGCGGAGGCTGAGGGTAACGGGAGAAGGAAGGATGACTTCCAGGTCACTGATCTGAACAACAGTGCGTGCAATGGAGATGAGCAACAGAGAAGGTTTGGAGGGAAAGCTAATGGGTACAGTTTGGAATATTTAGTTTGAGCTGTTCCCACATCTCTGGATAGGAAAAATCAGGTGACTCTGGCTTCCACTGGCCAAGTTATAAAAATTACTATTGCTGAATGAAATAGTTTGAATTTTGAAAGACCATGCGTTCCATACTCAAAATAGAAGAAAATAATATATTTTAAAAATGTTTGTAATACAAAGAGGGCAATGTTTACACCTTTAGTAATATAAATAAGTAGCTTTGTCTTCTATTAATTGTATGACTATTCACAAAGTATAGATGTATCCTTAGGATATATATTTGTGTCCATTCATATAAGAATGAAAAAAGAAATCTAGGGAATGTGGATAGGGAGTCAGGAACTACAAACCCCAAACAGACTGATCAGTACTGGGGAGAGGAAGAAAGAGCATGAGCTCTTCTAAAGAGGCAAAGTTACCATGCAGACTTAATCCTTCCTCCCTTAGGAGGTGAGCCCACTATCTTGCTTTATTATGAGATACTAATAAGGTAGAGTTAAGTTTTCAAAAATACCAAAAGACCAGATCAATATATATTTACTAGACAATAGGTTATTGAACACTGGCCAAGCAAAACTTTAAAAGATTATTACCTTGAGGGTGAACACCAGTTTGCAAAAATGTTTAAACCTATGCAAAAGGTAAAAACTTAAAAAAAAACTTACTGGAAAAATATGATTAGTATAACTATAAAAAATTTTTTTTGACCTGAGAAGAGATTGGGATTTGAATCTTATTAGGAGGAGGCAGAGTGATATATACACAAATGGAAACAGATAAGACATCATCAGTAGTCTGCAAGCTCTGTTGTTTAAGACAGTATTCTTTCCTTTGCTTGTCAAGATTCCTTCATTCCCAGGAGGGTCTTAAAATATTACTCTCAGGCCTTCGTAAGATCTCCAAATTAGTATTTCGAGATACAGGAGAGAATGCCTGAAATAAAATTCCAGCTCTGCTTCTTACTACCTGTATGACCTTGGCAAGTTTCTCAACCTCTGTCTCAGTTTACCCATCTGTAAAATTAGAATAATGAAAGTACCTATCTCATAGTTATTGTGATGCCTAAGTAGAATATATATAAAGTATACAGAATAACGGGCTACGTGTTAGTATTATAATCTACATGCTATAATCTTAGGAAGGTAGAAATAATGAAAATATTAATTACAATGTGTGGTTGCTGTTTTAGAGTAGGTTTAAGTGTAGTAATAACTTTGGATTCAAAGTATATGAATATGTTGTCTAAAGCACTTGAGCTTTTCCAACAGATCAGTTGACCTACATCTGAAATTGTAGTTGAAACTGCTCAATGTTTAAATCCTTAGAGACAATTTTCGAAGTCTTTTTATTGGATTATGACTTCATAAAGTGAGCATTGAACACCTTACAAATGCCGCTAAGCATAAAAGCTCCCCAGCCATTAAGTAACCAGTAAATATTCCCAAGGTGTTTATTATCTGTGGGATCCCTGCCACGCTGAATTCCCTCCCCTGGCAGTTGCTTTAGTAGGCTCCCAGTGGTACTCAAGGCTCCCCAAATCCACCAAATTCACGTGGAGTCACTTCTGTTTTCTCTTGTCCTACTCCTGGTTCTCAGAGTATTTCTAGAGAAGAAAATTCTTCAAATTCTTATTCTAGATCTTCAGATGAGCCCTTGCCTAGAAAGCTTTTCCTGTTCTGACCCTTGCTCTGCAGCTATTCCAAACCTCCATGCCTACCATTCGATTTGGGAAGAAGACTCACTCACAAGAGTGAGTTCCAAAGGAGACTGTGTGGTAAAAAGCATTCCACAGGCATTTAATTATTAACTGTGAAGCCTTGGGCGGATTACTTAAGCTAAAAGTTGACCTCCAGTTGTTTACTACCTTCCTCACAGGGTAGTTATAAATAGTAAATGAGACAGTTAATGTAAAGCATTTATCTTATAGTCTGTTCAATAAATGAAAATTGCTTTCCTTTTGACTGCACATTACTAACCCATTCATCCACTCATTCATCCTGGTATTCAACAAATACGTCCAAGGACCTGCTATGTGCGTGGTAGCATGTGGTGTGAGGACAATGAAACAGAAATGTCTCTGTCTCTGGGTCTTTACCTGAGTGTCCCCTGTGTCCTACCTCCTTTTCCACTGTTGTTACCTCTCAGAATCTCCTCCCTGCATCACCCAGTCTTTCTTTCTCCACCATCTCCCAGCTCAGCAGTAGCTTCTTTCCCACATCTTCAAACAGATACAACCCTCATCTATCTGAAACTTTTTTCACTGAATCCCACAGCCTCTCTAGTAAAACGGTTCTCATTTGGGTTTTCCTTTCATGATCGAAGTTCTTGGTAACACACACCTGTCAATTTCATCTCCTCCTTTTGAATCCCTTATTCTGTTCTTGTCACCCCTCACCACCTGAAACTGTACACTTGAAAATTACCAATGCTCCTCTAATTAAAATAGTTCTTTTCTCCTTATCTTTATTTCTCTGCAGCTTTTGATTGTTCTGACAAGTTCCTGCTTCTTTCCCCCAGTCTTGCCCTGGAAACTTGGCTGCTGCCCAACACTCAGTCTTCGTACAATGTTTTTACTATCCCTCAGAAAGTCCATCCACCTGGCCCTCCATTTTCCACCTCTACAGAGATGTTCCCAGTCTAGTCCCAATACCTCTTCCAAACTCAGCTTGCATTTCCAAGTGACTGCAAATTTTGATTTAGGCATTCTGCCCGCACCTCAAAACACCTTCCCCTATGCAACTCCCCAATTAATCCCTCTCCCTAGCTTGACATTTCTGTCAGATGTTCTATTATTTTCCCAGTTGCCCCCAATTCAAACTTTTACCTTGTTCTCTTTCCTTCCAAATCTAGTTCGTCACCAGGTCCTTCTGACTCTTCTTCTGCATTGTCATTTTTTATCCTTTCCTACCACTGACACCATTAATTCAGGTCTGTTAACAACTTGCATCAGGATTACTTTGCATTCCTAACTGGCTCCCTGCCACTAGTCCCTTTCTCTCTCTAGTCCTGGGTGTGACCTCTAGAATTACTGTCCCCAAATAGTTTTATTCCTGCCAGTCTTCGGATAAGAACTATACAATCCACTTGCCTCCTGTGTTTTGTCCTGATCCTCTGTGTCCTCATGCCAGTGTATTTTTCTCCACCCTGGTCTCCCACTACTTTGACACTTCACTCCAGTTAAGATCAGCTCCCTCTCAAATCTGCCTAATGCTTTGCTACTTCTTTCCTGTTTTTTTTTTTTTTTTCCACCTCAAATCCTACCTCCTCCATGAAAGGCCCTGCCTCATCATGGCCCCTAGCAACTAAAGAATGATATTAAAGTATTCCTTTTACCATTCATTCCTCTGAACTAAGAAAAGATCGTGCATGATGTTGACAGCTGAAACAGACACATTAGGCATTAAGGTAGCTTTAATTATTGGTTTAATGGATAACCATGTATGTCAAGCCAAGTGCTTTAAGGACCGCATCTCAGACTCAATTTGCAAATATCCTTTTTAAAATTATATCTTAGAGATGTAGTTACTTCTAGAATCAAACTTGTCAGTAAGCTAAATAATAACCATCGGTTTCAACAATGGATTCCAACCAGCTTAAAAGTTAAACTGCCCTGGTTAAAATTTTAAAAATGTTCAATGATGTAGTCTAAAAAATGATGTATCTATCCTTAAATGAGGGCCTCGTACGGAGGCCCAAGACAGGGAGTTAACGAGACAATCTGAGACGTTTTCTGAGAAAGGAGGGGGCGGAGTCGGCGTCCCCACAGATTTAGTGTCAATTCCACCCATATTTATTAAACACCCATTATGGAAAGGAGGACGAGAGGAGCGAAGGAAGGCTCCAAACTTCCAACCTGAAAGTTGGGATCTGGCATATAGTGGGTGTATGCTGAAAGATCACTCCTCAAATGCCCACACTCCACGGAATACACAGACACACCGGAGGCGAGAGGCAACTTTCCGTCCACACCTCTCCGAGGTGGGACACACACACACACACACACACACACACACACTCTCTCTCTCTCTCTCTCTCTCTCTCTCTCTCTCTCTCTCTCTCTCTCTCTCTCTCTGCAGTCTCTCTCTGCAGGCTGGCTCCGCCCGCGTCACCCCGTTCTACTCCCACAGCACCTCCCCCAAGTTCTCAGTGTCCCCTGCTCTCGGCCGCTGCGCTCACTCCGCATCTCGAAGTCAAACACCCGCAGCCCTCACCTCCGGCACAGAGTGCTGGGGACCCAGGAAGACGGCGCCTCTTCAGGTCTGAAAAGCAATGCGCCTGCGCGAAGGCTCTGACGTCTGCGATCCCAAAGTTCGGCCTCCTCACTGACTCCATTTCCCAGAAGTCTCAGCGGTCGGCGCGCTCCAATATGACGTTTGAAATTCTGCGCGAGCGCACGCTTCTGGAAAAGGGGCCGATGGCCCTAAAGCGGGTCGGTTACAGCGTTCCAGTTGCTGTAGCCAGGTGAGGGGCGCTGTCTAGGAGACTTATAAGACCCTGGAAGTACTGCCCAAGTGTGATGTCCTTCTGGTGGAAGGGCCATCCGAAGGAAATGTGCCTGATCTTTGGGGCCTGTCCCTACCCTCCTTGGTTTTCGCCGTCGGAAGACCGAGAACGACGAGTCTCCTGGCGCTTGGAAGAGGCTTTTTTCTGCTTCAGCGCGTCCACTTTCAGGGATTGGGTTCTGAAATTTAATTGGGAGAAACGCAGAATTTGGTTCTGGGACAAGGCTGGGCCTGAGGCAGGGTATGTGCACATTTTTGCGCCGGAAGAGTAAATCCCATGCTACACTTCTGTTTAACTGGGCAGCTGGCCGACTGCCGAGAGTTTGAACGCACACCAGCCTGCCTTCATTGGTGCTGCTAGAAGGGCCCTAGTTGGAGACATCTTAGGGGTTCTCAACCCTGGCTGCATGTCGGAATCACCCGAAGAGCTTTGGACACGGTACGTGGGGTCTACTCTGAGGAGAGTTTACAAAGATCTCAGGTGATTCTAATGAGCTGCTAAAGCTAAGAACCACTGAGCTAGAGCTTCATAGAACACTGGAGATTGCAAGAATATGATAAAATACTATTTCGGGAACAAGCCTACACTTCCACTCAAAAAACCTATAATGCCTACCATAGGCAAGGCATTGTTACAAATATAAGTAAGACAGAGTTACTGCCCCAAACGAACTCATGGTCTAAAGGAAAAACCAGAATGTAAAAGTATTAAAACACAATGCAGTATGTTCTATATGTCACGTTGGAGACACTAGGGGAGTACAAGCAGGAAGCAATTCACTGTGGCTGAGAAAGTTAAAAAAAGGCGTATAACAGTTACAGTCCTATAACTGATCCACTTGAAAAAGAACACTTGCTTAATTAAGAAGAAAGAAGGGGCACTTGGGTGGCTCAGCTGGTTAAGCTCTGGACTCTTGGTTTGGGCTCAGGTCATGATCTCGGGGTCCTGAGATCCAACCCCAAGTTGGGCTCCATGCTTAAGGTGGACTCTGCTTGGGATTCTCTCTCTCCCTCTGCCACCTCCAAATAAATAAAAGTGTTAAACACACACACACACAAAGTGCAATCTATGAAGAGAGAATAGCAGACTATTCTCTTCTATGAAGAGAGAATAGCAGAAGAGAGAATAGATGCAGACTAGGGGATAAAAGTGCGAAAAATTAGCAAGGTGAGTGGCCAGTGGGTATTTAGGGGCTGACAATAGTAATTTGGGGCCAGGTTGGGGATGGTTTTGTACTGTAGTAAGGGTTTGGACCTTCCAGGATTAGGACTTGATAGAAATCATGATGTCTAAGACAGACATATTTTCTTGCTGTTCCCTCCTGTGTAGTAGTGTTTTTAATTTATTTAGCCTTCGATACTGAGAGTGGAAAGTGCATGTGATCAGAAGCTGGGTGATGGGTGGGAGAGAAATATTCAGANTTTAATTTATTTAGCCTTAGATACTGAGAGTGGAAAGTGCATGTGATCAGAAGCTGGGTGATGGATGGGAGAGAAATATTCAGGCACAATTTCACACTATACCTGAAAAACACTGCTGCTTTTATTATCCAGATCTGATTCCAGATTGGAATGGCTTTCTATTTCTACGTTTTTGTTTTTGTAATATCTTCTTTCAGAATGGCCACCATTCGGGCATCTTTAGTCCACCCACAATGACTGCATATTCCTGAGTCCTAATTGTGAACAGGTTTCTGTTTTCCCTATGGGGCTCCCAACCCAGGAAAGCTGGATGGATGCCTGAGCACACAGGGGACCTATAGAAAAATCTGTGCTTCTGTTCTGCCTTACAAAAGCACCTTTACATTTTCCCTTTTTTTATAATTAGCTTAAAATAGGATAAACCATCTCCCTCAGGCTAATTTGATTTAGAGATGGTCTTGTTACCTGCTCTTCCTCTGGGCAAATTACAGTTTACCAATATTGTTCCTAAAATCTGATGTCTTCTGTTTTTTCTCTCCTGCCATCTTCCATGGCAATTGAATTTTAGCTGGGCACATATTTAAAGAGTACATTTATCTGCAGCTAGATGTGGCCAAGTGTTCTGGTAAATAGGATGTAAATGGATGTGGTGTATAGCTCCTTAGGACAGCCTTCCTTACAGGACAGCTGGAGTCAAGAGTACAAAGGAATGAACTATTCATCCCTGTGACAACAGAGATGGATCTCAAGGGCTTTATGCTGAGTGATAAAAGCCACTCTCAAAATGTTACATACTATATAATCCTATTTATATGACATTCTGGAAAAGGCAGAACTATGGGGACAGAACAGTGGCCACACTGGGTTGGAATGGGAGAAATGTCTGACTATAAAGGAGCAGCAAAAGGGAATGTTGGGGGTAATGCACAAACTTACCAGGTTGCTGGGAACCAGAGCTACCCTAACAGTAGTCGACATCAAGTGGCACATGAAAGCACTCTGGAAGAAAGGACATCCTTGTTAAGCTATTGATTGACTCTCCTGGGTAACATGTGCATTGTGACATAGGCCTCTGGATCACGCTCAGTCCTGAATTTAAGGGGACCGAAATTTCAGACACTAGCAGACCAATGCCAAAAGGCACATCAGGGACAGATGGTGCTCCTCAAGATAATCTAAAGCTGTTCCATTTCTACATAGTTGTCTAAGTCACAAATGAGATGACATTTTTAAAAAGATTTTATTTATTTATTTGACAGAGAGAGAGAAATCACAAGTAAGCAGAGAGGCAGGCAGAGAGAGAGGGAGGAGCAGGCTCCCTGCTGAGCAGAGAGCCCAATATGGGACTCAATCCCAGGACCCTGAGATCATGACCCGAGCAGAGGCTTAACCCACTGAGCCATCCAGGCGCTTGAGATGACATTTTTTCCCTCACTTGTTCATCCTTTCACCTTCTTGGTTGCAGAGCACAGAAGAGAACAGAAACTCCTCAGCTAACCACAGTTCCCTGGCAGCACCCCCGCGCCTCCTGCCGGCCCCCTCCCCGCCCCAGAGGAAGAGGGATTGCTTGTTGGGCACTTGCTGTGCCATCCTGGCCATGTATGTCACCGTGAGTGCTGGGAAAAAGTGAGATTGAAAAGCAAGAGAAGAAAATGGCGGTTTTTGCCCTGACTTAATGGGTTGTCCCTGAACCCCTAGATAGGGTCTACAAACCACTCCCAGTCCTCACAAATCCCCTCTCTGGCTAAGGACTGCCTCCTGAGAGCCATCGTCTTAATATTCAGACCATTTCTACATTTCTTTTAGGTCCTAAATGATACTCGTTTCTGGAGCAGAGAGGAGCCCATAGTCGTTTCTTCGTGGACCCTTCTCTGAACTCCGGACTTGGAGCAGTGGGAGGAAGGCGAAGAGACACGGGACGGCCTGTAGAACAGCAGTTAGTAACTAGCAATAAGCCATCTGTAGGTCCTGGGCACTCTGTAAGACATATGCCCAGAGAGTCTCCCGGAAATCCTCATTGGCAGATTCAGGGCAGGGCCCGGGCTTCTCCCTTTAACAAATTTCCAGTGGCTTCTGGTTCGACAGCCCCAAACCCGGCTACGCAGCCTAAAACGGAAGTTGCTCTCAGTTCCCAGCCAGTGGTGAGAGCGCGGGGAACCCTCTAACCAGGTCGGTGGCGAACAGTGCCGCTCCCCGGAGATGCCCGGACCGGGACGCCCAGGATAGCTCTCTCCGGCCCCCAGGGCGCAGGCGCCGCTCGCCCCGCCCCGCGGACCCGCCCCGGACGCTCGCGGCTTTGACCCCCGCGCGGCGGCCGGTCTGCGCAGGCTCGGGACGGTCTGGGCTCAGGGGCTGGGGCTAGGGAGGGCTTTACTCTTGGCGGCTTTGGCGACTTTGGGCGTGCGGGCCTATCCCAGGCGCTGCGCCCCAGCCCGTGACGGAGTTGGGAGCGCCCCTCCGCCTGCCCGCCTGCGACGGGCGATGGGGGCCTAGAGCTCGGGGACAGAGTTGCAGGGCCGGTCCGTGTCCCTGTGAGGCTCTCTCCCGAATCCCTGCTGTCTTAGGGCCGCGGAGGCGCACTGGCCACTGAGGTCGCAGGCGTGGCTACGGACGTACCTCCTGGTGGTGGTGTAGTCACTGTGGGTGTGGGTCTGCGTGGGAACTGGGTTCCAGCGCCTGGTCCCGAGAAGGGCGGCGGAGCGGAGCCAGTGCGCCCAGGCCCGGCTCGTGAGGGGTCGGGAGCGCGCCTGAAAGCGGGGGGACCGCGCCTCCTCGGGCGGCAGAGCTCCGCGCCCGGGCGGGAGTCCGGGTTTGTCAGCCCTGCTCTGGGCCCTGCGGGGCGGCTGGGCGTCACCGCGCGGAGTGGGAATGCCCGATGTCACCCAGCTTACTCCCTGCTCCCTGAACCGTAGGGAGGACCGCAGGGCTGCGGCCGGACAGAGATTTGGACCTAGTGAAAGGACGTCGCCCTTTAGCCCCAGCTATGGACTCCACAGGATCAGGTTTGACTCTCGAGGGTGCAGAGGGCCAGAAGCCCTTCTGGGGAGTTAGTAGTGGGCCGAGGACGAGGACGACCCTATTAAGAAAATGGGGATTCCAGTGATGAGGCAGAGCCGGTTTTCCCGGTGGCATTTCCTAATTTGCCAGGCCCAGGAGCGTGAAGTCCCAATATCCAGACACCATGGTAGAAATGGACGGGATGGCCACGGAAGACTTCCCAAAGGCCTGAGGAGAGCGGGGCGGGCGGAGAGGATCTCTTCCTGTGTGGGAGGGAGAGTGTGAACAGTAAACAAAGCTGTGGGGGGAGTGGTCCTTGGCCAGAGATCAGAGGGCAGTGGGGCCATTTAGAGCTTTGCCGCCCTTTCCTTTATTGCTTCATTAATAAGATTCCTCTAGCTCGGCTAGCTCAACTGTGTACACGATTAGCAGTGTGCATGGGGGGCACCTCCTGTAGCCACCCTTTCACTAGTGTTTGGGAGGAGGCAATCTAGGTGGCCCAGGAGGTTTCAAGCCATTCCTTTGTAAATTTGAATCTCCTGTCCTTCACTAAAGGACATTTTAATTTGACTTTTTGCTCTTCAGTGCAAATGCTCAAGGTCACAAGACTGGCCAACGGCAGAACTGGGCTAAATCTCCGGGACTACCACCCTGTCTGTATCCCTTTATGCTTTGTGTTCTGTAGCCCATCAGCACAGGAATCATCTTGAGATTCTTTAGAAATGCAGGCTCTCAGGCCCTACCCTACATTCACTGAATCAGAGTTTGTTTAACAAGATCCTCAGGAATCCATACACACATTAAAGTTTGAGAAGTGCTGACCTATACTGTACCATGCTGCTTGCCACTTCCAGGCTTTTGTTGTTGTTGTTAGCTATGACCACTTCTCTGGTATGGTTGGTTTTCCGGCTTTAAAAACAGTAAGGTGCAAAACCCTATCATAGAGGGACTTGCAAAGTATGCTTGCAGAGACCTAACGGTGCTCAGGAAGTTCTCAGGAAGAACTGACCTTTGAACTGGCTTCCCAAGGATGAGGGGGAAAGGTGTGACTTCTTTCCTTTAAAATCTATATCCCTCTGTAGTCTTGCCCTGGGCCTTGTTTTGTATTCTTAACCTGTTTTATACCGCAGGCTAGATTTAAAGTTCCTTGAAAGTCTTCTCCATGTTTATATTTTTAAAAGGCCTAGAAGGACGTACATATTGAATGCCCAGTAAATAACTGTCCAGTGGAGTGGCCAGGCTACAGTGATACTTAAGTTACCTGCAACCTGCTGTGGCCTTTGGACAGGAAGGGGGTGGAGGGTTTGTGCACTTCTCTCTCATGTGGGATAGCTAGAGGCTGCCCCTCAGCTTCCTTTGACCCAGCTCTGTCCCCAGAACCATGGAGGTGACACACTGACTCTTCAGGGATCTCTAGCATGGGGAGTCTGGGAGCTACAAAGGCCATGGGGTTAGCCTTCCTTATGGCTCCTTTTACCTTCCTAGTTCTCCCTTCTCAGGACCCTCCTCTTCCTCCAGAGAGATACCCAGGAGAAAAGGGAACAACCAGTTTATTCCTGAAAGCCAGGCCTCAGGTGAGTTGAGGTTCTCTTCGTTTTTCCTCAAATGACTGAACTACGGATGTCTCTGCCCCCTTTTCTCTGGAGCCTCTTTGTTCAATGCCAAAGGGAACTGACCCCAATTCCTGCTCCGCAGGAGGCTGAGCCCATCAAGGTGGATGCTGGCCTCCCTGCCCTTTTCCAGGGCCCTCTTCTCTCTGCTCCGTATGCACTCACTCAGATCCTTGGGTTTATTTCTGTCATGAGCACTACAGTGAGTACCAAGTAATGTGAGAGAGCCCTGGCCTTGAAAGAGTGTCACTACCACAGAAGGGAGAGGACTCTGGTACCTAGGATGCAGCCCCAGTCACAGTGAGGATGTGCATGATTTAATGACGGATGGGAGTGGTGCAGATAGGCCTTTCCTTCAAAGTTTAGTAAAAGGAAAAATCAGCCTGTGCTGGAGAGGTTGGGGAAGGCTCATGGAGAAGAGGGGCAAGGAGGTTCTGAGGGAATAGACAGGTGGGGAGGCCATTTGAGTCTATGTCCCTGTTCAAATGTTATCTTCCTGGACTAGTGAGGGGATAGACTTACTACTTCCTGGCTGGAAGACTCACCTAACTTCTCTATGCATTGGCTTTGCCAACTGTAAAATGAGGATGGTAATCATGTTAATGATAATGATGAAAGCAGTAATAGCCATTATGTACTGAGAACTAAATATGTATCAGGACCTAGTCTACACAATTTACTTAAACTAACTCATTTCATCTTTCATACATTCTCATTTTGAAGAATGGCAACTGAGGCACAGAGAGGCAACTGAGAAAGCCAGGGCACAGAGAGATAAGGTAACTTGTTCATGGTTATCTAGCTCATAAGGAAGATATTCTAGTATCAGATCCGGGTTGTCTGGCTCTGAGATCTTAACCACTCAATAATGCAACTACCTCACATGATTGCTGGAGTCTTCTGGCAAATGGTAACTGCTTAGTCTTTGTTAGCTTCAGTTGTGATGGGGGTAGAGGGGTAATGGTGACTGACTCACGAAGTGGATTCAGGGTTGGCTGTAGTAGGCTGGAGAACCAAGTGGAGGGCTGAGGATACCAGACTGCATGGTTTCCTAGCATGGATGCCAAGGTGGTACCATCTTGGTACCACCTAGATGATAGCTTCATGTATTCTAGCTTAATGATAGATATTGTGTTTAATTTTCTAGCAAATGGGGGAAACCCCACCAATAGGGAAGTCTCACAAATAACTAGTAGAGTAATAAATAGAGTTTAAACCTCTTTGGCCTTGATGTACACATTTGGAGGTATATCAGAGAGCTTAATCTAGTTATTCTGTGGTAACAATGGCCTGTAGATCTCAACGGCTCATAGTAACAAAGGTGTGTTTCTTCTCTGTTACGTATCAGTAGTGGACTGGTTGCGACTGCTCCACACCCTCTTTGATCTGGGATTTAGGCTGAAGGATTAGTCCTCCTCTGGGTTATGTTATGTGGCAGAGAGAAATGCAATGTCAGAACCAGGAGATGGTTTTTTTTGGCTTCTGCCCAGAAAGCACATGTGTTGCTTCTGCTCAGAACCCATTGGCCAAAGCAAGTCATGTGGCCAAGCCTAATGTCAGTGATGTGGGAAATATAAGCCTCCCATAGTGAGGGGTGCCAGGGGAGGGACAGTGAATATTTTGAACAACTAATGAGTCTACCACTGTCTGTTTTCTTACAAATACTCACTTCCCTCCCTCCACACAAATTCTGTCCCCAAGAGATAACCCAAAAACTCCATTTAGTTATCTAGTAGGAACATCAAGATCAAAGTCCTGGTTGGGGTGATGGCCTCAACATCAGGTCTGGATGTTTCTCCTCTGGATCTGGAGACCTATGAACTAAAAGGACAAATTGCCCAAATCCATATATCCAACATACAGCGGAGCAGGATAACCACAGTAAGCACCCCTATTCAAAACAGGGAAGCATGGGAGGAGCCCAGCAGTCCCAGGTCCATAACAGCTATGCAGTTCCACTTGGCAGACTTGGTGAGAACCACTGATCTTGGGACTGGGAAGTCTTGGTTATGTCCTGGTTCTGCTCCCTGGGTGGAGCTCTTCAGTCCCATGTTTTCCTTAGCTCTTGGCTCTGACCCACAAGTTCCTTTTGCAGTATCTTCCTGGGTCACATAGGAAATGATATTGGAAATAAACTCACTTGAGGGCTAAGCAACTTTTTCATCCTGCCTGAGTAGGTTGATGGCCCAAGGATTTTTTTTAAGTCATGGACATTCAGTGTAATTCTCAAAATGTAATCAGCTTTTAATATATTTGTTTTGTGTCACTTCCATGTGTCAACAGTTTTACCCACAGTTCTTTTTAAAATATGCCCCTCTTTAGGCTTAACTGTGGAACTTTGTGTTTGTTTGTTTTTTTTTTTTTTAAAGAGTTTATTTATTTGAGAGAGAGAAAGCCAGAGCCAGGGTAAGGCCGGAGGGGGAAGGGCAGAGGGAGAAGCTTGCTCCCCACTGAGCCCGACCTGGGACTAGATCTCAGGACCCTGAGATCATGACCTGAGTTGAAGGCAGATGCTTAACTGACTGAGCCACCCAGGCACCCCATGAACTTTGTGGGTTTTTCTCAGGACAGCCATTCTTTTAGACACTAAGCAGTTCGGTTGCCCTAAAGATTTCCTGGGAGCCATCTGGAATTATTCAGAGGTTTAAACAAAAGGTTTGATTACCACACTCATGATTTGGTCCTTCCCTTAGATTGAGTTTTAATCATCCCTTGTCACTGCAAAAGCCTTATCTATATTGTCTTTGACCAATTGGAAACAAGAATTGGTTTAGTCTCTAACTCTGCAAGTCCTGGAATTTCTAGACACTTTCTTTGCCTTCCATTTTTATTTTTCAAACTCACAAACCCTTGAGCTCATTTTTTTTCTTGCAGTATTTTGTCAAATTCTGCCAGTAACAACCAACTCACACTATTGATGTCCCAGCCTCTTCTCGTAACATCACAAGTTCATGCTTACATCGTTCATCTTCCAGTTATTGCTGACAACAGTTTTAGCACACAGTTCACCACCAAATCATGTGGGTTGGCATCTCACCAATAAGTTTCTTTACTACCGGCCCTGAAGCCAAAGTCACCATATTTTAGGCTTTTTGTTATGGCAGAATCCTACATTAAGTACTAGTTTCTTAATGAGTCAGTTTAGGCTACTTATGCTGTAATAACAATAGCAAACCCTCAAAGATTTATACCAACAAAGGTTTTTAGCTTGCCTGTATTACCCGTTTTACATCCCATTTGTGAAAGCAGATTATTTGACTACACCCGGGTCAGTCAGCAGGGAACTCAATCCTGTAGGGAGAGCCAGTGAATATTTTGAACAAATAATATAATGTATCACAAGAGGTTACCATAGCAGTGAGTTTTCCATATTTGACTATTTTGGACTGATTTTCATGTTAATGTAAAATTTTACTTTGACTTATTCTATGGAATCAATGCCTAAATGGGATTTGATTTTTAAACATACTTTGGGGGGCACCTGGGTGG
>LNAC01000033.1:2738184-2757526 GCA_002007465.1 Ailurus styani | reverse complement strand
TCTCTCTCTCTCTCTCTCTCTCTCTCTCTGTCAAATAAATAAATAAATAAATCTTTAAACATATTTTGGGAAAAGTACCAGGAGTTTATATGGCCTTCATTTATCTGCATTTTAGTTCATGCTATGTGGATTGTTGTACCATGTAAGTCAAATGGGAGGTGTTCTAATTGCTGTTACAGAGGATGACAGGATAACCCTGACTGGGACCCACAGAATGGTTGTACCTTGTGGGGACCTGGGATTCAGAGTCTCACTGTTAGTTTTGCACATTCAGGAATTGCATGAGTAGGAACTGAAAAGTGATTAGAGTTTGAGGAAGAGGATTTGTGTTAATGAAACTCACAAAAGACTGACTTACTTATAAGGCTACTTGATACACTTTGAACTGTGTGGTGGTGGTGGTGGTAGTGATATAGCATAAATCCCAAATTATTTGATTTGGTGATTCACCGCAAGACGGTGGGCGTGGAGCCGGCGGCCGACGGCAAAGGCATGGTGGTGGTCATGAAGCGCAGATCCAGCCAGCGGAAACCTGCCACCTCCTATGTGCGGACCACCATCAACAAGAATGCCCCGGCCACCCTCAGCAGCGTGCGGCATATGATCCGCAAGAACAAGTACCGCCCAGATCTGCGCATGGCTGCAATTCGCAGAGCCAGTGCCATCCTGCGCAGCCAGAAGCCTGTGATGGTGAAGAGGAAGCGGGCCCGCCCCACCAAGAGCTCCTGAGCCCCTGTCCCCACCTCCAAAGCAATAAAGAAGTCAGTCTCCTCAAAAAATAAATAAATAAATAAATAAATAAAGTCATGGGCCACGAGTTTCAGAAATAGTTGGAGACTATTGATACTAGTGCATTTGAGAATGCAAAACAGGGGCCTTTGGGTGGCACACTTGGTTAAGCATCCAATTCTTGGTTTGGGCTCAGGTCATGATCTCAGGGTCTTGGGATTGAGCCCCACGTCAGGCTCCAAGCTCAGTGAGGAGTCTGCTGGAATTTCTCACTCCTTTCTCTGTGCACCTCCCACACTCACTCATGCATTCTCTCTCAAATAAGTAAATAAATCTTAAAAAAAAGGAATGCAAAACATATTAATCTGTTACTTCTAGTTGATTCTAATTAAATGCAATTGAGAATAAAACCTGTTGAAAATGGAAGAAATGGATTGCATTTACCTCCCTTATGTAAGCAGAATGTCTCTGTAGGCCTGATTCTCCTGAGATCCTGATTATATTTCTAAGCAGCATGATACTGACAAGTGGGCATTGGGGGGTAGGATACCAAGTAGTGATGATAATACAATCCCTGGAGCAGCTTAAAATATTTTTGGGGTGACATAACCCAAAACTGGGCATTGGGATACCTAGGAACTCTTAGAATCCCTTTTACATCCTAAGGTTTTACTGAGACATCCACCCACTCTTCGCCCTGGTGCTGTTAGTGTGCTCCCTAAGGGTATAAGAGTGTCTTCTGTGTTTCAGGATCTGATGACATTCGAGGATGTAGCTGTGGAATTCACCCAGTGCGAATGGGGGCAGCTGGAACCTGCTCAAAAGGACCTATACAGGGCAGTGATGCTGGAGAACTTCAAGAACTTGGCCTCTCTGGGTGAGCTTAGCTCCTCCAAAGCCCAAAGCCTGCCTGTCAGGGCTGCCATCTTTATTTCATTGGTGTTTAAAAGCTTGGGGTTTCTAGGCCTGTTTGCTGAGTTTTGTGCTGGGTTATGGAATCAGACATTTACACTGTCCTTGGGGTTCCCATTCCTAGGAAAAGTTCTGCTCCATATGAAATTGTCATAAGAAATTTCATGATTCTGCTCCTAATACTTAACAGTGCCTATTCTTTGGAGGCTCTGNTCTCTCTCTGCCTGCCTCTCTGCCTACTTGTAATCTCGCTCTGTGTGTCAAATAAATAAAATCTTTAAAAAAAAAAAAAAAAAGAAATTTCATGATTCTGCTCCTAATATTTAACAGTGCCTATTCTTTGGAGGCTCTCTACACCTAAAGTCTGGTCTCCCCCAGAAAGACCTAGGGCCAAAGTCTTGGCTTCTAACATACACAGTCATGGTCCTTTTCTTTCTCTACCATCAGGGCTTCCAGGGTCTAAACCATATGTGATCTCCCAGTTGGAGGAAGGGAAAGACCCCTGTGTGTTAGAGGGAGAAATCTCAACAGGTGAGTGAATGAGACCTAAGCAACATCACACGTAATAAGGACCAGCCATGGGTGAGAAATTGCCCTGAACCCTTGGTCACGGGGCTCTCCTTTGAGAAGGTAAGACTACTTGTCAGGAGTGCTCCATTGCAATATTTGAATACTCTTAGGCTTTTTTAATTCTGTGTGGTGTCAGAAGAAGAAATGCTCATTTTCTTCTCTAGCATTTACACTTCCTTTGGTACCCATCTCTGCCCACCACTTCTGGGTTCTTGGTACCACTCAGCATCAGTAGATGTCATATGGACAATGTTGGATGGAATCTAAGGATTGACAGTTGTAAATGACCAGCCTATCCTATACCAGCAAGATTAGGAGAGTTAGTGAGAGACCAAACAGTAGGGCAGTCTAGAAATTAAAGTTTACAGGCAAGGACAGAAAGATAGATGTCAAGAAGATTAAGTGAAGACACTTCATGTTTGATTAAGCTGAGCTTCAACAAAGGTAGTTCCAGGAACAAAAATTACTGCTTGCTGTCTGTGGATTTCATCTCTTTGAGACCATGTGTTCCTAGGTAACTTGAAAGTACCTGACAGGCTTCACCTCTTGGAGCAGAATTCTAGACTCAAGCTCTCCTGCTTGCCATGTGTAGCACAGGCACAATGGAGGAAGGTGACAGTCTGTGCCAATGTCCATCTCTGAGGTAGAAACATAGCCCTGGGTCAGAGGTAAATCTCAGGAAATAAGTGCTCAAATCCTGAGAGCACAGGCTGGGCCTCATTAAGGGAGCCTAGAATAGAGAACAGAGAGGGAAGTTGCTGTTCTCTGCTATATTAATATTTTCTTGATCTTTTTTCCTTCTAGAATGGGAGCAAGGGTGTGACCTCTGGATCTAGTCTTAAGATAAATATCTGTTGCCAGTGCTCTACAAACATGGCTGTGTTTCAGAATCTCTCAGGGAGCTTGTTAAACATCCAGATCTCCAGGGGCCACATGAGACCTACTGACTCAGAATATAGCTTCTGGGAGCACTGGCATCACTAATCATTTATCTCTTCAGAAGTGTTATTATTATTGTATTAGTTGTATTATTCTATTGTTGCTGAAACAAACTAATACAAACTTAATGACTTTAAACAACACAAGTTCATTTATAGTTCATAGGTCAGAAATCTGGCATGGGTCTCACAAAAGATGTCAGGAGAGGTGTGTTCCTTTCTGGAGTGGCTAGGGGAGATTCTGTTTTCTGGTCATTTGAATTGTTGGCAGAACCAATACTTGCAATTGTGAAACTGAGATCCTTGTTTTCTTGCTGTCACCCGAGGAACGTTGCCATCTTCTAGAGACTGCTACATTCCTTGGCTCATGCTGCCCTTCCTCCACCTTCAAAGCTAGAAATTGTGGGCTGAGTCCTTCTCATACCACATCTCTCTGACCCAGCCAGGAAATCTCTGATTTTAAGGACTTATGTGATTAGATTGGGCCCATCTGAATAATCCAGGATTATCTCCCCATTTTAAGGTTTGGGCCCTTAATCACATCTGTAAAGTCCTTTCTGCCATGTAAGGTAACACATTTACAAGTTCTTGGGATTAGGGCATGGATGTCTTTGGGGGAGAATTATTCTGCCTGTCCCATTATATACAGTAATACATTATTGAGGGGACTTTGTGGAGGACATCTTCCTACCCTCGTCTCATCTTTGTGATCTTTGGATTTACCTTGTGTACTGGAGTCCAAACACTATTTTTTCAGGTTTTCCTAATCTCCATTCACTTGTTTATCACTTCTTGATAACTCCAAAACCTTCTTCAGATATACATTATACTTGAAAGAAACTGTACACATCTCAGATATTATTTTAAAGCTTCATTATCTTATATCCATTATAGGACTTTACTCCCTCGGGCACATGGAACAGTTAATAATACTAGAATGTCTTTTTCTTTTCCTTTTTTTTTTTTTCCTCAGACTGGGAGAAAAGGCCTGAAGCCAAGGAATCAATACTAAATCAGGGAATTTCCAAAGAAGAATTACTCCAGATAGCACCAGTCGAAAAACACACCAGAGATGAACCCTGCTTCTGCAAACTGAAAGCAACCTGTGGTTCTGATGACCAATTAGAGATAGAGCCAAAAAACCAGGAGAGACATCTGAAAGAAATGCCAATCACTCACAAATCTACCACCCTTAAGATAGATCATGAACGGAGTGAATTGGGGAGAAGTTTAGGCTTAAGATCAGTCCTTGTTAACCAACACAGTGTTCCTATAGGAGGATCCTATAAATGTGATACAGAATTCAGACAGACTTCAGAGAGAAATAACTCCCAGAGAACCCATCCAGGAAAGAAACCGTGTAAATGTAATGAATGTGGGAAGTCTTTCCATTTCCAGTCAGAACTGAGGCGCCATCAGAGATGTCACACTGGAGAAAAGCCCTATGAATGCAGCGAATGCGGGAGAGCCTTTGGTCATATTTCATCCCTTATTAAACATCAGAGAACTCATACTGGAGAAAAGCCCTATGAATGCAGTGAATGTGGGAGAGCCTTCAGCCAGAGTTCATCTCTTGTTTTACATTACAGATTTCATACTGGAGAGAAACCCTACAAATGTAATGAATGTGGAAGAGCCTTTGGTCATACTTCATCTCTTATTAAACATCAGAGAACTCATACTGGAGAAAAGCCCTATGAATGCAGGGAATGCGGGAGAACCTTCAGCCAGAGTTCCTCTCTCATTGTACATTACAGATTTCACACTGGAGAGAAACCTTACAAATGTAATAAATGTGGGAGAGCCTTCAGCCAGAGTTCATCTCTTACTCAACATTATAGATTTCACACTGGAGAGAAACCTTACAAATGTAATGAATGTGGGAGAGCCTTTGCTCATACTGCATCCCTTATTAAACACCAGAAAAGTCACGCTGGAAAAAAAGCCATATGAATTCTGTGAATGTAGGAAGGCTTTCAGCTGGAGTACACACAGTATTCACATGACACACTGGAGAGAGATCCTGTATGTGTAATGTATGTGGGAAGACTTTTGGTTGGAAGACCTATCTCACTCAACATCAGACAGTACATGCTAAAGAGAAGCTCTATCGATGTCAAGAAAGAAGGTGGGCTTTCAGTCACACCTCGCCCTTTATCAAACACCAGAGAATCCACATTATTGAGAAACCAAGTAAATGTGATTGATTTGGAGAGGCTTTTGTCAGAGGACACATATTTTTCAACATCAGACAGTTTCTACTGGCAAGGAGCCCTGTCAATGCAATGAATATGACACAGCCTCCAGTCACATACTGTTCAGTAAGTAAGTAAATAAGTAAATAAATATAAGATAACTCAAGTGTGGTAAAAGCCATCTGTAATACTTCTTTCCTTACTAAGCACCAAGAACACATATAAAAGTCTTTGAAAGCAATAAGTGCAGGAAGGCCTATTAGAGCTCATCTCTCAATAAACATCAGAGAATTTATTTTTGAGAAAAACACTATGGAAATAGTGAATGTGGGAGAACCTTCAGCCAAACAGTGAACTCACTCTGCTAGTTACAAACGCTGGGAATATAATGCATGCGGAAAATCCTTTGGCCAGTGTTCCACCCATTTTGCACATCAGAGAATGTGTACTGGAGTGACTTTGAATTCGGTGAAACTGGGAAAGCCCACTAGTATAGTTCAGACCTCAGCATACATTAAGGCTTCACTCGAAAGAGAAACCCTGGGAACTTAATGCATGGGAAAAGTTCCTTTCAGACTTGAGATTCATAAAACAAGAGCTGAAAGGAATCTGAGAAATCAACAAGTCTGCTGATTTTATACCTGGTAGGGGCTCTCTATAACTGCACTGTGCTTCGCCTCCCTATCCTGTTACTGATGGGAGCAGAGGTGTTATTGTGTGGGTGAAGAGAATGGAAGTGGAACTAGGTGGAGAGCCACCACTGATTTAGCTGGACCCTATCTTACGGCTAAGGAAACGGATTTGAAAATGCCATGCACTGGGCTGGGCCTCTTTCCCTGCTGGTTCAGAGCTGTGGTTTTGAGATTGAGAGACTGAAGGTCTTCCTGTACAAAACCCCCATGCCACTACGTTACCTCTCTCTAAGAGGCAATGGAGTGGTATTTTTAAAGTTTGAGCAAAAAGCAATTTTTATTAGATCTTTATGCTATGAGATTTGGGATTTTTTACATAAAATCTTTTAAAACATTAAAATCATTAAAATGTGGGTATTGTATAAAAATATAAAAACTTCAAAAACATTAGTCTTAGTGAAAGCCAGATGCTAGGCACCATTCCATTTATAGTAAATGTCCAGAAATGGAAATCCTCAGTGGCAAAGTAGATTAGTGGTTGTCTGTTAACGGGAGAGGCAACTGGGAGTAAATGCGGATGTTACAAGGAATCTTATTGGGGTGATAAAAATGTCCTAAAACTGGATTATGGTGATGGTTCAACAATTTGGTAAATTTACTAAAAATTTTTGAATTGCACACACAAAATGGGTGAAATTTACCTCAGTAAAATTGTTTTTTAAAAATATCAAATATACAGATATACCAACTATTGCTAAACTACTTTTCCTATCTTGTCTGTTACTTCAAGCCATCTGGATATCTTTATTTTCTGTAATAGTTAACCCTAAGCTTACTGGATCTCAAGTTCATATCATGATGCATCTGAAATTTATGTGAAGCCAGGAGTAGGAGCTGGCAGAGAGCAGAGGAGTCTTGACTAAAAAGATTAGCTTATACTAAAGACAGTCCTTCAAGCATTTTCAGTCACTGAGCCTAGACTTCAGGGAATCAGTTCAAAGTGCATCCCTGCAGAGAGGCAGAAGCTAGGGGTCCAACAGGTTGGCTAAGGCAGAGGGGGGCAGGCAGATAGGATGAACAGGAGGCATCTGGACAGCTAAGATCAGAACGCCAGTCTAGGGGCGCTGGGGTGGCTCAGTGGATTAAAGCCTCTGCCTTCAGCTCAGGTCAAGATCTCAGGGTCCTGGGATCGAGCCCCGCATTGGGCTCCCTGCTTAGCAGGGAGCCTGCTTACTCCTCTCTCTCTACGTGCCTGTCTGCCTACTTATAATCTCTCTCCGTCAAATAAATAAATAAAATCTTAAAAAAAAAAAAAAGAACGCCAGTCTAGGAACCTATAAATCATGGGAATTTCTTTCTAGAGAGACAAAGTACACAGGAGAGAAATAGCAAATTTACTACATTCGTACTGTCTTACCTTTTCTCCCAGTGCCCTTTTCTAACCCCAACTTAAGTCACTTTATATACCTGGATACCTGCAACTTTGTAGCTGGTCTTTGCTTAACATCTGTCTCTATTGTTTATCTTTGCCATGGTAACCATTCTTATCAGTCTGTACCTACTGCCTTGTCTGAAAGCCTCTGTACTGCCTACAAGAAAAATTGTCACTCCTCAATTTGGCATTTAATGCCCTCTTCACTCTGCCTTAACCTCCTGCTACGCCTGACAAGAACCTCTATTAGAGAAAAACTAATTTGCTTTCCATACCTCAGAGAAACCTTCACACTCCCTTGCCTATTCCACCAGCCTGGAATGCCCTCTCCACTGCTCTGAAGCCTAATAAGTAGAACCCTGTTCAAATACCCTCTCATCAGGGAAGAATTCTCTTGAACACTGATGTGAAGTCATATCTTACTGATTTGCAATTGTAAAAGCATTTGCATTTGCTTAAGGTTTTTAAAAATGAAAGATGTCTTACTGGGTAGTTCTTATTACTGTCTTGATCTATTTAAATCATTTTTTATCAGCTTGCCACTTTCTTGTCTCTGAACCAGATTATCAGCTGCTTCAGATAATTTCTTATACTTCCTCTCAGAAATGAGCAGACAGTAGGTGCCTACTAACCATGTGTTAATTTGAAAAACTTGGATTGCCCCTGTTTTCTCACTGCTTCTGACTTCACACTTTTTTAAAAAATACTTTACTGTACAGATATACTACATTTTATTTTATTTTTTAAAGATTTATTTATCTTTAGGGAGAGAATTAGAGCATGAGGGGGGAGGGTCAGAGGGAGATATAGACTCCCTGCTGAGCAAGGAACTCGATGCGGGACTTGATCCTGGGACTTCAGGATCATGACCTGATCTGAAGGCAGTCAGTTAACCAACTGAACCACCCAGGTGCCCCGATATATCACATTTTAAAAAATAGTATTTATTTAAGTAATCTCTATACCCAACATTGGGCTTGAACTCACCACCCCAAGATCAAGAGTCACATGCCCTTCTGACTGACCCAGCCCGGTGCCCTTGACACTTCACACTTTTGTACTAGAGGAAAAACTTTCCTTCTAGAAAACTACCAATTAAATATTTTCTTGAAAAAATACAATGTTGGGCGCCTGGGTGGCTCAGTCGGTTAAGCCGCTGCCTTTGGCTCAGGTCATGATCTCAGGATCCTGGGATCGAGTCCCACNGCTCAGTCGGTTAAGCCGCTGCCTTCGGCTCAGGTCATGATCTCAGGATCCTGGGATCGAGTCCCACATCGGGATCCCTGCTCTGTGGAGAGCCTGCTTCTCCCTCTCCCTCTGCCTGCTGCTCTGCCTACTTGTGCTCTCTACCTCTCTGTCAAATAAATAAATAAAATCTTTAAAAAAAAAAGAAAAATACAATGTTGCTTCCTGTAATTATTCTTCAAATTCAAATATAGATTGGCATTGTTCATTTTTGGGGGGTGGTTTGGTATGCATGTACATAAAAACTCATTGCTATTTTATTTTGTAGCACTACAGTGGCTTCTTATATCAACTACCCAGAATTAGGCCAAACTCCACAGGTTGAAGATACAGTACTCCACAAGACTGCTCTCATTTCAGACATCAGCCACAAATTTGGGGGTCCCTAGGCTATTCTTTCTTACCATCTGGCTACAAAATTGGGAGTTCCCACCACTCCTTCAGGTTTGATAATTCTCTAGAGCAAATCTCAGAATTCAGGAAAGGAATATTTATTATGATAACTTTATTATAGCAAAAAGATAAAAATATAAATCAACCTCAGGAAGAGGCTCTGAGTGCATCTCAAACGTGAGGCTTTTATCTTCTCTTCTCCAGGCACATCACCTGTTGGTACAGCAATGTGTAACTATGCAGAGTACCACAAACTAGGGAAGCTCACCTGAGCTTCAGAGTCCAAAGTTTTCACTGGGGTTTCATGTTGTCACGGTTGGTTGACCACACAGTTGAACTCAATCTCCAGTGCCCCTTCCCTCCCTGGAGGTCAGGTTGATATCACATGACTCAAAGTCCCAACCCTCTAATCACAAGACTGGTCTTTCTGACTTGGCCAGCCCTTACCTTGAATCATCTAATTAGCAGAAACCAAGGGGATACAAGAGTCATCTCTCTCTCTCTCTTTTTTTTTTAAGATTTTATTTATTTGTGAGAGAGCACAAGCAGAGGGAGCAGCAGGCAGAGGGAGAAGCAGGCTCCAAGAAGCCCAATGCAGGACTTGATCCCAGGACCCTGGGATCATGACCTGAGCCAAAGGCAGATGCCTAACTGACTGAGCTACCCAGGCATCCCAAGAGTCATCTCATTAGCATGAACTATCAGGTGTGGTCCCCAAGACCCACTATGAATAACAAAGAGACTCTTATCACTCAGGCAATTCCACATATTTAGGGGTTACCTCCCAGGAACTAAGGACAAAGACCAGCCAAGTTCTTTATGACAGAAGCACACACTCAAGTCAATGTGAAAATGCTTCAATTATTTCTTTTCTTTTTTTTTTCATCCAAGTATTTGTCAATGGGCTGTAAGTTGTGAGGAGATTTAATTTTATCTACATTCTTTTGCCTTTATTCTCTACAATAGCTGCACCAGTTTGCATTCCCACCAATAGGACAAGAGGGTTCCTTTTCTCCACATCCTCAATACTTCAGTTATTATCTAAATAAACAAAGCATAAACATGAAGACTGTACTTTAGATATTCCTCAACAAATAACTGCTATATACCACATCTGCTTACAGATCACTGGCAAGAACTTAGACATAGGACCAGAGCTGATGGCAAGGGAAGCCAGAAATTGGTCTTTGTCCTGGGTAGCAAAGAGCCCAGTTGAAATTTGGGGGATTCTGTTATTAAGGAAAAAGAGGATGATAGATATTGACAGAAGACCAGGAATCTGTTTCTCAAGACCCAATACTGCAAAGCCATTTTGGTGTGAGGTCACATCCATAATTCTCTGGGTCTCAGCCTTCTCTGTAAGATGAAGGGCTCTGTAGTTGTGAAAATAAGTGAAGCCCACTCAAATGAGAGCACAAAGCTATTTATTCAGAGCTTGCTATGGCAAAGGATCAGCGACTATCACCTGCATTTGGCGGAGATCCAGAGGAATGCAGAAAGGAAGAATGCTTTAAAACGAGAAGAAAAAGAATGAAGTTTCAGGTATGCCCTGACTGGAGGTTACTGGCATGGGAAAGCTGGAGGTAGGTTAACTAGGAGCAGGACATCTTATGTGATTGGTTTGGGGAGCTTATTTGGCTTTCTATGGTTGATCCTAAATTGAAAGTGGGGGCAAACAAAATAGGGGTATTAGCAGTCATCAACCAAGTTCTGGCTGTCCTGAGCTGATTGCTGTAGAGGCTGTGGTTTGCCTTTCAGGCTGGTTGCTGCAGAGGTGTGTGTCAGAGTTCTTTTGTCATATGTGGTGTGTCCACTGTCCGTTGGTATATTTAGTTTCTCAGTTCCACCACTTTGGTCATTCCCTTGCTTGAGAAAGGTTGGCCAATTCAGAGATACTAGACCTCCAGATCTTCACAACTTGGGGATTTTTCAATTGTCCCCATATAAACTGTATCATATTTTTGTTGTTGTATCATCACAGCAATCATCTAATAAGAGAGCAGTTGTGCAGAAGCATTGAGTCAAGTAGTGTTTTCTTTAAAGTAATATATAGCCAGTGCTACCATGTCTGTTTCATATATCTAAGAACAGCAAGAAATTATGGGTTTAGCCATGGTTAGTCAATTAGATGTTTAGAGCAGCGCAATTGCCAGTAACTACCTGTGCCAATGAAATGAGGCAAATTTACAGATCTTCCATGTAGGGAAGTGGTGATATCATTGATAACTTCTGCCAGAGTCAGTGATAGGTCTTTTAAAGTCTTATTTCCCTCCACTGGAAATACTGCTGTGATTGTTCACATAAACAATGAGTTAGTAATTTGCCAGAGTGCTCCTCGTTTTGGAGCTCCTATCTGAGTTAGAATTTCCAGCATTGGTGACTTACAGTTAGGATTTCTGTACACACTCAGATCTTAGGATACTATTTCTAAACTGCATTAGGTTTTAGTCTGAGAAAAACAAGATAGTTGTCCTGGCTGCAAAAGAAGCAGAATCCGGTAGGGATACATAGAAATCAAGGGGGAAAAAAGTTGTTCATGACATGATATTGGGACCAAAGCCTTATATTGGCTTTGTTACCTATTTGGATTCCTATTGTCTAAGTGATAAATAACTGACCCATTACACTACAAAGGTTGTCAGATTGAAATTTACAGTTATTTGTGGTCTGATCATTAGATTGTAACAACTAGCCTTTTATGGGGGACAGGGACACTAGCAGTCACAGGCTGATTTGTTTAAGGTCATTTGTTCCTGTAGGTACATGTGAAAAACCATGGCTGTAATTCTTGATAGTCTTGTTTGATGAGACCAGAATTGTTCATTCATATATATAATATATATCATGGTGGTCTGGCAACGGATGGCATATTTAGCAGTTGGGAAGACTGACAGTAGTGCTTACTATTTGGGATAATTTAAGAATGGCATTAGAGTGAATATGTTCTGACCTAACAATTATATGAAAGAAGAAAAGAGAAAAAATGACCATTATGGGTGGATAACAACAAGGACCTAAAGGAATAAGAAAAATAATATAAGCAAGCAGAAGAAAAGCAAAACAGGACTTTAACAGAAGCCTTGGTCTGACATTTTGGGCAGAAGCTATTCATTATCTGAAGTCATCTATTTACTCCAGAGGTCTTTGGTCAGCTATATACTTCTGAAGATTAGCTGCTTCTAGAGTATCTTGGAGATCCTGTCTGAAGGCCTCTAATGGAGTAGGCTTCTAGTTGTATCACATCTACTTTCTGAAGAATTTCTTCTTTAGTTGTGAAATATATACCGAAGAATTGACTCTCCGGAGTTTCACTGCTGTATTTTTTGTTAATAGTACCTGATAAAGTCCCATACAATGAGGTTCAAGAGCAGTTTTCTCTGATGTCTCTTCTTATAGATAAAACTTCATGGTTGAAGATCACAAAGAGACTATTTAGGAAGATGCTGTGGGAAGGTGGTATTAACCTAGGATGCTAGGACTGGGTATAGTACAAGATTCTCCTGCGCTATTTTGCCACGTCTGCATGCAGCAGGGTAGAGTCTAGTATTGGAAGTAGAATCTCTAAATAAATGGGCCTTCCTGTTATCAGTTTTGAGGGGGATAATTGTATCCCCAAGGGAAGGACCCATATAGCCATAAGGACTTCTGGCCACCTTTGGTCAGGTTGCTAAACGGTTTCTAAAAGTTTTGCTAATTTTAAGTTAAAGATGCCATTGGTTCTTACAACTTTTCCAGGACAATATGTATGGTAAGGACAAAATAGTTTTTGAGTAAGGGGTAATGCCTCACGGAGTTCTTTTATAATAGTTCCTGTAAAGTGTGTGGGTGTCAAGTTGACACAGGATGGACTGTAATGGCTTTGAGATGTCAACTTGGCTAGGCTGAACTACATTTCTTTACATGGTAGCTGGATACCTAGGAGATGAAAGTGGAAGCTGCCAGTTCTCTTCTAGCCTTGCTGGAAGTTCCAGAACACCACTAACTTTCCAATGAACTCTTCAAATATTTTTTTCTGCATTCTGAGACTCCCATTATATATGTATTGGAATGTTTATGAAGCTCCATTACTTTTCCTTCAATTTTTTTCTCTCTCTGTTCTTTGGACTGTATTTTTATTGATCTATGTTCTAGTTCACTGAGGCTCTCTTCTGCCTTCTCAAGTCTGATGAGGCCTTCCACCACTTTCTGTTGATCAAAGCAAGTGATGAGTGCAGTCCAGATTCAAGGAAGGGGAAATAAACTTCATTTTTTTAAAGATTTACTTACTTATTTTTTAAAAGATTTTATTTATTTATTTGACAGAGAGAAACATAGAGAAGGAACATAAGCTGGGGGAGTAGGAGAGAGAGAAGCAGGCTTCCCGCTGAGCAGGGAGCCCAATATGGGCTCGATCCCAGGGTCCTGGGATCAAGACCTGAGCGAAACACAGACGCTTAACAACTGAGCCACCCAGGCGCCTCTGTTTACTTATTTTTAGAAGAGGGTAAGGGCAGAAGGAGAAAGTCTTAAGCAGACTCCACACTGAGTGCTGACTATGACGACGGGCTTGATCTTGATCTCAAGACCCTGAGATCATGATGGGAGCTGTAATCAAGAGTTGGATGCTTAACCAACTGTGCCATCCAAGCACCGTATAAACTTCAGTTTTTAAAAAAATATATTTTATTTATTTATTTGACAGAGAAAACACAGCAAGAGAGGGAACACAAGAAGGGGTAGTGGGAGAGAGAGAAGCAGGCTTCCTGCTGAGCAGGGAGCCCAATGGGGGGCTCCATCCCAGGACCCTGGCATCATGACCTGAGCTGAAGGCAGCTGATTAACCAACTGAGTCACCCAGGCGTCCATAAACTTCACTTCTTGATGGGAGTAATAACATCTAAGTTAGAGACAGAGAAGGAATTGTTGGAACCCTCTTTGCAGGAATCCTACTATTATGAATTTTTTAACTGAGCATAATTTTTCTTCTTCAATCCACTGTTTGAATGCCTCTTACCCAAATTCCTGCCAGTGCTGAGTGTGATTAATCTTTTAATTTACCCAACTTGATATGTTAGAAGTCTACTAAAAACGGGATGCATCATAAAATAGGGGTGAAACACGTTGTCTAATTAAGCAAAGACAAAGGAAAAAGTTTAGATGAAGCGACCGAGTCAATCTTAATTTTTGGTATCTAACTTATCACTCTTTTTGTTTTTCTGTATGTTTGAAATTTTTTATACTAAATTTGAAAATCGGAGGTCTGGCTGAGCAGGAGTACAAGCTTCTTAAAATAAGTCCGTATCTTTTCTCCGTTCACATACTTGGGCAATCCGGGCAAGCCCAGATGCTATGAAGCCATGAGCAGGGTTGGTGAAAACACCGTAGGTCTGGGATATGAGTGTGTGTCCAAACATTAGAATCAGAAGAATACGTAAATGAGTGTGAAATTCAAGGTACCTGACGTGCTTAATAAATGTAAAAACGTCAGAGCTTTACTGTAGTTGGGTATGAACAACTTTATACTCCTTCTTGTCTGTTTTACCTATCCTAAACTTCTCGAGACATCACCCCTTGCAGCTCTACTTAGACCCTTTCCGTGCTCGTCTGTACCTCGTACTTCTTTTTTTTTTTTTTAAAGATTTTATTTATTTATTTGACACAGAGAGAGAGAGAGAGAGATCAGATCACAAGTAGGCAGAGAGGCAGGCAGAGAGAGAGGAGGAAGCAGGCTCCCCGCTGAGCAGGGAGCCCGATGTGGGCCTCGATCCCAGGACCCTGAGATCATGACCTGAGCCGAAGGCAGAGGCTTTAACCCACTGAGCCACCCAGGCGCCCTGTACCTCGTACTTCTTGTTGCGAACGGTCCGCAGCCCCAGCTCCTGGTAGCCTCAGGAAGACCTCACGGTACCGAAGCATCCGCCGCCTCTCCGGTGTGGTCACTCGCGTGCCCTCCGAGCAGAGTACACTGTGAGCCAGCCCCGCCCACACCGGCAGCCAGCCCAAGCCCCGCCCCCGGGTCCTAACGCGAGGACCCCAGAGGGGCTGTCCGCGGCTGAGCCGGACTCGCTCTATCCTGCTGCCGGTACAGGCGATCCCCCACCCCGGTCTGCGCGGCGGCACGGCCCTCTGGCCTCGGGAATTCAGCCGCAGGCTGTGGCCAGCCATTCCGGCGTTGCGGTCGCGGTAGGCGGTGGAGAAGGCGGTCTTGGCGGAGGCGCTCTCAAGGCTCCACCATGGCTGCGGCGGCGCGCGCCGCAGGCTGCTTCTCTGCTCTCTGTGGCTTGCCGGCAGGTGAGGATGCTGGGAGAGGGGCTCTGAGCGGGGTCGGGAGCCGGGGCTCGCCCGCGGACTGCAGATGCACGGGCAGAAAGAAGCGAAAGAATGCGGTCTCTGGATCTCTCATGCTCGGCTCGCGTCCCTTCCAGAGCCGCTGTGTGACCTTGCGCGCTTCCGCGCCTACTCTGGATCGCAGTGAGGGTGGACTGGACGCCGTCCAAGGTTACTTCCAGTTCACCAAACTGCTCGTGCGTGCTTGGGTAAGAGGCGCGGGGAACTGGGAAGCAAGCGTCGCCTTCCCGCCGGGCCTGATGGTGGTTCATTTGGTGATGGGTTCATTTGGAGATGTCGGTGTAGGGTTCGAGGCAGGTGGAGGCAGTCCTCCAGCTTAAGTCGGATAAGATTAGTTATCAGTCATTTTAGATTCCGGGCCGATCAGTGTCATTATTGAAAAGAAGGATGTTTTGAATGTCCCTGGTTTTGCTGTTCAATTGTCCTCTGCCACCTTTAGTGGTTTGCAGCCTGAGGAGGGGCAATCTGCTGTATCTATGCCTGTGCTTCAGGATCGACTTGACCTTTTTTCTTCGTTCTCTTTTATTGTAAATCCACAACCCAGTATTCGTAATTCCGAAACCCAAAGACCTCTAAAAACCGAAGATTTTTTTGTAACTCATTTCGTTGGGAAACTTAACCTGAAATCATTTGGCAGAAAATCTGCCCTGAACATTCTTTACTTCCGTCCCACGTTGTGACCACCTCCTCCTTTTTCAAGGCTCCATTCAAATAGGACCAATGGCATTTGTATCTTTTCTTCATGACCTCTTACTGTGTTCCTGGGACTATCTTAAGCTCTTTATGCTCTTCCTCACTTCATCCTCAGAGTGCCTTTGTGAGATGGGTGACTTCATTATAACCATTATACTGATGAGGGAATCAAGACACAGAGGTTGATATATGTGTTCAAGGCTACACTGGAAGGGGGTCAGGTTTTTGTACCCATACCACTTGGCTCCAGAGCCTGGTGTTTTGTTTTGTTTTGTTTTTACCCACCCGCTTCTCTGGTATATTATAAACTTCTCTTTTGGTAGCAGCTTTATTGAGATGTAATTTACACACTATACAGTTATCCTCTTAAAGTGTACAGTTCAGTGGTTTTTAGTATATTTACAAAACTATACAACCATCACCATATAATCAACTTTTAGAACATTTTCATCACCCCAAAAGTATATCCTTTGGCTCTTATCCCCCCAGTTCCTCATTGCCCCCAGGTCTGGGCAACCACTTATCTTTCTCTCTCTGTAGTTTGCATGTTCTGGACATTTCATATACTCTGTGGTCTTTCGTGATTGGCTTCTTTCACTTAACATAGATTGTCAAGATTCATTCATGTTGTAGCATGTATCAGAGCTTATTCTTTTTTTTTTTAAGATTTTATTTATTTATTTGACACAGAGAGAGAGATCAGATAACAAGTAGGCAGAGAGGCAGGCAGAGAGAGAGGAGGAAGCAGGCTTCCTGCTGAGCCGGGAGCCCGATGCGGGCCTCGATCCCAGGACCCTGAGATCATGTCCTGAGCTGAAGGCGGAGGCTTTAACCCACTGAGCCACCCAGGTGCCCAGAGCTTATTCTTTTTTCTGGCTGAATTTCTGTTGCATGTACCTGCTACATGTTGTTTTAAACATTTATCACTTGATGAATATTCGACTTGTTTCTACCTTTTGGCCATTATGCCTGATGTTGCTATAAATATTTGTGTGAAGTATTTTTGTTTCTCTTGTGTGCAGATCTGAGTGGAATTGCTGGATCAAATGGTAATTCCACGTTTAACTTTTTGAAGAATGGCTAGTTTTCTAACGTAGCTGCACCGTTTGACATTCTCACCAGCGTGCATGAAGGTTCTCACTTCTCTACATTCTTGTCAACATTTATTATTATCTGTCTTTTTTGTTATAGTCATCCTAGTGGGTATGAAGTGGTAATCAGTTTGTGGTTTTGATTTGCATTTCCCTGATGGCTTATGAACATCTTTTTTGTGTTTATTTGGCCATTTGTAAATATTCTTTGGAGAAATGTCTATTCAAATATTCACCCATTTCTATGGTTGTCTTTTTATTAGTGAGTTGTTAGAGTTCTTTATATCTTCTAGATACAAGTTCTTTGTCAGATATATGATTTGCAAAAATTTTCTCCCAATCTGTGTGTTGTCTTTTCACTCTCTGAATGTAGTGTCTCTTGAAGCACAAACATTTTAAATTTTGGTGAAGTCTGATTTATTTATTTAATTTTGGTTGCTTATGCTGTTAGTATATCTAAGAAACCAAAGCTAAATTCAAGGTTATGGTGATTTACCCTTAGGGTTTTTTTTAAGAGTTTTATAGTATTTTCTTGTAACTTCAGGTCTTCCAATCCATTTTTAATTGATTTTTATTTATGGTATGAAGTAGGGCTCTAACTTCATTCTTTTGCATGTGGATATTCGGTTGTCTGAGTACCATTTCTTGAAAAGATTATTCTTTCCCCACTTGGTACCCTTTTCAAAACTCAGTTACCAGGAAATGCTGTTAGAGCCTGTTGGGAAGCACTGTTCTGTGTGAAGCGGCTCACAATACAGGTACAGCCTGGTGCCACCAGGGTTTCAGAGGAGAGAGCAGAGCACAGTGCTTGGGGGGCACTGTGGGAATCAGGGAGCCTTCACCCAGAGGTGATGTTTCAGGAGAACATGTCAGAGACACAAAGGATTGAAGAGCAGAATGTGTTCAAGAATGACTACAAGTCTGATGTTGTGAAAGAGGGTGGAGGGGATAGTGGTGACAGATGAGGCTGATGTGGAAGGCTGGGGCCACGTTGCAGTCGTGTAGGCCATGTGGAGGAGTTTTGACTTTGTTCTGCAGGCAGGAGGGAGCCAAAGAATGATAAATTGGGCTTGGGAAGTGACCAAGCGTGTTACTTGGCCTGCCTGACAACCGATGGGGAATTAGAGGGAAAGCAGCAAGACCCGCTAAGGCACTATGGTTACCTTGTGGCTGAGGGATGGCGCCTGAGCAAAGAAGGGGCGGTGAGACCATGGGAGAGGGTGCAGCTGATAGATTTTGGAGGACAATTTATAGGGCTTGGTAACTGGTTAGATGTGAGTACGAAGGAGAAGATATGATGTAATGTTCAAGTGGTCATGGGACCCAGAAATGACTCACTTACTTCTCTTGGTTCTTTTATTCTATAGATATGAATATTCTTTGGGTGTTAAAAATGTTCCTTTTAATGTAGAAATGTATTTTAAGAGAATTTTTTTAAATTTACAGGTCACATATGGTCCAGACAGCTTTACCGAAACACCTTTCCAACAGCTTCCATTTTGGCATTGAAGACTGTTCTCAGCAATGGTGAGATTGGCTTATCCAACTGCCTTTTCTTACAAGATCTAATGCTAGCATACTTTATGTAGGAATAAATGTAAATGAACAAAGCACATTCTTTATAATGAAAGTGCGTAAGGTCTAGAGTAGTTTTCAAGTTTTTTATGAGTATAGTTGTTATATTTCAAGGCTTTAAAAAATAATAGCTGTGATTTTTGGAATAATTACTATGTGTCAGGCTTGTAACATTTTATATTGGTTAATTCTCACCAGTTTTTATGAGGGGGTTTCCTTTCCATTTTGCAGATGACAGAGTGAGTCTCTGAGAGGCTAAGTGACTCGCTCCAGATCGCACAGCCAGTATAAGTGGCAGGACTGGATCCAGAGCTGTCTGGATACTGTGATGCCTCCTAGTAAAGCCGTGTCTTTGCAGAGGCCTTTGCTGCTACACTGACATAGGGCAGGGCCTTCTCTTCAGTCACTCTCCAGAAGGGAAGGAAGCCAACCTTTGCTGAGTCCATGTTGTGCTTGTGGTTAGTGAAACGCCTTTTCCTATGGTTAGGGCAGAATTGAAACCTCATTGTGTCCTTGACCTTCTGGAACTCTCTGTGCTGAACTTTACTTTTAGTCTCAACTCCCTTTTGTCTTGTTAACCCCACTTGTTTTTGTTTTTTTTTTTTTTAAA
>LNAC01000033.1:2656740-2738035 GCA_002007465.1 Ailurus styani | reverse complement strand
GGGATCATGACCTGAGCCGAAGGCAGAGGCTTTAACCCACTGAGCCACCCAGGCGCCCAACCCCACTTGTTGAGATGCCTTTACGCCTTGCTTGAGGGGTCCAGAAGAGTGCTTACCTGAGCTCTTCTCTTTATTTGGGTGACTCATTCATTCATAGACTACTGACTCTGCCCTCTACTGTGAGCCAGGCAGTATCCTCCACCTGAGCTGATGGAGCGTCTGCAGAAGGCTTCTGTGAGGAAGGCCACAGACTGGCCTCACTTCTCAGAGACGTGAAAACAGCTGTTGTCACTCTTTGGCTTTTTCTTCAAGTCCAGTGCCCTTACATCAACTTTATTCTCTCCAGGGGTGTTTTAATCCCCCTCCTCACTTTTCTCATAGTGACTCAGTTCTCCATTGAAATACCAAGGTCGAGTGTCTGCACTGTTTTTGTGATCAACATTCCCATTTCCTTGAGTCCGTGATTCCTGTCACCCTGCCGTCTCTCCCACAGGACACCACCATCCATGGACATGGTCAAGTGGCTGCCTCTAAGACACGGCTGTCTGAAAACGTTTTCTTGTGTGACACATGCATATGGTTAGAAAAATTCCAAAAACAACAAAAAAAGCAAATCTCTCCTACTAACCGCAAACACATCAGTTTTCTTCTTCAGAGGCAACCCCTATGACCAATTTCTTATATACACTTCTGAAATTAGTCTATAAAGTATATTCATGTCCCCTTCTTGTTTTTGCAGATGAAGGGTAGGGTGCTCTACTGTTTGGCACTGTGCTCTTCTAACCAGGTCATTTACAGGTCTTTCCACAAGGGTGCATTGCCTGCTGAATATAGCAGAGTTTGCTATTTGCCCCGTGTGGACAGTGCTGATCTTGGGATTGTCAGGGCAACATAGCACCGTGGGCACCCCGGTAAGGACAGATCTACTTCTTTAGACAGCTGTGCGCGGCCACTGTGTGGATGAACTGTCACTTCTCTAATGAGGATGGGCAGTTAGCTCAGCAGTCTAAGTTTTGACTTATTTTTTAAAGAAAGGCTGTCCTCAAAATATGACTCTTAAATGTTTGGGGTTTTCGTGACTTCTTTGCATTAGGAACAATTAATTATTTGGTGCTGGCAATGTTTTTCCACAGGCATGGGCATCTAACTTGGAGTTTTATTCCATCTACCTATAGGCCCTGTGTCGTCTCCAGGAACCAGAGACAACCATCATTTCACCAGCTTGACTCGTGCACTACAGACACAATGCTGTATTTCTTCTCCCAGTAATTTGATGGGGCAACAGTATAGATCCTATAGTTTTTTCACTAAATGTACGTAGACTGGCCACAAACTTCCCATTTCATGAAACAGGAAAATAAAAGGTGGTTTTGTATCTTAATTTTTCTTCTTTTTCTTCTTCCTTTAATGAATTAATACTTTAGAAGTTAGTATATGATGTGCTATTAAAATAAAAATATTCCTCAGCGTCCCTCCTTGAATTATCTCACGTACTACCAACTGTATTTGTACTGTACTGTGGGGAGCACTAGTTTACTTTAATCCCCTTGTTTGGGGCACCTGAAACCTCAAGAGTATTGAATTGTGGCCCAAATCACTGCTGATTTGGATTCACAACAAGAATGTATCCAGGTCTGTTTTTAGTTACACTTTAGTTGAGACAGTACAAATCAGGAAAAGTTAATTTTCAGTAGACATTGTTTTGTTAACACTACCCCTTCTTGCGGTGGTATTTGAAATAGTCCAATCTGAACTGAAATTAGCTTGTAATAAATGGAGATTGATTTTAGAACTCAGCATTAGGCAAATTAAAAGAAATTAGAATTGGGATGCCTAGTTGGCTCATTTGGTGGAGCATGCAGTTCTCGATTTCGGGGTTGTGAGTTCAAGCCCTGTGTTGGGTGTAGAGATTACTTAAAAAAAAATAGAGTTTCTGTTTAAAAAAAAAAAGGAATTAGGATTAGAAAATGAATTCATTTTAGATTATTTGGTAAATACAGGAAATCAAAAAGAAGAAAATCACGTATAATTCTACAGTGATACAAGTGAAGCTGGCCTCTTTTGGCCTTTTTTATTCAGTAGAGGACCATAGATCATTGCTTGGTAATTAAAAAACCAAAAAACCTGTTTCATTATAGTGACAGCAGATGAGCTTTGGAAAGGTGCTTTAGCAGAGACTGGAGCAGGAGCAAGAAAAGGAAGAGGCAAAAGAACCAAGAAAAAGAGAAAAAAGGATTTGAACAGGGGTCAGATCATTGGTGAAGGTAAGCTTATTTATAAAAAAGGCTAATTACTTTTTTAGGCTTCCATCTGAGTTTTATAGAGAGTTTTTATAGTCTAGAAGCCTCACACATTTCTCGTGAAGGGTGTTAGGGTCTGTAGTTTTAGAGTTCAGCCACATGGCCCATTTAATGTCCCATGATTCTTGGGGAAGAAAATCCCATAGAAAGGGATTCATTCAGTTTTTCATTCAACAAGCCTTAAGTGCCATTGTGTCTCATTTTCTGCAACAGTCACTGCTCTCACGGAGCTTATGATTCATTGAGAGGGTTGACAGACTTACTCTGTAAGGTGTCAGTTAGTAAATATTTGGACTCTGTTCTAACTATTCAACTCTGCCATGGGAGCTCAGAGATAGTCCTCGATAATACAAGATCAAACCAGGATGGCTGTGTTCCAGTAAAACTTGACAAAAGCAAATGGTGGTCAGGGTTTTGCCCCAGGGCCTCGATTTGCCAACCCCCGGAACACACGGTCATTTATACTTGTGTTTTTGGAAGAGTAAAAATAGTACGATGTACTTGAGTCGATATTTTGTGCTCTGGGGGCTGGCAGTTACCCTTAATTATAATAGGCTTCCAGGCCTAAAGAAAACACCATTCACTGCACTTGCTTGTCTGTTTGAGTATTTTTTCTCTAATGACTCACCTTGTATCTTATTTTTTAGCGTTTTAAAAAGTTATGTTAATCATATTATGTATACCTTCTCCCTAAAAAATTCAAAGTTTATAGAGAAATCTAAAGTCCCCTTGATGCCCTTTCTCTCTCTTCCAGTCCCAGGTGCTGCCCCCAAGCAAGGCATTGATCTCATTTTGATGTGTTTCCTTCTGACGTTTTTTTTTTTTTTTTTTTTTAAGGATTTTATTTATTCATTTGACACAGAGAGAGAGATTACAAGTAGACAGAGAGGCAGGCAGAGAGAGGAGGAAGCAGGCTCCCCGCTGAGCAGAGAGCCCGATGTGGGCCTCGATCCCAGGACCCTGAGATCATGACCTGAGCCGAAGGCAGCGGCTTTAACCCACTGAGCCACCCAGGCGCCCCCTTCTGACGTTTTTTAATGTTTTTACATACAGAAATACCCTAAAAGAACATATGTTTTCTTAAAAAAGTTGAATTATGTCATGGTATGTACTATCTTATAGTTTACTTTGTTCACTCAGTAATAGATCTTGGAAGTTGTTCCGTGTCAGAATTTATACAGCTACCTTGTTCTTCCAGTTTAGTGCAGAATATTTCATGGGTTGAAGATGCTATACTTCAATTAACTAGTCCAGTATTGCTGTACATGTATTTCCACTCTTTGCCTTTACAAATAACACTTCAGTGGACCTCCTTATCCAAGCACAGTTATGCCTCATACTTGTATAGGAGTGTTTCTCTAGGTAACATTGTGAAGTAGAATTACTAGTTATGGGGTAAGTACTCTTAAAATTTTAATAGATAGTGCCAAGTGGCCTGCCAGGTGATCGTTAGTTTAAGCTCCGTCCAATAGTGTCATTATCTGTACACCTCTTATTAATGTATTTTTTTAAACCTTCAGGGCGTCATGGCTTCCTGTGGCCTGGTCTGAATGCCCCTCTTATTAGAGAGGGAGCTGTGCAGACCATTGCCCAAAGAAGCAAGGAAGAGCAGGAGAAGGTAGAGGCTGATCTGGTCCAGCAGAGGGAAGAGTGGGACCGGAAGAGGAAGATGAAGGTTAAACGCGAGCGAGGATGGAGCGGAAACACATGGGGAGGCGTCAGTCTTGGCCCCCCTGACCCTGGTCCCAATGGAGGTAGCAGAGTCCTGGTGTTGCTTTCCTTTGTGACAGAGAGAATACTTATAGTTCTAGAATTCCTTAATAAGATTTTATTTACTTGCCTATTTAGATTGCCTTTTTCCAAGAAAGGATTTGAGCATTACTGAAATCAGTTGACATTTTTATTCAGTTTTATTTTACGGAACATTAGAGGCCCACAACCAAGAAATATTCGACACATGGGAAGCAAAGTACTTGCTTGGCATCCTTACTGTGTGAATTCTCAGAGCCTTGAATGTGGTAGTATGCCTTTTGGATCAATACAAGCCACCTGTAGGATGCAGTTCCCCAAACACAGTCGCTCAGGGGGTACCTATGGAGCAGCATGGCTTGGGGGTGCTGTTTTTTATCTATCTAATAGAAGATAGATTAGATAGTTGTCATTCAGCTTTATAAAAGCATATGTGAAATAAAAATTGATAATACTTATCAGGCCAAATTAGAAGAGAGAGTTCCCCCCAACCCATCCCAAATATATAAAGAAGTAAAAATCATCTGGCAGATTCATTCTGGTCAATGAGTAGAAGATGAAGAAATAGACAAACGTTTGGCACTTTCTCAAGTTTGGCTTAAAGAGGAGAGAAATTGAGGTGGAGAGATTCAGGTGAATGTGCTTAGAACGGAGCAGAATGCTTCAGTTGGGAGGATGAAGGTATGTGTTGGAGAGAAAAAAACCCATAAATTAAATCCCTACTGAGGGTCCAGATCCAGAATGGATAAATGGATTAACTTGTGACTACGGATTCAGGGAAGCCTCTGCTGTTGGTAGTGGAAATGTGTGCATGCTGGGGGCATTGTGCGTGAGTGCTGTCTGTCTGGTGGCTTCAGTTAGTCTGTTAGGGGGCATTGATGAACATGGCCACTAGAATCTTTTGATGAAGAGGCAGGGTATCTAGGACTGGCTTCAAAATTACCTGGTGGAGTAGGAATTAGAGTTTAGAGAAAAGGAGATTGGCTATGAGTTGATAATTATTGAAGCTGGCTAATGGGTATGTAAGATTTCATTTTGCTGTTTTCTCTTATTTTTTATATGATTGAAATTTTCTATAGGAAGAAGTTAGTAAAAATAAAAGAACACAGAGAGTTTGCAATGGCTGCTGTGGTGAGTGGAAAGAGACCTAAAAGGACATAAAAGACCAGTGGGCAGCAACTCAACCGATTGAGTTGGAGACCATGAATTTCTAGTGGCCCACATGTGTACTGTGCTTTGACTTCTTTCCAGCAGCACCCAGCAGGCCAGGTGTGGTCAGGCAGTTGCATTGATTCTGGCCTGGATAGTATATTGGAGAGAGAAGAGGGCTGAGGGAGTTGAGGACATTTGCAGGCTCTGGTGGAAGTGATGGCTTGTGGTGTCTTGGCTGAGTGGCAGAGGCTGTGAAGACCAGAGGGGTTAGAGGGAAGGCAAGACAGTGGTCAAGAGTCTGGAGATACTGGAGAGCTCCAGGAATCATCACCCTGAGAGTTGTGGAGTGAGAGAGCTGGAGAGATAGGGTGATGCAGTCGGAGAGGGGGGCGGAGTTTGTGAATTTAGTGCTGGAGCAGTCTCTGGTGATGATGGACGACCAGGGAGTGGCAGCAAAAGATCTGAGGTTCTTTCTCGCTTAAAAGTTGGTGGTGGTGCCTGTGTTGAAAAATGCTTTGGTGCACTAACTGTATAGACACCTTTATCTGTATGCCTGCTTCTTTTCTCTCTACAGAAACATACGATGACTTTGATACCAGGATACTTGAGGTAGGCATGCTGAATTAAATATCCAGTTGAGCTTTTGGAGAAGTTGGAATGGGTGGAGTGGGAATAGCACAAGAGGAACCATGAGGAGAGGTCTTTATTTTTTTGAGAGGGGGGGAGGGGGGAGGCAGCGGCAGGGGTGGGTGAAGGGAGAGGTGGAGAGAGACTCTCTAGCAGATTCCACTCCCAGGCTAGAGCCCAATGTAGGGCTTAATCTCACGGCCCTGAGATCATGACCTCAGCTGAAATCAGTAGTTGGACTTTTAAATGACTGCACCACACAGGCGCCTCTGAGGAAAAGCCTTTGATGCATGACTTTTTCTGAGACACAGAGTTGATCTGGATAAGGAAATAATGACATTTTAATTTCAGTTACTTGATACTGGCTCTCCTGACTGCTGCCCTTTTAGGGGCTACCAGTTGTGGTCCCATGACAAGGCAGCCTCAGTGGTATTGTTGAGAACAGAATTTGGAGATTACTATTAAAACCCTCCCTCCTAAAGCTAAAGTAGGATTAGCAATCTGTCCTTGAATTCTGAACAAGCTTTATTGGGCACTCAGTTCCGGGAGCAGAGGGGAGGAACCATGGGGCAGGGAGGAAAGCTTGGAGTTGCTGTGAGTGCCCAGATCTTGATGAGGAAATAATCTGCTCGGCTGTTTGTGGGTCCTTGAAATTGAAGCCTGTATCAGGTAAATTTCAATCACTTTTTCCAGGGCACTTCCTAAGAGAGTGAGCTTCCCTTTGAGCTAGTACCACGTATGTGGTCAGGATACCATATGGAAAAACCACTTACTGATTTTGTGATTGAATATGTATGTTGTTTCATTGTTATCAGTAATTTAAAATACATTTACAAGCATTTTATGTCTTTGGGTCCCAGTTTATACCTTTTGGAAGTTAATCCCTTTGAAGAATTCTCGTATATATGGATGATTTCCTGTAAGATTATCCATGGGTGTGGACAGGAGCTCCCTTTTCCTTTAAGCTTATTTTATGGGAAAGGACTGGCCATGTAAGCAGTTAAAAGTAACAGTGTTATAATTCCTGTCCTTTTAAATACACCAGAAACACAAAATAAGCAAGCTAAATAAAACATAGATTTTCCTGTAGTTCATAATAAGTAGATATTTCCAAATTTTGTATTATCAGATGAACCTGGTCGTTAGTATAGAGATTCAGTCCTATCCTAATTCTATGTACTGCATTTTCCTTCATTTCTAAGATGCACATTTTTCCATATTCTACTATCTCTGATAATTGGGATATGTTATAATCAGTTTAATCAGTTATAAATTCTTTCGGGGTTTAATCAGCAGCTCTCTTTGTGGAATTCATTAAAGCAGTGTATTTGTTTTTTTTTTTTAATTTTATTTTTATTATTTGCCCAAGGGGTACAGGTCTGTGAATCATCAGGCTTACATCTTTCACAGCATTCACCAAAGCACAAACCCTCCCCAATGTCCATAACCCATCCACCCTATCCCTACCCTCCCACCCCCCAGTAACCCTCAGTTTGTTTTGTGAGATTAGGAGTCTCTTATGGTTTGTCTCCTTCCCCATCCCATCTTGTTTCATTATNTCCCTACCCCCCACAACCCCCCACCCTGCCCCTCAAGTTCCTCATATCAGAGAGATCATATGATAATTGTCTTTCTCTGATTGACTTATTTCGCTCAGCATAAAGCAGTGTATTTGTATACTGTAATTGTACAGTTTTGAAACCCTTCAAAAGATCTCAGTCCAGTGTTCTAGCAGCCTTATGAAATAGGAAGGGAAGGTCTTATTTCCATTTTATCACTGAAGAAATAGCGCAGAGTGATTTCCTTTTGAGAAAGTTTGCTATTGGTGCTCATGGCTTAGGAGGATGATGTAGCTACTCACCACAGGGATATTGTGGAATGTTATTCCAGTTCCTTACTTCAGAATTTTCTTTTCCTTTTTATTTTATTTTATTTTTAAATTGATGGGGCTTGAACTCAACAACCCTGAGATCAAGAGTTGCATGCTCTACTGACTGAGCCAGCCAGGCTCCCCCAGAATTTTCTTAAGGTGTAATACATATGAAACGTTTTGTCTTTTAGGTAAGAAATGTTTTCAATATGACAGCAAAAGAGGGAAGAAAGAAATCAGTCCGTGTCCTGGTGGCGGTGGGGAACGGCAGAGGAGCTGCAGGTGAATGGGGTGTGATAGGCATGATGCTGGTGATGGAGGCAGAGGACAGGTGTGGCCTGGGCTCCGCTCTGGAGCCCATGGGTTCTTGCTGCTGCCCGGACTGTCTATGCAGATTAAACCTTTTAAGTGGTTTGGGTCCACAAACCTTGTGGCAAACCCATCAAAATCCCTTAGAGGAAAAAGAAGGAAAAGATCTTCCTCTACCTGCCTTCTCCATAGAGAACAATGGATATTTGCAAAGGCTTAAGACACAGTTGTATTATATATAATAGTGAAAAGTTAGGGGGGGAAAGCCACTAAATCATTGTAATATTCTGTGGCCATTAAAGAATAATGGAGAATTACTTACAAAATAATGCTAAGTAAAAATGAGCAACCAAAAAAACTTCACAGAAGACTGTATAATATAATCCCAATTTTTAGTTTTTTATATAAGTATGTTTCTATGAAAAGAAGAGACTAGAAGGATATATATTGAAAAAGTTAATAATGTTTACTCCATAGGTTTGTGCATCATTTAAATTTTCTTCCTTATACTTTTTGGTAAAATTTCCCCAGTGAGGGATGCCTGGGTGGCTCAGTCACTTAAATGTCTGCTTTCAGCTCAGGTCATGATCCCAGGGTCCTGGGATTGAATCCCGCATCGGGCTCTTTGCCCAGCGGGGAGCCTGCTTCTCCCTCTGCCGACTGCTCCCCCTGCTTGTGCTCTCTCTCTGACAAATAAATAAAATCTTTATTAAAAAAAAATTTCCCCAGTGTACCTCTGGTTTCGAAGTGTTTACATGGATGTGTTATGGAAAGAAAACTGGAAAACTGCCTATTTAAACCCATACTGGCAGTGTCAGAACAAGTCATCTACATGATACTATGTTGCCCAAAGAAACCACTCTTAGCAGTTACTTTCATATCTTCCAGAAGTTCTGTATTCGTATATGACCATTTACCTTTTAAAAAATTTTACACTGAGGGATCAGAGTATATCCATAATTTTGTACCTTGCTTTCCTTGCTTAGTATTATACCCAGAGATCTTCCTATAGGAGCAGAAACAGATTCCCTCTTGTTTTTTGTACTGACTGCATAGTGTTCCATTGGGTGGAGAAACATAGTTATTGTAACCTTTTCCCTTTGGGTGAGTGTTTGTGTTACTTCCATTTTTACCTTTTAGAAAAACCAGTGAGCTCTTTGTATATGTAATTTGTTATACTTTTTCGGGTATATCAATAAGGGAAGCTTCTTTTTTTTTTTTTTTTTTAATTTTATTTTTATTATTTGCCCAAGGGGTACAGGTCTGTGAATCATCAGGCTTACATCTTTCACAGCATTCACCAAAGCACAAACCCTCCCCAATGTCCATAACCCATCCACCCTATCCCTACCCTCCCACCCCCCAGTAACTAAGGGAAGCTTCTTGCAGTGGAATTGCTGCCTCAAAGTTAGATGCATTTTAAATGTTGATACGTATTGTCAGGTTGCCCTCTCAAAAGGTTGAGTCAGTTTCTGTGCCCCCATACCAACACGCCCTGGCCAGCCCTGGGTATTATCAAACTTCACTGAGTGTCAAGCATATCTCTTAGTTTTGATTTGTATTTCTTTAATTATGAGAGTTTGGACACCATTTTACATGTTTCATTCACCATTATTTCCTTTTTGAGATCTGTTAGTTTATATGTTTTACCCACTTTCCTATTGGGTGATGGTTCTTTTCTTCACTGATTGGTATAAGCTCTTTGTAAGTTAAGGACATTAGCCCTTTGTCTATTATACATTTGACTTTGTTTTTAATTTTTTTCTACATAAAAGTTTTAAATCCACAGAAGTTTTAAACATTTCTATAGCAGCTTTTTTTTTAAGAGAGAGAATGAGGTGGGGAGGGACAAAGGGAGAGGGAAAGAGAGAATCCAAGGCATGCTTCATGCCCAGTGTGGAGCCTAAGGCGGAGCTTGGTCTCACGACCCTGAGATCATGATCTGAGTTGAAATCGAGAGTGGGACACTTAACCAACGAAGCCCTCCAGGTGTCCCTATATAGCAACTTTATCAATCTTTTATACTAGGAATTAAAATCTACAGCCCCTTTTGTCCCAGGTTCTCAGATGTCTTGCATTTCTATTTCATGGAGCAGTATCGCTTTATATTACTTTCCTATGTATAATTTAAAAATAAAATACATTCTTCAAAGTAAATAATTAATGTGATAGCAAATAATGGCAGTATTTCTGTTAAATTATGATAAATCTTATTTCATAGGGTTAAGCATCTACAAACTTAGAATTATTGATTTTATTTCCTGGTTAATTGAAATCTGAATTGCATATGAAAGTTCCAGTGAAGTCATGGTTTTACTCTATAGCAATGTATGTTTTTCCCCAACCTTTCTGGTCATTTTAATATATTTTTTAAAATGTTCAAAACTATTTATTTTATTAATTTAGAGCATGGTTAGTTTTCTTTAAGTATACTTAGTTTTAACTAGAAATTTATCTAGATTTATCTAGAGATTTATAAAAGGTAGTGTTATACATTTTATAAAGGTATAAACCTATAAAAAGATTTCAGATAATTTCAAATGTAATCTTTCTAAAATGCCCCAAAAGAGATAAGTGAGTGTCTGTAGCCTCATGTTTTCGTTTTTGTTTTGTTTTGAAGTTTCATTTATGTAAGTAATCTCTACAACCCAGTGTGGGGCTTGAACTCACAACCCCGACATGAAGAGTCACCTGCTCTTCCGACTGAGCCAGCCAGACGCCCCTCTGTAGCCTCATGTTTTATCATTTGTTTTGGAGAACGGGTTTTCTGTGGGCAAAAGACAAATGAAATGCTGTGTAATATTTTAGGAACTGACACCTGAAATGTGGTGAAAGACACTGTGTACCAAATTTATGCCCCTTTTTATATTTTTTCTTTTTCTTTTTTTTTTTTAAAAGGTTTTGCCGTTGGGAAAGCCACTGATCGGGTGGATGCTTTCAGAAAAGTATGTACATTTTTCTTTTGTTGATAGTAAAAGATCAGTGTGCTAGGCACCATTAGAACTACAAAAAAATAATAATGAAATTAAGAACCCTCCCCTGAGGCTTCCTGTCAGCAGTTACTTATCTCCTCAAAGGCAGCCTTCGTAGCACCTGTTTTCTTTTCATCGGTTTTAGCAGACTTGTGATTGTTTACCAAAAGTGCAAGACCAGCTGCGAAGGTTGGAACCTTGGAACTCCGACAGGATGTTCAAAAATACTAAGGAGTTATTGTTAATGTTTTTTACGTGTGATAGTGATACTGTTACAAATTTTTAAAATTAAATCCTCAGCTTTTAGGAGTGTATAATGAAATTTTTATGTAAGCATGAAATTTTCTGTAATAAAATATTTTATGGAAGGTATTTTTTTTTAAAGTCTCCCAAGAAAATGTAAATTCCATCAGTAGATTTAAGAAAACTATTTTCCTTCTTCCTTTCAGGCGAAGAACAGAGCAGTTCACTATTTGCATTATATAGAACGATACGAAGACCATACGAGTGAGTGTTAATCTTCTCTTGTAAAATTTGCAGGGTTACACTTGTTTCATGAAGTGTGGCAGTTTAGCTCTTTGGCTCTCTTTGTGTTTCTCTGTTGGTTATCATGTTCTGGAACAAATAATTATATAAAATAAGAAACAAATTTTCTCCCCTGACAAGGTTAGTAATGAGTGAAATCAGAGTTTTGTCACTCATCCTTGACCAGTGTGTACCAGCCGCTTAGGGTAGTATTAGTTGCACTGTGTTATTTGCAAGGGCATTAAAGCTACACGCCTAAACCTTTTATGTTTGTGTTTTTATCTTGCAGTATTCCACGATATTTCTTTAAGATTTAAAAGGACGCATATCAAGATGAAGAAACAACCCAGAGGTAACCAAAAATACTCTTATGATTTGTTAAAGATAAAGCAGAGAAATGATCACAGATCCATCCTGTCCTCTATTTTTGATCATATGTATTAAACTCCCTTTTGAAGACCCCAAAAAAGAAAGGCCCCCATTAGATTTAAGCAGGCCGAGGTTCTCGGGGAAATAAAAAGTGGTCAATCTACTCAGGCTCCCATGAACACAGGCATATTCCAGGAGAGTTCTAGGTGGGAAGAGCACGTTCTGAATAGGAAAGAGCAATTGAGTGAGTCGTTGGGTTTGGATGAGTGGAAACATCAGTTCCTCCTCGAGAATTATTGATGGTATTAGATGGAGGACTCTTACAGCTTCTTCGGTTCTGGTCATTTGCTCACATCATCAAGTATCAATTGAACACTGTGAACTGGGTGCTATGCTAAGCTCTGGGGATGCTAAGGTGGACCTTCCTGTCCCGTGGAAGAGCAGACAGGCAGGCAGAGTTCAGGGTCTTGGAGCTGGGACTGTCATGCCCAGTGGACTCTGGGTATGGAATTCTTGAGCACTTGGATTTGTGTTTAGCCTTTGGTTCTACGGTTAAAGTGATACTCTAGGTAGATCTTAAAAAGTTTGGATCAGAAAAAGATAAAACATCTAAATTTTTCATGTCAAGCTTCTAGTACGTGGACATAAACCAGGAAGAAAAAACATCACATTCAGTACTAATTGTGCACCAAGAGAACTTGCCTTCTGCTTTAAAATCACAATCATTTGCATGCCTAATAAAAACCTTTATTTTATTATTAGAAAAAGTATTGAGTCGAACACCTTGACATCAAGGTTTCGGCTTGCGCTATTCCTGAGGTAGCTGGGACCCCGAGTGGCTATCGAGCCCTTGAAATGTGGCTGCTGGGATCTGCTGCCAAGTGTCGAGTACACACCAGATTTCAAAGGCTCAGTATGAAAAAAAAGAATGTAAAATAGCTCAAAGTAATTATTGATTACATTTTGAAATGGTACTGTTTTGGGGATATAAGGTTATTAAAAGATTTAACTAAATTTAAAATTCCATAGATGGCTTGCATTTATGGCTTATGTCCTCTTTCTGTTGAACAGTGTTGATGTAGATAAATTTATATCTGAAAGATTTTTGGAAGACAGCTGAATTAATTGCTGAAGTTGCTGTTTTTAATCTTCCCTGTCTCCTAAAGCTGTATATTTCAGGTTTCTATATAGTTGAGCCCGTTCCTTGTGCTTTTTTTTTTTTTTTTTTTTTAAGATTTTATCTATTTGACAGAGAGCAGGAGAGAGGGAACACAAGCAGGGGGAGTGTCAGAGGGAGAGGGAGAAGCAGGCTTTCCCATGAGCGGGGAGCCTGATGCGGGGCCCAATCCAGGATCCTGGGATCATGACCTGAGCTGAAGGCAGACAACTGAGCCACCCAGGCACCCACGATTATATCTTTTGATTTTGAAGCGAAAACAGTAGGATACATTATAGGCAGTAGTTCCTAAACTATGTTCCCGACCGTTGTATTTCTGTGAGGAGATATTAATAGGTGTGAACTCCAGAAAGAGTGCCATGCGGGAAAATGATTATGGAAAGTAAGAAAAGAGGCTTGTACATCTTTGGGGTCATCTCAGTCTTTAGTGCACTGCTGTGCAGTGTGAACCTCCCGGAGTGGGGTGGAGAAGCCTGCGCTCGCAAACTTACTTGACCATGGGACGCTTCTTTCTTGGCTGCAGCATGGTGTTAAATGCCTCACGCAGCTCTGCCAAGCACGTCCCATATCACACCGTGCACTCGCGTGCACACACATACACACACACACATACACACAGATTTAACTTCCATTGAACAAGGGTTTTGATGCCTGCCAGGAAGTGTTCACAATCAAAGCACATCCAAATAACTGCCACAGGACTGTGACCACTATTACATGGATGTTTGTATATATACAAAACTGGCTCCCATTTGGGGAGTGTCGTGTATGGCCCAGCGGCTGTGTGGTAGACATGCCTTCCCTCGGGAGCTCAGCATCAGCTCTGCTAAGTAGCTCTAGAGGAGAAGGGAGACTCTTGCCTCCTGAGCGGTAGCAGGTTAGAGTCTGCCTTCCAGGCCCTTCCATGATCTGCCTTACACCCTCTTGCACGGGCACCAGTCTCTAGAGGTGTGTGCGTTTATACACATCTGTGCATGCATGTGTTTGTTCACACGTGAACACTTGTCCCGTGTACATAACTCCGCAAAGAAGGGCAAACCACCCTGTTGTTGCCTGTCTTAGCTGCCCTCTGAGGTCCCTAGTTTTCATGTGATCTGGCATAGCTCTGGGATCCACATTTAATTGACTCTTTCAAGTAGAAGGGACAGTTCTATGTTAGGTGCTTGTATCCCGATTAGAGTTTTTATGTACATATATGAAATTACCATTACAAGTTGGAAATTAGAAAACCAATAACATAGAGTAGATCCTCTGCCTTAAAGCAGGGAGGTGTGTGTTGGGTTCCATGTCTGGCTAATCAAAATGTTAGAGTCGAAACTTGGGGTGTCTTTCTCTCCCTGCTACCTGCATTTGCTGGGTGCTGATCTAGGCTCTGGGGATACAGTAGAAATAATATCTTCGCTCTCACAGAGCCTACATTCTACTGAGGGGAAACATCAGATGAACAAGTACTACTAAGTGCCTGAAAGCAGCAATTAAGATGCTATAGTTTTGGGGGGGATGGCAGAGAGGGTGTGTTACCAAAGCCAAGAGGGGAGTTTTTCCAGGAAAAGGAAGTAGGTCTCCATGCAACTGAGCAATTGAGGAGGGTAAAAACAGATGTGTCCCTCTATTCTTAGCCAGCTCAGGCGGGGGGAGGGGGGGAGAAGAACTTCCACGCATTTCTCTTATTCTTCATAACATCTGTTTTTTTTCCCACATGCTTAAGAAAGTCATATATGTTATTTCTTTAGTCTTTATCACATCTCACTTATATCAGTGTCATTATGGAAGTAAGTTTTCCAGGGAAGTGATGAAGCCAGAATGTGAACCAGGGCCTCCCAAACTCGGAGCCCAAAGCTATGTGAAAGGCAGCAAGGTAACCGATGGTGTTTTTCCTTTTCTAGGCTATGGCCTCCGCTGCCATCGGGCCATCATCACCATCTGCCGGCTCATTGGCATCAAAGACATGTATGCCAAGGTGTCTGGGTCCGTCAACATGCTCAACCTCACACGGGGCCTCTTCCATGGGCTGTCCCGTCAGGTAACCCTTCCCTGGGCTCTGAAACAGAAGTTCTCGTTCGTATTGCAGTTGTGGGCATTTAGAGCATGATGTCCTGGGAGCCTCTTGGAGTTGCTGTCCCAACACTGCCTGAGGACCTGGGCATTCTTTGCTGCTTGTGGCTGCATCAGTTTAGTTAATCCAACTGGAGAGTTAGTTCATGAAAATAACCCTTTAAAAAAATACTTTATGGCTGTTTTAAAGTTTTGAAATGAAAGATTTATAAAAGCCAGTAATTATAATCTATGTTTTATTATGAAAAGAATTTATGCTTGTTCTACAGTTCTAACAGTACAGAAATGTAAAGTAGGGAGAGAACGGTTGTTTCCTAATGTAGTCCTTTTAGTTGGGACTAGAGTGAAGCCTCTCCACTCAAGAGTGCTGTCTCCTCCAGGAGAAGCACAGGCGGTTTTCACGTTACCCTCATAAGGTCAAACAGATGGACACCTGAGTTAGAAGGAACTCTGAACTCAATATGCCAAGTTATTTCTCTGCAGAGATGAGAGCCCCGGGCTGCCACCCAGCCTGCCCCCCTCAGCCTGGGCAAGGTGCACAGTCGCTCTATTCCACAGCGAAGAGGCCCCTCCCCCTGGGCTGCCCTCTTACCTGCTCCACGGGATGGCCTGTCCTTTGAAGGGATGTGTAGACTTGAGCAGCTGGGTGAGCAGAAGACAGCCAGGTTCAAGAGATTCAACTTTGACAGTCTTCCTGATACTTAGAAAGTGTGATACCTGGTTTTGAATAAAGTGGTCTGGGAAATAACTGTACATATCTCTGTGTAAAATAGGAAAATTAATTGGAAGAAAAGCTTTGGTTAAAAGATCCTTTTTGAACACCTGTGTTTGTGTTGGTACTATCTAAAATAGGCTTCAAAAGCGCTTCTAAATTCAGACTTCTCATTAGAGGTTTGTTTGATGTAACTAAGGTATTGGTTTTAGATAGGTTATATTTATGATCAAGGAAACTTGTTCTTTTATATAATATTTTTTGTTTGTCTTTTAAAGACTATTTGTTTGAGAGAGAGTGTGCACGAGTGGAGGGAGGAGCAGAGACAGAGGGAGAAAAAGGCTCCCTATAGAGCAGGGAGCCCAAAGCAGGGCTTGATCCCAGGACCCGGGATCACGATCTGAGCCGAAGGCAGATGCTTAACAGAATGAGCCACCAAGGTGCCCCTGTGATCTTTTTGTTTTATGTTAGTACTTTGAATTTGCTGATATGATTACCATGTATCATCTCTTCTAAAATGCCATCAATTTTAAAATGTTACATTATTTGGGGTGCCTGGGTGGCTCAGTCAGTTAAGCGACTGACTCTTCATTTTGGCTCAGGTCAAGATCTCAGTGTCATGAGATCGAGCCCTATGTTACTCTGTGCTGAGGGCAGAACCTGCTTGGGGTCTCCCCAACCACCCCTCTCTGCAGCCCACATGCACTCTCTCTCAAAAATAATAAAAATAATACATAAATAAAATGTTGCATTATTTCATGTGCTACTCGAAAAAAAGAATGTCACCAACTTAAGCAATATGCCATTGTTTGTTAAGACTCATTAATTTCAATTATTTTACTTTGTTTTTATGAAATAACTCATTTTTCTAATTTCAAACTTACATAGAATTAAAATAGTACAAGATGGCCATAGTCTGGAAACATGAGGTTGGACATATCAGGTATTTTAATGTACTATCAAATAAGGCATCTATCTCCTAAATTTATTTGCCTTTTTCCAGACTTCTGTGGCTGCTGTATGTAATGAATCCGCATGGCCCTCTCACCCAGTGTTAGCAGTTAGTAGCTTGTGGCCAGACTTTGCTCTCAGTACCTTCCCCATGCAGCCCAGTTGTTTTGAACCAGGTCTCAAACATCACCTTGTAGTATTCATAAATATTTCAGTATGTATTTCTAAAAGATAAGGATTAAAAAATACCCCCCACTACTATTATACCTAAAACTTTACCGCAGTATCATCAATTTTCTAGGTGGTGTTCATAGTAATGTATCCATTTGCTTGATTTTTTTAAAAAAGTTTTTTGCATAATTTGTTAGATTGCAGAAAAGGTCAATACATTATAAGTTCTTACCGTGTCTTTTTAGGTCACTTCTAATCTGTAGGTTTCCCGCTTTCTTTCCTTGCTTTTTTTTTTTTTTTTTTTGAAACTGGTTGTTTGTCCTGTGGCTTCTCAGTCTGCTGCTAAATACTCGTGGGTTCTTAATGTCTTCTCCCCCTGCATGTCCTGTAAACCAATGGCTAGAACTAGGATCTGGATGAGATTCAAGTTCAGTTTTGGGCACGGCATGACACATGATGGGGTGGGGGGGTTAGAAGGCAAGAGATCAGAGGCCAGGATCCTTCCTCCATTCCAGTGGGGAGTGGGAGATGATGCCATCCACCCCAGATCGCCATGGTTTAGCTGCAAGATACATTACCCAGAATCCTCAGAAATACTAAGTCCCCAAGAGGTACATGGACGTTCCTGTTCTTTCAGTTACAGATATATCTCATTGACCTAACCTGGTGTTCGCAATTCGGTCTTCCCCAGGAAACACATCAACAGCTGGCTGATAAGAAGAGTCTCCACGTTGTAGAATTCCGGGAGGAATGTGGCCCTCTGCCCATCGTGGTGGCCTCCCCACAGGGAGCCCTGAGAAAGGATCCTGAGCCCGAAGATGAGGTTCCAGACATCAAACTGGACTGGGAAGAAGTGAGGGCCACACAGGGAATGAAGCGCTCAGTGTGGTCAAATTTAAAGAGAGCTGCTACCTGAGCTTCCCTCTGGCCTCGTACAGCTGCAGCAGCTGCTATTGTCCAGCACCTAGAGGAGGCTCAACCACTCACATTTGGGAATGTCACTTTGTTTTTAACCCTCTTTATTGACAAATAATAAATAACTATGGCTTTAACTTATTGAGCATGTGGTATATACCAGGAACTGTGATAGGAACAGTACTTACATAGTTTCAAGGCTACTTTATTTATGTATTTTTTAAGATTTTATTTAATTGATAGAGCACAAGCAGGCAGAGCACCAGGCAGAAAGAGAGGGAGAAGCAGACTTCTGCTGAGCAGGGAGCCCAATGTGGGGCTCGATCTCAGGACCCTGGGATCATGACCTGAGCCAAAGGCAGACACTTAATCCAATGAGCCACCCAAGTGCCCCTTCAAGGCTACTTTAAATATTCATTTAAACTAGCAAAAGTAAATGAATTAGGAAGACAGGGCTTATAGCCTGATCCAATAAAAAAAATATGCAAAATAATTGCTATAATAATTTTAGCTAATATATATTAACTTTCATTTGTCCAAAATGAATGTTATTAACTTCATTTTACAGAGCAGTTAAGTACTTGACTACAGTCACTCAGCTAGATAGTAGAGGAAAATGGGCAAGCCCTGTTCTTTTTGACTCTAGAAATTCTCTTTTTAAACCTCTTTGTGTGCTGTTTTAGTGGTTGCCTTAGGTATTACATTATGCATACGTTACTCATCACCTGTCTACTGGTGTTGATACTTTACCCGTTTGAAGTGTAGAAACCTTACCTCCCTTTACGTCCTGTATCTTTCCCTGTTTCTATACTGTTTGAAAATTTCCTCTACCTACATTAAGAACCATGTTAGATATACTTTTTGTTTCAACCGTCAAACATAATATGGAAAACTCAAGAAGAAAACAAAAGGCTATTGTACTTACCCATATTTTTAAATTTTATTGATTTATTTTTTCATTTTCGTTTTTTTTCTAAGTTGTCTCCACGCCCAGCTTGGAGCCCCATGCAACCCCTGAACTCATGACCCTGAGATCAAGACCTGAGCTGAGATCAAGAGTCAGACTCTTAATTGACTGAGCCACCCAGGCACCCCTATGTATTTATTTTAAGTGAACTCTACTCTCAGTGTGGGGCTTGAACTCAAGACCTTGAGATCAAGAGCCAGTCAGATGTGCCCTGCCCATATTTATATTCTTTCCGTTGTTCTTTCCTGACCTTCCAGGAGTCTTTCTGTTAACATTCTGAGTAGGGAAACACCCAGTTCCTCCTGTATATCCCCTTTATTGCCGAACTCACAACACTTCTGACACCAGACTTGTGGGGTTTTTCTTCCCTAGGAAGAAAACATATATGTTTTCTATAATAAATAAATAAGCAAATAAGTAAATCTATTATCTCACACTTTTCCTTCCTGCTTCAAGAACTTCCTTTAGCTAACAAATTCTCTTAGATTTCCTTCAATGAGGATGTCTTTATTTTTCATTCATTTTTTTTTTAAGATTGTATTTTTTTATTTGACAGAGAGAGATCACAAGTAAGGTGAGAGGCAGGCAGAGAGGAGGAAGCAGGCTCCCTGCTGAGCAGAGAGCCTGACTCTGGACTAGATCCTAGGATCCTGAGATCATGACCTGAGCTGAAGGCAGAGGCTTTAACCCACTGAGCCACCCAGGCTCCCTTTATTTTTCATTCCTAAAGAATAGTTTCACCAGCTAGAGAATTCCAGGTTTGTTACCATACAAGGGAAACTTGTCTGTGTCCCTAGTGCACAGTAAGCCAATGTCTGACTGAGACACTGGTTTTGAAGCAAAGAAAGCTTTATTATCAGAAGGGCAGCCCAATGAGAAGGCAGGGAATCATTCCCAAAGCTGCCTTGCCCTGTTGAGTCTAGGGACAGCTTATGTGGGTGAGAGGGGTGTAAGGGGTTTCTTGAAACCTTGAATGGCAGGATGGTGGGGGGGCCTTGAAACAGTCTGGAGGTGAGCATCTTCTGGACAGTGAGGCACTGTTCGGGACCTGGCATGATCAGCTATGTCAAGACCAATGTTACCATCCTGTCCTCATCGGTGGGTAAACAGAGTAGGGGTAGAAAAGGTAAAGTGAATTAAGCAGGGAACCAAACAATGTGAAGCTAAGTTACTAGTGCAGCTACTACAACTGCAGTTCTTCACTTTCAGAGTAGGTCCCAGAGCCAGATGTCAGGTTCAGACCAACAGTTCCTGTCACCATGCGACAAACAGGCCACTTCTTCCGGCCTCCTTGGTTTCTGATGACAATTTGCTTTCCTTTGAATGGTTTCCCTTTACAGACAAGGTGCTGTTTTTCTCTCTCTGCTTGCAAGAACTTTTCTTTGTCTTTAGTGTTTTGTAGTCTGATTACAATACGTCTTGGTATAGATTTCTTCCAGTTTATTTTTTGGGGGGTTTGCTCACCTTGAATCTATAGGTGTGTCTGTTTTTTGCCAAACTTGAAAATTTTTTCTTCTAAAATTTCTTCTTTTTAATTTTCTCTTAACAGTTTAGTAGTTTTTAGTTTATTCACAGAGTTGTACAACCATTACCATAATCAATTTAAGAATTTTTTAACAAGGCACTCTATACCCATTAGCAGTACCTTTCCGGAACCCCCTCTCTAGCCTGTGGTAACTACTGATCTCCTCTTCTATGGATTTGCCTATTCCGGACATTTCACATAGGTGCAATCGCACAATATATGGTCTTGTAACTGGCATTTTTGAATGAGTGTTAAGTTTTCAAGATTCATTCATGTACACGCATTGATACTTCATTTTGTTTTATTGACAAAAAATACTTCATTGTGTAGATAAACCACATTTTTATTTATCCATTCATCAGTTGATAGACATTTGTTGTTTATACTTTTTAGCTCTTATGAATAATGCTGCTATGAACACTTTTTAAGATTTTGTTTTTAAGTAATCTCTACACCCAACATGGGGCTTGAACCTACAACCCCGAGATCAAGAGTCACATGCTCTTGTGACGGGCCAGCCAGGTATTCCTGCTGTGAACATTTTTGTGCAAGTTTTGGATAGACCAGTTTTTTCTTCAGGGTATATACCTAGAAGTGGAATTGCTTGGTCATACCTTGATTCTATGCTTAACTCTTTGAGGAACTGCTAACCTATTTTCCATGGTGGCTGCACCACTTTACCTTCCCACTGGTGATGATTAAGGTTTCTCTACATGTTTGCCAATATTCGTTGTGTCTTTTGGTGATAGTTATCCTAGTGGGAATGAAGCTGTATCTCATTGTGGTTTTGATTTGCATTTCCCTGATGGCTAAGGATGTTGAGCATCTTTTCATGGCTTGTTGGCCATTTGTTTATATTGTTTGGAGCAATGTCTATTCAGATCCTTTGTGCTATTAAAAAATTGGGTTATTTGTGTTTTTATTGAGTGGAATAGTTCTTCACAGAGTCTAGATAGAAGCCCCCTATCAGATATATGACTTGCAAAAGTCTTCTCCTGTTCTGTGAGTTGTATTATTATTTCTTACTTCTTTGGCTATTTTTTTCTGATTTCACCCATTCACCCACATCCTACTGGGACGTTGATGATATAAGCATTAGATCTTTTGTTATAGTCCCACATGTCTCTCAGGCTTTGTTTATTTTTTTGTAGTCTGCTCACTCTCTGTTGTTCAGATTGGGTAATTTCTATTGTTTAAATGTAAACCAACAATACTAGGAGAGGGCAGGGAGGGGTGGGAGGGAGGGATGACAAAGGGACATAAGGAAAGTTTTGGGGGTAATAGCTCATTATTTTGGTTCATTATTTTGGTTATGGTGGTGATCTCATAGTGGTTTCATGTGCATATGTCAAAACTTACCAAAGTTTTGGTAAGTTTAAACGTGCAGTTTGGTAAGTTTAAACATGTGCAGTTTATGTTATTTAAACCTCACTGAAACGGTTAAAGAGTTATACCTACAACCAGCAGGGGGCAGGGAGAGCTCCTCCAAATAGTCCCTGTTCTGTTTCTCCAATGACGCAGTACCTACTGCAGTGTAGAAATTGATGATTCTAGTAGAAATGCAATTCTGTTCTCTCAAAGAAATATTTTGTAGTTAGGGATTCTTGCTTACTTCATAGATAAATCATTCCAATTTGCAATGCTAGAGGTGGGATCCCCGGGGGAGGGCGTTATAAACACCTACGAGCAACAAGATTCAGTTTAAACTTTAAGATTTGTGCTACAAATACTGTCTTGGATGAATCACATTTGCTCTTCTTTCTCCCATGAGGATGTTCAAACTTCTTTAGCTGCAGATCACTGCATTCAAACTAAGGTTCACAAACCTAAAGCGTCAGTCGGTTTGGAGGGCAGCTGCAGGAAGCTTGCGGGATCGGGGAACCATAGCTCAGAGTCCACCAACTTGCTGTGTGATATCAGAGTTGTAATCCACTTATTTGTTTAAACTATAAAAACCCTTGAGTACCAAGATTCTCAGATTAAAAACTTGCTCAAGGTGACACAGCCGGTAAGAGGCAGAGCCAGTTTGGCCCCCAGGCAGACAGGCGCCAGTGCCCAGTCCTTAAGAGTGGGTCCTCTCAGGGTGCCTGGGTGGCTCAGTCGTGAAGTGTCTGCCTTCTGCTCAGGTCGTGATGCCAGGGTTCTGGGATCAAGCCACGCTTCTGTGGGAAGCCTGCTTCTCCCTCTCCCGCTTCCCCTGCTTGTGTTCCCTCTCACTGTCTCTCTCTATGTCAAATAAATAAAATCTTAAAAAAAAAAAAAAAGTCGGTCGCCTCAATAAGGCTGGAGAAATTCCTTATGGAGGAACCTTTTGAGAGCGGAGGGGAGAAACCCAGCTCAGAGGGTCTCAGGCTGATCACAGGGTTTCCTGGAAGTTTGGAAAGAAATCTCCAGGACTGGGGCGCCTGCGTGGCTCAGTAGGGTTAAGCCTCTGTCTTTGGCTCAGGTCAGGATCCCAGGGTCCTGGGATGGCCAGCATCTGGCTCCTTGCTCACCCGGGAGCCTGCCTTTCCCTCTGCCTGCTGCTTTCTCCCCCTTCTCCCCCAACCCCCCTCCCGCTTGTGCGCTCGCACTCTGTCAAATAAATAAATAAAATCTTTAAAAAAACAACCCCGGAAGCTCTTCACTTCTAAGAAGTGACGGAATTTTTGCGTAGGGTCTTAAGGGATGCGTAGGAGTTGTGTCGGTGTGTGAGGCGATCCTCCCAACTGAGGGACTGCAGCCCAGCGCCCTCGGGGGCCTGGGAATGGGGTTAGTTCAAAGCCTTAGCTGGAGGCTGTGGGGTCCCAGCTGGGCGAACCCTAATGACACTAAGGGCTGCGGGAGCTTTTAGGGAGCGGAGGCGGTGGATTGCGTGCAAGCGCGCAGGCGCGAGCGGGGTGGGTCAGCGGCGTGGGCCGGGCTGTCAGCCAGCCTCGCCCGCAGCCCCCTCCCCCTCCCCCGGCGCGGGCGCGGGGTGCGGAGGGGACGGGGGGGCGCTGCAGCCCTGGAACCGCGCGGAGCGCCGCGCTCCCAGCAGAGAGGCCGCTGGAGGCCGGCGGCGCCCGGAGGACGTCCGTTCTCGGCTCCCTGGGCTGTGGGAAAACCGGGCCATCCCCTCCCGGGAGGGGCCGAGGGCGAGGGCGCGCTTGTGTTTGGGTCACCGCTGGCACCAGCTCCAGCCTCGGGAGTGTCCCCGCCCCGCACAGGGCAGGGGGCCTGCTACTTCCCCTCGGGCTCGGCTCCCGGACTGTACGTGCAGGAAGGAGACTGTTCTTTTTCACCAGGAAAAAGGTCCCCCCGACCGTGCAAGGCTGAGCTGCTGGTGGTTAGGGAACGTTCTATGCGGATCTAGACGCCCCCGCCGGACACCACGCTTTCTGAAGCGGGGAGTGAGTCAGGAAGCGCTCTCGGTTTCCTTTGGGAACGCTACCTCTTGCCTGAACCGGGTTAGACACGGGGATTTCAAGAGAGATGGAAGCTGGAGGCACCCACAGGTAGGGGGCACCAATTTCTAATAATAAAAAGACTAGCTGCTCTAGCTTCTTCAGGCCTCAGTTTCCACATCTATAAAACAAAGATGGACCAAGTGATCGTTAGCTGGGGCTGAGCCCACGACCTCAGGCTCACTGGAGACAGATCTGGATACTGGGCACAATGTGAGGTCACAGCTGGCCCCCCCTCCCGCGGGGGTGGCCCTCAGGTCCCCCTCCCCTGGGCCGGCCTGCCCCCGCACAGGAGATGGCCCCATCCATACCACACTCACTGTACGTGTCTGAGCAAACAGCTGTAAGTGCTGAGCTTAAGGTTCATCGATGGCAGTGGTCACTCCCTGGGAAGAAAGCTCCCCCCCTGCCTCCTAGGTGTCAGAGGAGGCCTGTCATACAGCAGGGCTGTATTATTTTTGTCTCATCGTGTCCCTGGAGATCAGCTCAATTCATGTCTAGTAAACATCAACCAGGAGATTCTCTCTTTAAGGACACTGCAGATACAACTCAAAAATTAAGGTAAGATTTTCATCTTACAAATGCGGCTGCTGGCACAGAAGTGTGGACCCTAGTTCCATGGGGATTCAACTCACCAAAACTGATGTTAACTGTCTTCAAAGTATGTCATCCTTGGGGCCCAGGACAGAGGCCCAGCGTAGGCTTTCCCTGCCTCCCGAGACCAGGCCTGGGAGAAGTCTCTCGGGGCAGATGCCATCGGTCACATCACAGGTAGGAGGGATTGTCATCAGCATAGCCCAGGGCATTCATCCAGGACAAGCACAAGCCCATGAGTCATGGTCTCTGTGGCTCTCAGGAAACCTCTTGATGACTCTTTTTTTTTTTAAAAGTAGGCTCGACACCCAGCATGGAGCCCAATGAGGGGCTTGAACTCACGACCCCAAGATCAAGACCTGAGCTGAGATCCAGTAAGATGCCTAACCAACTGAGCCACCCAGGTGCCCCCATAACTCGATCTTTTAAAAGGGGAGTTTGGCCTCACTGAGGCCCTTTGCTAATTAATGCTGGGTTCACAGCAGTCTTTAGAGGACACCCCACAGTTGTATCCCTTCCTGATGTCCCCTTGGTGAGCAGCCGTCTTGCCACTTTGCAGTCTCTTCCTGCCCGAATGCTGCCCTGCCCTTTCCAGAGGCCCCACAGACACTGTGGTGGCAATACCCTTTGGGGTTCCAGCCTTCTCCTGGGGAGCAAGGCTTCCCCTCCAGCCACCAGCTGTCCTTACCTACTGCCTCGAGGGGGCTTTATCCCTGTTTACCCCACACCTGTACGCTGTGACCAGGCCCCCAGTAGCCCTTGCTGCCGGGGTTGGATAGGGCTTCTCTCTTCCCCAGAGCCATCCTATCCTGGAAGCCCTCAGACTGGCAGCCCCAGCCCAAAGCTGGTAGCCTTCAACTGCAAGAAACCACGCCCACCACCAGGCCCATCCGGCCCCCCTTTCCCTGTGTTGAAATAAAACCTGGAGGAGTTCCTGTTTTTTTTCACCCCTTCAGATTTTACTTACTTATTTGTGAGCAGGAGCGTGCACAAGGAGGGGAGGGGCGGAGGGAGAGGGAGAAGCAGACTCCCCACTGAGCAGGGAGCCTGATGTGGGGGCTCCATCCCGGGACCCCTGGGATCATGAGCTGAGCCAAAGGCAGACACCTAACTGACTGAGCCACCCAGGCGCCCCAGGAGTTCCTTATTGATTACATTGTGTGGGAGGAAGACAGCTGCTTCAAAGCACTGGACCGGAAAGGGTTTTGCTGGGGGGTGGGGGGGTGGGTTGCGGGGTCAGGGAGGTAAAGGCACTGAGAACAAACGGCAAAGCTTATAACAATGGAAACAAGAGCAAAGTTCTAAGCATTCTGTCATCAAAGTTTTCACAAAATGAGATTACAGGTTTCTCCGCTATGGGCAAGTAGAGCATTTCTATGAAAGCCTTCATGAGCCAAAATGGCATAATTTGAAGAAGTGATTACCATTAATTGATATGGGGAAAACTTTGAGCATTCCCAGACCCTAAAATAACCTCTCATAGGCTTTTCTGATATCTTAGGATATACCTTACTAATGTATGCACAAAAGAAATCGAGATAAGTAAGGTACAGGTTCAAAGCTCTGGTGGCTAGAGGCTGAGTGTACTTCCTGGGGAAGGAGCTGGGCGGCGCTGCTCTCATTCTGGGCCCTCGCTACCTCAGTGATGGCTCGCTGAAAAATAAACACTGAGCGGCTATTTTGCCTTTTGCCTTTTCTCGTAAGAGCGAAATCCAATTCTGAGTTCTTACAGTTGGCAAAAATAGGTACCAATGTAGGTTTTTCATAAAAGTGAAGGGGCGTAATGCAGACTTTCTAAAAAGCAGGTACACCTGTCTTGGTTGGCAAGAGTAAGAACAAAATGACCCCTGAAGTTTCTTTGAGAAGGTAGGAGTGCTTATTTCTCAGAAACTGCATTTACTCAGGACCGAATAGAATTTCCCAGCTGGAGTGAATGGGGTTTGGGGAAAATGCTATGAGGACAGGGGGTCTCAAGATAATTCAGGAAAATGCGGTCTTTTACCACCCCCCCACTCACCCCTCAGATGTCCTGTGTGTTCTCAAGATGGTGGTATTGTCAGGGCTTTGGTGCCCTTGAGGTTCACAGGAACAAGGTCTGTGAGGAGTTCAAGTAGGCCCTCAAGTAGGGAGCCATGGGGGAGTTTCAGTGACCATCTGATTTAAGCTTGTGAGACAGACACTTACCAGGTCACCAGATTTATAGCTTTTCACACCTTGGGAAGGGCCATGACGTTGGTTAGGTAATGAGAGCTTATACATGGTGTCTTCATGGCCCTTACAGAAGCTTTTGGGGCCATTAACAGATAGACTTCTCCCACTCAAAGTTGGGTAGACTGAGAAATCCCCTAAGGATCTAAGAGTCAGCCTGAAGTGGGGGATGGGAGGGGGAAGGCGTCCACTTGGATGGCAGCCATAGTGCCCTCCCCCTCCCCCTCTACAACAGTTGTAGAGTCAAATGACCCACTCCATCCCTGGGTCCTGAGTCCCCTCTCTAACGGAGCCCTCGCTGTCACAGACTGGGATGACTCAAGTCCTGGAGAGCACCCGGGCCAGCTGGTCACCCGAGCGGGGGTGGGGGTGAGGGGTGGTGGGGGTGGTGACTGCCCGCCCGGCAGACAGGGCAGCAAACTCCCAGCTGCTGTTAACTCAAAGGACACTGCTGGCTCGAGGGGGCCTCTCCCTAGGACTTCCCAGCCTTTCTATGGATGAAGATCCCTACTTAAAATTTAAAAAGCAAAAAATAAAAATCACAGATTGGCCCCCTACCAGAGACACTGATAATAGTAGGTGCACTTCTAGTAACTGTCAATAAAAAAATAAAACCTATAAAAGGCTGCTCTGAGTTCAGCAGTGTTTTTAAATGATGTTGTATTGTAAGTATCACAAACACATCTACACATATTTGAAGCAGAGCCCTAAAGAGTGCATAGGTGTTTGTACCACAGATGGATACTCAGATAGAATCCTCAGGATTATCAGGCCAGGGACTATAGGCTTATGAAATCAGAGTTCCCCCATTTCCCAGAGAGAGCTGGATTCAGCAGTGTGCGGGCACACACACACACACACTCTCTCTCTCTCTCTCTCTCTCTCTCTCTCCCACTTCACTTTGGCTAGATCAGGCTAGAAGGTCTGCGGTCGGTTATCCATGTGTTCTCTAAGACTCTATAGGAAACCCTAGATCTCAATGGTGGTGAGGCTGAGCCCAAGACCTTCTGGTATCTTCCTGGTCAGTGGTTCCTAAACCTGGCTGTCCTTAAGAGCCCTTTAAACAACTTCTTAAAAATATAGGTTCCTGGGGCACCTGGGTGGTGAAATCGGTTATCTGTGTGGCTCTTGGTTTCGGCTCAGGTTGTGATCTTGAGGCTGTGAGATCGAGCCCCATGTTGGGCTCCATGCTCAGCGTGAATCCCCTTGGGATTCTCTCCCTCTCTCCCTCTGCCCCTCCCTCGCACCCATTCTCTCTTCCTCTCTCTCAAATAAATAAGTCATTAAAAAAATACAGATGCTTGTTTCCATCCTTGGGCAACTGGATGAGAATCTTCAGGGCTTGGACCCTGTCCTGTAATTTTTTTAAAACTCCTCAAGTTCATGAAATGCATGAAAAAAAAACAAAACAAAACCTGTGTCCATCCCACACATTCATCCCCAAACCAAAATCCCCATTAACTTATGGTACATATAAAGAACAATATACCTTTACTGTGTTGGGCCCTGCTGAAATTGGCAATTAATCTCCTTTCTGGGCGACTCCTTATTTTGATTCTTTTGACCTCAGAGAGATGAACTTTTAACACTAAGAGACGGAGACTAGCAAAAGTGTTGCTCACCCCCAGCCATCTTTCTATCAAGGGTACAATTTCTCCTAAGCCTGAATGTCCTGCACTCTGGAGCTGGTGGCTCACTTGTCCTACAGGTGGACCCAGAGGGGTTTGGCTGCCATCCATAACCAGGCACTGAGGGCATGAGCAGGTGGGTGTGGGGGTGTTCCAAATGGTTGCTTATATCCCTTAAAGCTGAAATCACAGGTCTGGATCATAGCCTGGCTTGGCTCCATCCTCCTTCAGGACCTGAACTGTGCAGCTCTTCACTAAATAATAAGTAAACCCAACCTCCAAAGAGTGATCAGGACAAGGAAAGTGTGCAGACCTACACTATGTTGCTACCTGAGGCTATCTTCCAGTAAGGGACTAACAGATACTGGTGAAACTTGCCTGAGAACATGGGCCCTGGCTTATTCTCTCTGTCCACTCACCTGAGAAGGAGAAATTGTCACACAAGGGGGTTAAAGTGTTGAGAAGGCTGCCAGAACAATGGCTTTGGGGTTAATTAAACAATAGTCCATCGCTGTAATTTAGTAGAATAACAGCTTAAAATGGAAAAGCCTTGTGATGTCTCTAACAGAGGCCAAAGGAAACTGATCAAAGTCATATTCACTCTTGATAATATCTCTTGGCAAACTGCAAGTAAGGGAACGCCCTTAATGTGATAAGTGGTCCTGACCAGAGTAAACCTGGAACTTAATGGTGAAAAGTCAGAAACATTCCCTCCATTCAAAGATGGGATAGGACATGCATGCCTTCTCCTCTACCATTTGGTTCTGTTCTGGAAGTTGACTCAGCATAGCAAGACAAGATAGGGGACAGGAAGGAACAAAGCAGTCTTCATTTACAGGCAACATGATTGTCTACCTATATTATCCAAGAGGATCAATGGATAGACTCTTAGAGCGAATACAAGTTAGCCTCAAGGTGACCTGATACCGGTGACCTCGTAGGAAATCATCAGGAGGCCAGAGCCCCAGAATGGCCAGTTAAAAATATTAACATCAAAGTAACATAAAGAGGTTCCAGCCATGATAGCAACACAACTATAAAGAACACAGGAACACACATAACAGAAAATATGCAAGATTTTTTTTAAAGATTTTATTTATTTATTTCACAGAGGGAGAGAGATCACAAGGAGGCAGAGAGGCAGGCAGAGAGAGGGGGGGAAGCAGGCTCCCCACTGAGCAGGGAGCCCGATGCAGGCCTCGATCCCAGGACCTTGAGATCATGACCTGAGCCGAAAGCAGAGGCTTTAACCCACTGAGCCACCCAGGCGCCCAATATGCAAGATTTTTAAGAAGACAACACGTCTCTCCTGAAGGACATAAGCATCTTGATCAAATGGAGTCATGTGATGTTCATGGATAAGACTTGGTAGGCAGTTGTGTACATGGATCTGGAACTTGGGTGAGAGGCAAATGGTAAATGCACTTGGGAGTCATTTCTCCAAGGAAGAATATGGACATGGGGGGCAGAGAAGATGCCTCCAGTTGGAGTGTTGAAGGTCACTAAGCCAGAGATATAGGTGGGAGACCAGGACAGTGAGGTCACTGAAGCCTAGGAAGGAAGCAGTGTCAAGCAGGGGGGCCTAGTGATAGCAAAGGCTGGTGAGAGGTTGGGGAAGATAAGGGTTCATTGTACTTGGTAAGGAGGAGTTAATTAGTGAGCTAGGAAGGAGCAGTTTTCTGTGGAGCGGTGGGATCAAAAGCCAGATTGCAGTGGATTGAAAATAAAAATGGGTGCCTTCATGGCTCATTTGGTTAAGCACCTGACTCTTGGTTTCAGCTCAGGTGGTGACATCAGGATTGTGAGATGGAGCCCTTCGTGGAGCTGCCCACTCAGCAGGGAGTCTCCTTCCTCCCTTCCTCCCTCTGTCTCCCTCTGTCCCTCTCCCCTCATGCTCTCTCTCCCTCAAATAAATAAATAAATCTTGAAAGAAATAAAAAAGAAAGAAAGAAAAGCAAGTTCTTTATGGGGCAAATATGGCAGACTAAACATGCATATCTGCTGTAGTGCTTCCTTGAAACTATACTCAAATAATAGTAAAGGTTGTTTTTGAAAGGCATAAACCTACAGGACAGGACTAATGTGAGGAAAAAATGTTTAGAAGCTGGAAACCAGAAGCTGGAAACTAGCTTTTCAGACTAAAAGACCCCTGAATCCTGAGGCAGCAGTAGGGAAAGCCTAGAACCAACACGATCTGTACCACACAACACTCAAAAGACTTGGGAACTGTCGATACCTTGGAACTCTCGAGGTTGGGCTGAAGAAGGAGTCTAAAATAAGAACGTTCCCTCCCCCTTCGGGCTCCCACAGGGCAGGCCGCCAGCCTATCCCCTTCCGGCTGGAGAGTGGCCTGCTCTAGGGGAATCTAACCAGGCAAGAGGAAAGGATAACAGATAGTTGTATTAGAGATTCCCTTACTAAACTGTCCATCCAGATCACCCTACAGTGACACTCCAGAAAAGCTGACTTTTGTACTCAGAACTGCTAAGCAGATTTTAGACCCCATTTTAAATATGAGCTGTCACTCAAATAAAACTGCAGATTAAGTCAACCAAACATTTAAAGAATAAAACAGTGCTAATTCTACACAAACTCAGAAAGCAGGAAAGGAGGGACAATTTCCTAACTCATTCTATGGGGCCAGCATTGCCCTAATGCAAAAATCAGACACATACATTACAAAGCAAGAAAACTAAAGACCAATAACCCTTATGAACAAGGACATGAAAATATTTGGTAAAACATTACAAAGTTGAATCCAGTAACATGTATTATTATAGAAAAACATTAAAAATACACCACGACCAAGTGGAGTTCATCCTAGGAATACAAAGTTGGTTTAACATTTGAAAATCAAGTGATGTAATCCACCATATTAACAGAATGAGAAGCTGGAAACTAGCTTTTCAGACTAAAAAACCCCTGAATCCTGAGGTGGCATACATAGTTAAGTTTCTTTCTTTCTTTCCCTTTCTTCCTTCCTTCCTTCCTTCCTTCCTTCCTTCCTTCCTTCCTTCCTTCCTTCCTTCCTTCCTTCCTTTCTTTCTTTCTTTTTTTCTTTCTTTCTCTCTCTCTCTCTCTTTCTTTCTTTCTTTCTTTCTTTCTTTCTTTCTCTCCTTCCTTCCTTCTTTCTCTCTCTCTCCCTTCCTTCCTTCCTTTCTTTTTCCCCTCCCTCCCGTCTGTCCTTCCTTCCTTCCTTTCTGATTTTATTTGACAGAGAGAGAGAGAGAGAGAGAGAGAGAGAGAGAGAGAGAGAGAGAACACAAGCAGGGAGAGTGGAGAAGAAGAAGCAGGCTTCCTGCTAAGCAGGGAGCCCAATGAGGGGCTTGATCCCAGGACCCTGGGATTAGGGCCTGAGCTAAAGGCAGATGCTTAATGACTGAGCCACCCAGATGCCCCCCTTTCTCCCCTCCTCCCTCCCTCTTTCTTTCTTTCTTTCTTTCTTCCTTCCTTCCTTCCTTCCTTCCTTCCTTTCTTTCTTTCTTTCTTTCTTTCTTTCTTTCCTTCCTTCTTTCTTTCTTTTCCTTTCAGATTTATTTATTTACTTGAGAGAGAGAGAGCATGTGTCAGAGAGCATGCCAGGAAGGGTGGTGGGGACAGGCAAGGGGAGAGGGAAAGAGAGCTGCGAGCAGACTATCTTCAGGGTCTGGCCTGGCCTGGAGTTTGACCCTGAGATCACAACCTGAGCTGAAACCAAGAGTCAGATGTTTCACTGACTGTGCCACCCAGGCGCCCCCGTGTTAGATATTTTCAGGAATAAATTAAAATGCTGTTGGCTCTGAGTTCAATATTAATGAATCGACAAAATAGATAAAATAAGGTGTCTGTAAACAGAAATACACATAAAACAAGTTTATGTATTTGTCAGATGACGAGAATGTTGTGACCAGAGGCTCATAGAAACTAATCCTGTATTTACCCTAGGAGGGAATTTGCTAGGTCAGTGTTTGTGGTGATTTCATAGCACATAACAACTGCAAGTGAGAATCAGATATATATCTGATGCACAAACACAGAGCCTAGTAGGAAATGTGAAAAAGATTTCAACACACACATCACAAAAGAAGATATACGAATGGCCAATAAGCATGTGAAATGTTGTCTGACATCAGTAGTTATTCGGAAAATGCATTTTAAAATCTCACCCACCAGAATAACTGAAATTTAAAAAGACTGATAGTATCAAATATTGGTAGCAGGAGGAACTGGGACTCATGCATTTCTGTGGGAGTGTAAAATGGTACCACCATTTTGAAAAGCAAAATGGTTTTCCTATAAACCTAAATTTTCACTGACTACATGACCCAGCTATCCAGCAACTGGATTTTTACCAAGAATAAAGAAAACATGTCCACACAAAGACAAAGCTTTATTCATAAAGTCTCAAGCTGGACCAACCCGAATGTCCATTGACAGATGAATGGATAAACAAATTATGACATATTCATACAACAGAAAACTAGAAAAAAACCACCATAAAGAAGAATGAATTGCTTAAAACTCGATAACATGGATGAATTTCATAGACATCATGATGAGCAAAAGAAGCTAGGTATAAAAGAGTATATTCTGTAAGATTCTATTTATATGAAACTCTAGAAATGACAAATTCATCCATAGAGACAGAAAGCAGATGAGCTATTGCCTGGGACCAAGGAGTGGGAGCGGTTCGATATTGGTTGAAAGGGACACAAGGCAACTTTTCTATGTGATGAAAATGTTCTATATTTTGACCAAGGTAATCATTACATGGGTGTGCATGTTGGTCAACTTATCAAAATATATGTGTAAAATGGGTACATGTCATTATAACCATATCATGCCTCAATAAAGTTGGTGAAATAATTTCCCCTGTCCTCTCCGAATGCACAAGGGGGCACCTCCTTCACCAGTCTGGCTATGAAGCAAAGGGGAGGGTTGCTGGACAGGTTTGGTTTGGTTTGGTTTCCCTTGGGTTGTTTTTACTTTCTTGTATTTTAGTTTTGCTTGTTCGTTGATCTAGTTTTGCTTCCTGTTGGCGTTGGTGGTGTCTGGGAAGAGGCAGGTTTGCGAGTGAGCATGGGCAGTGGTGGGAACCCCAGCGGGGAGCAGAGCAGCCACCAAAGGTTAGGAGGGGGCATGCTGGGAGGAGGTGTGCGGTCTGAGAGTTCGGGAGACACTGGCCTTGGACAGGTGAGGAGGCTGTATGTGGCCAGGAAGATGGGGTAGGTATGTAGACTAGGAGAGAGGAGGCAGGAAGAAGGAGCCCAGGAAGGACAGGCAAAGGGGGAAGTTCCTCTGATGGGTTTCTTCTTTTTCTTCCTCTTAAATTTTTAGAAGTAGGAGATGAGGTCTCTCGTGGTGCTAGAAATGAGTGACAAATCGGGCCTTGAGGAATGATGTGAGTTTCAGTTTGTTTCAGGCTACGGATGGGTCTCTTTGGTTGGTGGAGGTCCTGCTGAGGTTGGAGGCAGGGAGCGCGGTGGCCAAACGCACCAGCTCTGAGAGTCCCAGAATGTTCTCCGCACCCTGGGATGCTGAGAAGAAGACACAGGGCCATTTCTCCTTGACCAGGGAGGAAGGAAGGCTCCCCGACACCCACCCTCCCTGCAGGTGGCAAGAGAGTGATCCGGCAGGTGACTTTGGTCCTGGTGCTGAAGTAGAGACCTGGAGGGAACGAAGGCCACACAGAAATCAGAACGCCAAACCCACATCTGCCATGTGGTCACATCCAAGAAAGAAAGGGATCCTCTTATTCAGCCTTGTCCCGTGTGCCTGCCTCTCCTGGCCCCCCGACTGCTCTCGGACCCCGCCTGCTCTTTCTCACAGCTGTCCAGGATATCACTAATCTGGGCCTCAGGAGGACGGAGCTTGCTTACTTACCCAGGCAAGCTGGGGCCTGCTTACTGCTCCTCCAGACTAAGGGGGAGGGGGTCGTCCCACTCCAGCAGGAAGAACATTCTCATTGGTAGAAAATTTTGGGGACGCGCAAGTGTGGAATTGTGTGTCTGAAACAGCACCACTAAAGCCTTCCTCTCGGATTTGCAAGGGTCTCTTGCTAAAATGCAAATGACTTCTGGAGCAGGAGCTCCTTTGAGCTCCAGAGATGAACAGGGGCAGCTGAGAATCTGTGTGGCCCAGGGGCTGGGGCCGAGGGCAATGGGTGAGACAAGCGCTGGATGAAGGCAGGGGGACATCGGGGATCAGTCCATGCGACACTTCTGCAGGGCTGGCTCCGTCTCTGCCTGGGCTCCGGGTGGTGTCAGAGAGCCTGCTTCCTCATCTGCACGGGGGAAATAATCGCAGCATCTACCTAGTAGGATTGTTGTGAGGGGACAACAAAGAACACATGGGGACCTCTGAGCTTCAGTCCTACTGAGAATGCTGTCCAGCCATTGGGGACACAACTATTAGTGCAGGAGGGAACAGAGCTGAGCAGGAGGAAGGGCAGGCGACCCACGATGACCACGGGGCAGCTTTCTCTGTCTCTCCATCACTCCTCTCCCCCCATCTTCCTGCTGAGTGAGGCCAGAAACCTCTGCCCCTTCCATTACGGCAGGGGGCTGTGCCAGAGCATGGAGCCCCCCTGAGAGGGTCAACATCGTTTTCCTGTTAGCAGCAGGGGCCGGCCACTGCCTGCCTCGGGGAAATGGGGTGAAGGGCCAGGCCACCCTGTCAGAGCAGCTGGCTGTGGGGTCCTGTTCCCTGGGTATGTGGTCTCGCATGCATTCTAGTTATCGCCTACACCAAGCAGGGCCTCGGCCAACACTGGGGGTCCCAGCCCTGCTTTCAGATGTGAAAGGTCCATGGAAATATGCTGTCTGCACACCTGCACGGCCCCTGCCAGCCATCACTTCTGGCCCGGGTGTGGGGCATGGAGAAGCCCGCAGGGCCAGTTCGGTTCCTCCTTCCTCTGCCGCTTTTTCCATCCTGGGAGCTGCATAGAGGACTTCGGTCCTTCTTCCCTCATTCTATCCTATTGGGGGGAGGAGCGGGTAGCGGCGGGCACAGGTTTCTGCACAGAAACCCACCAGGCTGTCTGTCTGGGAAGTGGTGGGGAAGGGGTGTGCTTGCAGGCTTAAGGAGCAGAGGCTGGGGTGTGGCGAGCCAAGATACCCAGGAGCGGGAGCTGGCTGGGTAAGGGGACAGGGCCCTGGGGGCTGTGGCATGTCAGCCAGGCAGGGTTCGGGCTGGTGGATGACATCACGGCCACCATCATCAGCACCGTCACCGTCACTGACGTTCATGGTACAATGTGCACGGCACAGTGAGCTGGGTGCTTTGCGTGTGAGGTCTAGGGACAGCCGCGCCCCTCACTCAAGCCATTGCTGGATGCGTGTCCTGTGTGATGCTCAAGATGGCCATCGGGTCTCCCCGTGGGCCAACGAGCCCGGGTATTTGTCCCCACGCTCCCAGGGCTGGCTCTTCTCCCCACCCCTTTGCCGTGTCACCAGTGCGGTCTGCTAATTGAGCTCTGCTCTGTTCACCACAGTGCACAAGGCAGAAAGCAGTGCAGTGTCTTAAAAGAGCAGGGCGGAAGGCCCTCGAGATCCATCCATGTTGTTGAAAATGGTAGGATTTCCTTCTTTTTTATGGCCAAATAATATTCCTTTATACATCACATTTTTAACTCATTCATCTGGAGACGGACACCTAGGTTGCTTCCACGTCTTGGCTGTTGGAAACAATACCACTATGAACACGGCGGGTGGGGGGTGCTCTTACCTGTTTGGGATAGCGACTTCCTTATGCTAAGTGAAATAAGTCAGAGAAAGACAAATACTGTGTGATGTCACTTGTGTGTGGAATCTAAAACAACCCACAACAAGCGTGTTGAAACAGATGAGATTAGTGGTTGCAAGACGTGGAGGGGTATAGGGCGGGAGAATTGGGTGAGGGGGTCAGGAAGCACAGACTTGCAGTTACAGAATGAATACGTTCAGGGACGTGATGTATATGACATGATGACTACAGCTGATGACGTTGTTCTGTATATTTAAAAGTGGTTTATAGGGTAAGTCTTAAAAGATCGCAGCACTAGAAAAAAATTTTTGTAACTACACGAGATAATGGATATTAATTAAACTTATTGTGGTGAGCGTTTCACAATATATACATATGTTAAATCCTCCTGTTGCACACCTCAAATTTGTAGAATGTTATATGACAATTACATCTTTTTTTTTAAGATTTTATTTATTTGACAGAGAGAGAGAAAGAGAATAAGCAGGGGAGCAGCAGAGGGAGAAGCAGGCTCCCTGCTGATCGAGATGTGGGGCTCGATCCCAGGACCCCAGGACCATGACTGGAGCTGAAGGCAGATGCCCAACTGACTGAGCCATCCAGGTGCTCCTATGACAATTACATCTTTAAAAAGACCAGGGGAAAGAGGAGGGCAGCAGGGGCAGGAAGACGAGGAGGTGGCTAGCAGAGGAGGGCACCCAGGGGCCCAAGGCTGAACGCCAGCTCCAGCACTAACTGGCTGGGTGCTGGTTGGGTCTGTTGGCCTTTTGGGTCTCCTGTTCTTCATCTGCACCTTCTGTGATCCGTCCCAGCACCACTGTCCCGCCTGTCCCCAGGGGTGGGGGTGGGGGGTTCAGGCTGCTCAGACCTGGCTACTCATGCTCAGGAAACTGAGGGGACCCGAGGGTCTGGTTGGATGACCCTGACCCTCTTGGGCCCTCATGGTACACTTGCACATCGTGGTCAGAAGGGCTCTGGACGAAATGGCCTCCTTCCAAGGGATGGAAGTTTGGTTTGCTAAATGGGGATATTTTTTCTTTCTTTTTTTTTTTTAGAGAGAGAGTGTATGAGCATGGGGGAGGGCAGAGGGAGAGAACCCTAAGCAGGCTCCACCCCCAGCGTGGAGGCCTGCATGGGATCCATCTCACAACCCTGAAATCATGACCTGAGCTGAAATCAAGATTTGGACACTTACCTGACTGAGCCACACAAGCTATTTTAAATTGGGTTATTTTAAACTATGTCATGGCCAATTAAATACTCAGTTCTGTGGGGAAAAGCAAAATACCCAAGTTTCTGATGTCAGGGATGTGGTTAATGAATAAAGACAAAGCCAGGAACCACCATCTGCCCAGGTTACCAGCACCATGCTCTAACCAACTAAACTAACTGGCCAGCTGCCATCTGTCCAGGTTAGAAATTCAGGATCATTTTAGACTTTCCCCTTCATTCCCATAATGGTGACAGCAGCTGGCACTTACACAGGCAAGGGAGGTGAGGTCGAGAGAGAGGCCCCACACTTGGGCGAGCTCAGGGATCCACACCCTCGGCCACTCCCTTCTACCGGCTCTCGGTCCACCACAGTCTGGTCAAGTCTATCCCACCTCCCCAGCCCAGCCCCATCCCCCCACTGCTGCTGTCCAGACCCACAGCCATCCCTCGCTTGGACAGCTGCCACCGTCCAACAGGTATTGCGTCCCCGGTGCTCCTTGGGTAAAAGCCAGGCTGTGGCCTCACGTTCAGGGGCATCCCAGGCCCTCGTAACCACCTGCGACCTCTCCTTCCCCACCCTCCCTGGGTTGGATCCCCACCCTGGCTCTGCCCAGGAAGGCCCTCCCTGCCATCTTTGCCCAACACAGTCCCCCCTCATCTCAGACACACCTCCCAGGCAGGCTGGGCTTCGGGCTGGGTTTCGCCCACACTCCTTGTGTGTGGGTTGGAACCTTCTTATCTTGCTGTCCGTGTTATGGGTGTGAAGAACATGCTTGGCGTCTTGTGCTCCCTGCTCCCAGAGGGACAGAGACCCTATCATGGTGAGATGGGGTACATGACAGGTATCTTTGGGGCTTCACCCCCGGGAGCTGGAATCACACTGACTTGCTGTGTGACCTTGGGTAAGTTGCTTCTCCTCTCTGTGCCTCAGATCCCTCATCTAAATGGCATCCGTCACATAGGGTTGTCCTGGGGATTATGTGAAGAGGTCAGCATGTCATGCAGCACTGGGCACATGGTGTCGTTGGCGAGCCTTCTCCCCCTTCCTGTCCCCAGGTGTCTGTCCTAGTGAGCTTTCGTGCATTGGTCGAGAGAAGCCCTAGAAGCTGAACACGCTCATGGATCAAATCCCCAAGCCTGGCACAGTGACTGTCCCTGAAGTACCTGAGAGGGAGCCCTGGCATCTGCCTCCAGCACCGCACCACGGTTGCTGTGGCCAAGCGTGATGGAGACAGAACAAAGGCCTTGAATCACGCGAAGAGTGGGCGACATCGCTTTAAATCTGTTTTTTCCAAATCCTGTTATTTTAAATGCCCTGGGCAGACGCCCATGTGTGCAGGGACGCTCCTCTGGGCCAGAGGCTCTTTGTCCCTTGAAAGGCCCCATTATGACCCGTGAACCGGCCCTGAGTGATTCCCGGGACAACAGGCCCTTGTGTGGGCCCCGAAGGCTGGCTCACTCGGGCCCTCGGCTGGCAGCTCGAGCCCTTCGGCGTCTCTGTAAGGTCAGCCTAGGGAGGCCTGTGGTCCCCCATGCGGGCGGCTCCCAGGGCTCTGAGACGAAGCGCTTTGTAGAGTTTGCTTCTCAATGTGGACGAAGCTCCACTCCCATCAGCTGACCTCTCCGGGAGAAGGGCAGATCCAGTGGGGACCACTGGGAGCAGAGTGGGGGGTCAGGGACTAGTTTGCAGAGGAGGACCATCTGCGGGTGAGGCCCCTATCAGGCCCTCAGGAGAAGGCCCCAGAACCCCGGCAAAGCAAGGGGTCCACGGCCACTGCAGTCCCAGGCAAGAGTCTCCCTAAGGTCCTGCTGGATTTGCCCTGCGGCTGTCTGTCGGCCCTTTGCCCTCCCGTGATGCAGGCCCTCACCGTGTGTTTGTGGTGACCGTGGTTTCTCTGCTCTGCAAGCTTTGGCTCTTGGTCACATCCCAGATTTCAGCTTCTTAATCCTCTCTCAGATCCACGGAGGGCTTCTGCTCTTTGTTCCATGACCTTAAAACCATCCAGTTAATTTGCCTTCTTAGCAAAGGATCCTCTGGACCGGGTGGACCTTTGGCTCTCTGGAGGCCGCAAAGGGGACCTTGGTACCTGCCTGGGCGGGCACTGTTGTGACTTCGCAGCTCGGAGCCACCAGCCCCTTCCAATACGGCCCCACGTGGCCCCCCGCAGACCATTCTAGCAATCTGGGCTGTCCCAAATGCTGCCTCACACCCTCGGAAGACCCCTGCCCGCTGGTATCGGGGGCACTACAGGGGCTTGTCTCACTGTCGCTTCCTGAGGGGTGGGGGGACAGACTGGCGTGAGGACAGGTCTGGGCAGCCTCGGGCCAGAAGCAGGAGGAGCGGGCCAGAAACCCAGCCCCAGTTCTCGCCAGCTGAATCAGCCCGTTTCCTCCTCTGTGAAAAGACAGGATTCGCTACCTCCTGCGGCCACTGCGGGGATGACAGGAGGCTACCCACGTACGTGCAAGGGGCTTACACAGTGCCGGGCCCTAGGCAAGAGCTCCAAAAATGGACGGCGAATGGCCGCACAGGTGCACAGGTGGGTCCTCTGGGCGGTCGTGTTTGGGTGTTGGTGCTACCTTACCTTTGGTCTGTCAGGCACACCAAGCAAGAGGTATCTGAGGAATGTCCCATCTGCCCTTGGGCTGGAACCAAGATAGGCCCCAGGGAAGGACCCCTCCTGTTCAAGACCCAGAGGCAGAGAGGCAAGGCACGCCAGCCACAAGAATGTTTGGGAGGCAGACAGCATCCCACACCATCAATGGTCCCAGAAGAGAGGGAGTTCAGTTGATGCCCATTCCGTGGGGTCCGAGGACCATTTGGCTCCTGCCCTGCAGACTTAAATGCTCCCCCCCCAGGCATCGTGGGTTTCCAGAGGGTCGGTGCCCTTAGCAGGAAGGCCTGCCCAGCAGTCAGCCCTTGCCCTGCAAACACCTCCTAAACATCAGGGTGCAGGAGAGCTGAGCAATGAGATGCAGGAGCAAGGGAACTAGACTAAGTGGGGGTGGGGGGGAAGGGATGCAGGAGTGGGGGAGGAGGGTCTGGGCAAAGGGAGAAACAAGACCAGAGACCAAGAGAGGGCAGTTTTGGAGGCTGGTCATCCATTAACATCCAGTGAGAACAGGATGCGAGTCAGATACCAGATGAAATTGCAAATTAAAAAAAAAAAGAAAGAAAGAAAAGGACTCAGGGTGCCAGAAATGAGGAAGTCCTGTCAGAGAGTCACCTGCCAAGCCATGGACGAACAGGGATTTTATCCATTTTATCAGTAGACCAATTTGCAAATGAAAACGAGAAAAGACAAGAGCCAACAAGATTCCTTTAAAGAGAATGATTAAAATTCCAAAACACTGAGGAACCATTGGGAGATTCAAGCAAACCTTAGGTTTCTCTTTTTGGATGGGGGCCAGAAATGCTCCTCCATCAGCATCCTGTTTCTGGGTTGGCAGCAGGCAAGCAACCAGTTTTGTGGGGTGGAGGTGGGGGGGGGGAATGCCACTTGCCTCAATCAGTTCTTGACTGCAAATTTTGTTAAACACACAACAAACTTCCTATCATTTCCTCCTGATTTTTAATGTGTACTTTTCCAGGATAAAGCCTCAATCAAACCTTTTGCTCCCAATTTACTATGAAATTTTTACTTAAATTTGGTTTTAAGTGGATTCACCAAAAGTGGTCTTTTTCCAGTCCAACCACCCTGGGATCACAAGGGATCTCCTGAAAATACCACGGAGACCCCATTTGGTCAAGGCATCCCCAAGTTGGAAGGGGAGTAAAATGCTGCTAAACCTCTGCCTGAGGCTTGAATCTTCGTTCTATGAGGACACTAGCAAGAGGCCGTCCAGCTTCCACCTGTAGACCTCCACAGCTGGGGGGGCGACCTGTATTTTGAGACACCTCATTTGGGCCCAGCTGTGGGATATCATTAAATTCTCTGAGGAAAGGAACAAAGCATCATTTTAAAACGGAAGCCGAGCTTTCGGGACTCCTAACTGAGCGCCCTCCTTCCTAACTGCCCCCCTCTCCTTTCAATCCAGACATCTCACACCTAAAACATGGCACTCACCACTTTTCCTCTTACTTGTTTCCCTCAGTAGTCTGGTCCCCTTGCCCTCCTTGGGAGCGGTCCAAGGAAATTCTAGAAAACATTTTATTACCCTCATCCCTATTTGCAACAGAGCATAAAGCACACTGCCCAGAGAATTTCTGATCAGCCTCACGAGGAGTGAGAAGGAACTTTTGCATCTTATTATTTTTTTTTTTTTGGCTTAAGAACTTGGTTGTTTTTTTGTTTTGTTTTGCTTTGTTTGTTTTTTTAAGTAGGTGCCACACCCAGCATGGAGCCCAGTGTGGGGCTTGAACTCACGACCCGGAGATCAAGACCTGAGCAGTGATCAAGAGTTGGATGCTCAACTGACTGAGCCACCCAGGTGCCCCCTGGCTTACGGACTTCCTAATGGAGCACAGAACCCTTTGTCTTGTAGGGGGTCTGAGCTCCATCAGAATGAAGGGGTCCCCTGGGCTGGTACTTGACGCATTTCCAGAAAGGGCAGAGCCATCTGACAAGCATGGTAGCAGGGGAGGGTAGAATACCCAGTGACGGGCTCTCTCACAGGGTGGTGGCCGAGCGTATGCAGCTGTCGTCTGAACTGCCATTTGATGTTGCCTCTTGAGATTCCATCTAAGCCCAAGGATTCCTCAGAAAGAAAACTGAAATGACGGAGTCCCTGACCCTGGGAAATTAAAAACGAAACCCCCCAAGGACCCCTGAAAATAGAGCACAAAGGCACTTTATAAAGTTTCTCAAAGGTTTATCATCCTCCACTGTGGGCATATGCAGATACTTGTTGGGTGAGCTTTACTCCCCAGGGCAGGTAGACTGTCCATGAAGGCTTGGAAACGGGCCCCAGGATGGGTACTCGAAAGAGCTTGTGGAAAATTCCAACAGACAGTTCTCAAGATCTGGTCCAAGGCTCAGCGGGGGATCTTGGTTTCATGGTCACAGTCCCCACTTCCCGCCCCCGCAGCCCTCTTTCACAAACAGAAAACGGCTCTAGAACGACAGCTCAGTCACTGGAGGTTAAAGGCGACAGGCCCCCAACCCTGATGTGAAGTACATGGGAGAGTAAACGTAACACCCACAAGAGACAGAGTGTTGCTTTTGGTTTGGTTTCTTTTTCCCACCATCGGGAGTATTTCTGCATTCTAAAACTTTATGCTGGAAGGCGGGCTGATAGGTGAACACGGTCTGAGTTTTCAGCAGAAGTTCTGCGGCTTTACGAAGACTTCCATCTGATTAGAGAAAACACTGCATGGACCACGTACAGCAGAGTGGCCACGTATGAAAACACCTGGAACCAAGATAAACGATGATTAATGGGGGTGCGTGGGTAGAGGGCAACGCGCGGGCTGTCCACACGGAGCTGACCACTGGCACAGTGATTGGGGGCGATGGCCTGAAAGGGGGCAGGCCGCCATTGCTTCCCATTGTTCCAGCAGACATCTTTTCCAGCTGAGCCCAGATGTGGCCCCAGAATGTTCTCAGCACAGAGCTCCAGGTGCCCCACCTGTCCACAGGACTTGGTGTGTGAGGTCAAGTATCTGCCATCACATGTCATCGTGCTGGTGCGACCCAACTAGAAATGGAGGCCCCCAGAGACCCCTCAGATGATGCTGCTCTCCATGGAAAACGTCCTCCCCACACCGGTAGTGGCAGAGTCCACCAGTGGTGATTCCACTGGCCATGGCTAAGAGAATATGAACACATGGGTTTGCATGCTCTGGTTAAGGGCCTGATGTTGTCTGGTTATCCTCAGACCCCCCCCAGAATTTTCTTCTAGGGATGTTAATTTCATAAGCATGGGCAAGGGTGTCAGGCTCGCAGGAAGTGAAGGACTGGGACGGGGAGAAAGGACTTTTTTTGGCAAAAAAGAAGGGGGGCTTAATGAGAAAGCTGTTGGAAAGGTCTAGTCAGGGTACTGACGCTGGGAACGAAGGCCCTGGAAATGGGGCAAGTGGTCCCTCTGTCCCTGTCAAGGCCCTGCCTTGTGTTCTCATGGGCACTGTCTATTCCTATCACCTGCTCTGGGTGGCTGGTCTCCCTGAAGGCTTGCCTGCCCCCAAGTCAAATATCTGCACCTGGATTTGTGACCTTGGATGTAGGGTCAGGAGTTTCCAACCCAGGCACGACATTAGGGCAGCTACGGTTCGTGACTCTGGAAAATGCCCATAAGCACCAGCGGTCCTCATGCCTGCTCTCTCCCTGCCTCCGCACATGGGCGAACCCTGCACCCCCATTGGCCAGAGGCGATGAGTAAGCCGAGTTATTTAATAACAAATTTAGGAGAACTCATCCAGGAACACCATCTAACAGGAGCAGTTGTACGTGAGTGAGCAGTACCCCCCACCCCCAAAACACCTCTCCCTGTCAGATGGGAGCAGTTTATTGTCTGGGGAATTCCAGACCCAATGAGAACCCTTGGCAGGAATACCTCAGATGTCCCTCAGCAGTAGCAGGAAACAGACATTTATTTTCCAAGTGGGGTCAAGCACTGGCACTCTGGGGACCCTGGGAGCAGGGCATGAATGCATAGAACATATACTTGGGTCTTCAGGAACCTCTCTCCCTAGATGGCTCCCATGACTGTTGTTCTAGATTTCTGCAGAAATTTCCAGCTGCCCTCTCAATTCCCACCAACCCCAGAGATTCCTCTGGCATAGACTCTCGGCTGCCAGCAAAGGAGAGAGGGAGAAGCTTGGCTTTTGAGGCAGCCTCAGCTAAGTAACCGAGAGGGGAGAGGCAGGCCAGATGCTTCCAAAGGTCAGGAATGTATGGGAGAAGGTCTTGAGATACCTCCCCATTCCCTGACTGGCTATCCCCAGGATGTGGGAAAGGCACACTGTGGTTGGGCAGGGTCGCCCCTGCAAACATACAGCTGACATTTCGAATAGAGAGGCATGACTTTACGTTGAACTAGGCTCCTACATGATCTTTAGGCCAGGACATTGGCCTGCTGGCAGCATTCTCATTCTGGATTCTGGCACTCCCGACTTGGCCCGGGAATGCCCATGTATGTGTAATTCAAGTAACAAAAATGAGGGGACATGATCAGTTGTGGCGTGGATAAGTAGCTGTTGGTGTAGTCATCAGTGGAATGCTAGACAGCAATGAGAATAAACACTCTACATCTCACCCAAAAATGTGGCTGAGCTTCACAAACCCAAGGTCGAAGGCAAGAAGCCAGACATAAAAGAGTGCACACTGCATGGCTCCATTTATACGAAGTTCAAAAGCAGGCACAACTGAACTAGGCAGCTAGAAATCAGGAGGCTGGTGTCCTTCGTTTGGGTGCACCATGATAATGGCAGGACCTGGGGACCCTGGGAGCCATTTATTATGTTCTATTTCTCAGTTTGGATGCTTGTTGCACAGAGGGGTTCACTTCATGGAAATTCATCCATCTGTACACTTGCAACCTACTCGCTTCTCTGGATGTATGTTGCATTTTGGGAAGGAGAAAAAGAGAAAAGTTGGAACACAGTAGGTCATCGTGGTTCTCAATTAGAGATCTGTTCCCCAGGCCAAGGCAGTCATTCACCTTAACTGGCTTGTTCCCTGCTAGCCACATTCCACGTGCATTTCACGACTGTCATCTGCAATAATTTAATGGAAGTTGTTGTCTAAAGCCTTGCTGCTGATGTCTGTTCGGAGAGAAGGCTTCTGGGGTTGGGATAGGGCATGGTGGGTGGCTCCCCAAGAGAGTCATTTGGAGGATGACAGAGGAGGCGGGTTACCACCCTCCCAAGGGAAGGAAGAACAACCAAGGTGCCGCCTGGCAGTGTTCCTATTTAGAAACCAGCCATCTTGGGAGCTGAGCCAAATTGAGAGACACTGCCACATTGTGGGACGTTTGAGGGGATGCCAGGGACCGGAAGTGGCCAAACTCATGGAACTGGAGAGTATACTGGGGACTTAGGGGGAACGTGTGTCTCCTTTGGGGCAGGGGATGGGCCTATAGGGACCTGCAGGCAAGGCTTTCAGGAACTTTTCTCCAGACCCCTCCCTCTGGGAGCAGGAAGAACACCCTCACCAAACCCTTTCCAAGAACCCAACAATGCCCCTCCCTGTGCATTTTCTCTTGCCTCTGCTCTACTCTTTCCAAAAAGTGGGGACAGCACAATTTTGGCTCCTGGAGCTGGGATCTTGTGATCAATCATCACAGTTGACCTCAGGATTTGTATAACTCACAGGGTGACCTTTAGAGATCCGAGGAGTGCTACTTCCTGAACCTCTCTCATATTTTTTAAGTGGTTAGAAATACATCTGCTATTGCAAGTTCGCCTACTGGTGGGAGCCCTTGCATACAGAGCTCTGGAAAAGGGTCTTATGAACCAAAACCTTCTCCTACTCTCTGTCTGATTCATCCCATTAAAAAGAGAATCTGTGTTATGACCTCAAAGTGCACCAATGGGTCTGGCCCCAAAGTTGGAGAACGCTTCTTTCAGAGTCCAGAGGCCCTCACGCACCACGCACCCTGACCACACACAGCGGGCACCCGCGTTTGTTCTGCCAACGGAGTGAATGCGGCTCAAGCCCCCAGGGGCTCCCCCATCGGTCACTGTGAGGGCTCAGAGAACCGAATTTAATGTCTCGGTGGTTCTGAGGGAGTCGGACAGGAGCTACAGGCTCATTTCACAGATGAGCAAGCTGAGGTATCCGATCCAGGAAATGGTGGAGGTGTGATCTCAGGCCCCTCCTGCTCTAGCAGGTTCTCAGAGCCACCAGGCAGGAAGCATCGTCACGAAGAGCTGAAGGCCTAACTGCAGCAGCAAACACCCACAGCTGAGGGGTCTGTGGGCCCAGAAAAGCTTTTCCTCAGCCCCAGCCCTGTAGCCAGGGTTTGGTGAGACCCTGGCCACTCGATTTGACATCTGTGGCCTCAGTGCTTCCCTGAGTCTGACTGTGTGCTTGAAGGGAAGACATTCAGGGAGAGCCGGGAGACCCACGTGGCCAGACTCATTGCTCCAAAGAGGTGCTAAGAGTAGGGGCGACTGAGCACCAGCTCTGGACACCAACAATTCCTGACCCTCTTGGAGGAAATTGTCCATGTTCTCAGTATCCTGGTTCCGCAGCTGCGAAATGGGTATAATAAGAGCACCTACATCCTAGTGCAATGGGGAGAGTTAAATAAGATCCTCCGTGGAGAGCTCAGGCAGTGCCTGACACTCTCGGTCATTTCCCTTTTGCAAAACCCACCCAGGCGCGGACCGGACCGCTGGGCCAGCCCAGGCCTGCACAGTGTGGCACGGACCAGAAGGCTAAGGCAGCTGGGGCACATCAGCTCCCTTCTCCAGGGCTCTGTTTCTTCAGAAGTCAGTGAAGTAGAAAGAGACGGGAGGGCCCATGTAGGGTTCTGCTGACCCTCTGTTGGTGGGTGGGGGGAGCTGGGCCCAGGGGCACGTGGCCTGGGGGACTCACCACGGCGGAGATGTTCTCGTGGTACTGTTTGTACGTGTAGCCCTCCTGCATCCCGATGGTGGCCAGAGCCTCCAGGACAGAGGCGCTGAGGTAAAACAGGGCAGCGACACAGTGGTAGGCTGCATCCTACAGGGTCAGAGAGGGCCGTCAGAGAGGGGGACGTCTGTGGTCTCAGCCAGGCCTGTCTGCCCCCTTGTCCCCTCCTGACGGGGCTTAGGTCCTGCCCTCATCTTCTGCTGCTTTGGGAAAGAAGGGCCTTCCCGCCCCGCCCCCTGCCCCGTCCACCCGTCGCCACCCCCCGGCNGAGGGCCGTCAGAGAGGGGGACGTCTGTGGTCTCAGCCAGGCCTGTCTGCCCCCTTGTCCCCTCCTGACGGGGCTCAGGTCCTGCCCTCATCTTCTGCTGCTTTGGGAAAGAAGGGCCTTCCCGCCCCACCCCCTGCCCCGTCCACCCGTCGCCACCCCCCGGCCCCCTCCTCACAGAGGGTGTGTAACCAGCACTGCCCCGCGGCTTCTATCTCATGCTTCAGGGGAGAAAACACGCTGCCTTCCCTCGATGTGGGATCAAGGAAGAGCTGGGGGTCGGGAGCGGCAACCTGGGTTCTAACAGGTAGAGATGGGCTCTGGCCCTGAGGAACATCCCCCAGGTGGTCACGGTCCCAGTTTAGATGTGACCTCAGCGACCAGCGCAGGGGGAGAGAGGCCCAGGCAATTTCTACTGTGGTTTTGTCTTGTTAGTGTTCGATTTTTCTTGGGTGGGTGAACTCCAGGTATGTTTAAAAGCAAAAAAGAACTAGAATGGGGTTTTGAGAAGCTGTAATTTGGAGGTGATTTCGAAAGTCTGAGTAGGGGCCCCCCGGGTGGCTCAGATGGTTAAGCATCTGCCTTCAGCTCAGGGCATGATCTCTGGGGTCCCAGGATTGAGCCCTGAGTTGGGCTCCCTGCTCAGTGGGGAGTCTGCTTCTCTCCCTCCCTCTGCCTCTCCCTCTGCATCTCCCCCTGCTTGTGCTCTCTCACTAATAAATAAAATCTTTAAAAAGAAAACTTACAAAAAAAAAAGAAGAAGATCTAAGTAGGAGACCTTTTGAGAGTAGAGGCCTGGCCAAATGGCCCTGCCCTCTTCCACCTTAGATAAAAGGCAGGTGTCCCATGTGTAAGTTTTACCCCCTTCAAGGGCCTCAAGGCAGAACTTATGCAGAATTAAGACCACAGGCCATTCCTCTGCCGCCTCCAAGTCCTTCTCTGGGGATCCTGTTTTAGAAGGTCATCGGGGGCACTGGCTAGGAAGCCTGGCCTCCCACTGGGCAGCCAAGGCCAGCCCCCAGGACCCTCCCCCCTCCTAAGATGGAAACCAGCTCTCCTGGACGTTGGGAGACGCCAGCAGGCACCTGGCAGGTGCAGGGGTAATGGGGAGGAGGGCTGGCGGCTGGTTGTCCATGAAAAAAAGCAGTCATGCAGGAAAAAGCCGAGCAGGCCCAATGGGAATCAGGCAGCGACAATCAACCCCTGCTTTCACCTTCTCCTGACCTCCTTGCTGTGGGGAGCCCTGGGCTGCTGGGGAGAGCTCAGAGCTGAAGGCCCAGCCAGCTCAGTCTGGACACAGGGCTAGGAGGCATTGACGGGACAGCCCCCCCAGCACTGGAAAAGCCAGCCTGCTGTTGGTGGAGAGGGTCCAATACCCACCCGCCCACCTCAAACGTTCCAGGCCGTGACTCACCAGGGTGACCCAGGAAGTCTCCCCGCCGTGGGCACCAATTACGTACAGGACGAGCAGGGTTGTGGTGGCCAGGAAGCAGAACACGGACACAAACATCACCCAGCCCTGGATCAGGGGGATGGGCACCAGGGACGAGGCGACCAGGATCCACACCAGGCCCCCGAAGACCTGCGGAGGGAGGGAGGGCCGGGGTGAGCAGGAGAGCCCGCACCCAGGAAGGGCCGGACCTAGAATCACGCTGGGGCATTGGAGGCAGAAAAACAGGAAGGAGGCAGAGAATGGCTGGGGGCATTTTCCTCACCAAAAACCACTCTTTCTGCCTGCATTGCCGGTCTCAGTCCACTCCCCTGCTTGCTTGCCTTTGTTCCCGTTTTAAATGCAATTTTGATTTTTTATTTAACAAAAATGTATATCACACACTTATATGCCAGGCACCGTCCTAAGCACTTCGCAAATATTAACTCAGTTAATTCTCACAACAACCCTACGGACAAGGTACTGACCCGTTTGTCAGATGGGGAAACTGAGGCACGTGGGCGCTGAGTAATCTGTCATCCTGAGAAAGGACTTATCTCCTCCAGTTATTATCATTATTCTGATGTTTTACCCTAGATTAAATCTTAATATTTTGACATTAAAATATCTTTCCCTTTATGAAAAGTTAGTGAGTAGCAGATTCTTTTGTTCTTTGCTTGGCAAAATAATTGACCACGGTATGTCATAAGCATATATATTTTTTTAAATTTCACCCCTTAAATCCCCAAGTCCAGGAAGTGCTCTGACTAGTGGGGTCCGGGCTGGAGTGGAGAGGTCCACCTGCCTCCTCGGGTGGCCAGGACTGGTGTGAGAGAAGCATTTCCCTGTTGTTATCCAGAAGACACCCCTGTTGGTGTCCGAAGGCTCAGGGAGCCCCATGTTTTCAAAGAGGAGCACGGGACTGCATAGGAGTCATAACACGCCCCTGAGCCCACAGTCCTGGCTCCCCGAGGACAAAGGCGCAATACCGCAGCTGGGATTGTCTTCTCTCCCCCTGTCCCTCTTCATCCCCCGGGAAGGCAGCTCAGCCTCCTCCACTGTCACCTACCCAGGTCAGGACTGTGTTTGGAAGGGCGGGGACACAGGTGGAGAGGGCACTGTGGCCAAAGGTCTCCAAGGTCCTTCGGAGCATCTGGGGGCTGAGGAGGGGCTGCCCTCCCAGCCCTACGTCCCCTGTGGAGTGAATTCAAGTGGTGCCTGAGCTCCCTCTTCTTTATCTGCTGCCCACCTGCTGGGCAAGAGCCCGCCATCCTCACAGGTGCTCTCTGAGCCTCTCAGCTGAGAAGCATCAGGACGGAATCACATTTGAGTAGAAAAATCAGAGCAATGAAGAAACTGGGGCTATCAAAACAAAGCTGGGCCTGATGACTCAGATCTGGGCATCTCTGACAGAACACTTTCTCTACTGTTGAATCTGAGGGCCCGGGATGGCATTGACGGAGGTGGTGGGACACATTTTATAACTTGCAGTCATTGGGGCCAACAGTTAAATAAAAATCCTTAGACCACTGTAGCATAAGATGTGTGTGTGTGTGTGTGTGTGTGCGCGCGCGCGCGCCTTTCATCCACAGCTGTCTCTTAGATGACACAGATGACTTGGCCTTTTCCATAACGGGACCTGGTGAAGGGACATGAACTTGCTGGCGGCTGAGAACTTGGCCAAGCGTAGCCTGGAGAAGCCGGAGAAGCAGGCATGCCTGTCTGGAGGGCAGAAGCAAGGGACTAGGGTGTTCCTCTCCTCAGCATCCTTTACCTGGGTGCGAAGGGACCATCCAAGGAGGACTGATCTCAGTCAGGTTCCCTCACGTGCTCTCAGGGAGCCCTGCCCTTCCTTCTCCTTGGCAGTACCCCACACAAAATCGGTGTCCTTGGTTAGTTACAAAATGGCACTATCCCTGACCACGGGATGAAGGGGGCGAGGCCCAGCATGCTCACAGCTAACTCCCGGGTGTGGGATACCTGTCCACCTGGATGAGTTAGGTAACCGGCCTTCAGGGGCTCCTGTCAGGTGGGTATGGGTAAACTGGAATGATTTATGTGTTGCGTGTGGACAGAGAGCACTGTGTTAGGGAATCCTGCGAAGGACCCAGCGGGCTGGAGATGCTCGCAGGAGGCCAGTGGACATATATTGATGAACGCTGAATGCCACACCAGGAAAAACGACTCTCTTTTTCACTCTGGTTTTTCTAAGGTAAGAAGGGCTCAGGGTTGAGCCAGGGGTCTGGAGCTCCCTTAGAGCAGGGCCTCCCTGAACGGGCTGGCAAAGGTGAACTGGGCAATGACACTGTTTTTATTTTTAAGATAGTGATACAGTTATTTTGGGTAAAATCAACTGAAAACCATATGGGGTAAGTTAATGCACAGGCAGTACCAGGAAATGGCAAAATCTGGGAAGATGGCTCTCAGGCTGCCCTGCGGACTCCTGTGACTTTCCCTAGTCAGCTAGCTTTCGCCCTCTGTGGCTTGGTCAGGAATCAAAGGCAGGAAGAAGAAGGTGAAGCCAGAGTGAAGCCGCGGCCCAGAGTGCCTGCCTGTAGAGTCCGGAGCATGTGCTGGCTAGATGTGGCCCCAGTTCTGATGCTGAACTTCTGGCACCCAGTGCAGAGGGGAGCGTCAAGGTTCCTCCGGGCACTTGACCTGCTGCGGGTGTGTGCCTTTACCAGTCTGATGAAGCTGTGTTCTAGCTCCCTGGAAAACCGTTCTCTCTCTCTCAGACTCCTGGAGCCTGTGCTAAGAATACCTGTCCACAGGAGGGAAGCCTACCTGGGCTTAGTCCCTGTCCCCTGCCCCCTGGCCAACCTTAGGACCCTATCCTGCCTTTGGGCATACGACCTTTCGAAGGTCCTTTTTAACAATTAGGCTTGGGGCGCCTGGGTGGCTCAGCGGGTTAAGCCTCTCTCTGCCTTCAGCTCAGGTCATGATCTTAGGGTCCTGGGATCGAGCCCCGCATCGGGAGCCTGCTTCCCCCGCTCTCTCTGCCTGCCTCTCTGCCTACTTGTGATCTCTCTCTCTCTGTCAAATAAATAAATAAAATCCTTAAAAAAAACCAGTTAGGCTTTTTATTTCTTTGCACAGTTGGTCTATAGCAGCAAGTTTCATAGTAAGATGGTGGGAAGCAATTTTCTCTCACACGCAGCTTTAATGAGATATAATTCATGTACTAGACAACTCGCCTATTTAAATTGTAAAATTCAACGGTTTGAGGGTATTTACAGGAATGTGCCATCATCATCTCTAGACCAACTTTAGGACCTATTCATCACCTCAAAAGAAACACTGCGCCCTTCAGCTATCGCTCGCTTCCCTCCCTCCCATCCCGAAATGATCGCTAACCCACCTACTTCCTGTCTTTATAGATTTCCCTATTCCGAACTTTCACGTGAGTTGAATCATATAATAAAAGATGGGCTTTTATGACTGGCTTCTTTCCTTTAGCATAGTGCCTTTCAAGGTGAGAAATTCTCTCTCAAGGGGACTTTTACAATATATCTCTACCATTACAGGACACCCCACTGGCCCATTCTGACCCCTGTCATCCGGGGGACACTGAGTGATTGTGTCTCTGGACACTTTTTTTTGGAGCCTCCAAGCTGTGAATAGATGCGGAGCCACTGGTTCCCAGGAACGTTGCTGAAGGAAGCATGCCACCAGCCCAGTCTCTCCCTGGAATGGAATGTATTTTAAGTTACACATCATGAGAAGGCCATGTCCTCAGCACAGATGAAATGATTAAAACCCAGGGGTTTTGCTCCCAGAAGACTGGCAGAGGCCTGTCCTCTACCCCTCACAGCTCTGCCCAGCGGGTCCCCACGGGAGGAGCGCCTGGGATGGGTGCAGAGGTGGGGGCAGAACAACCCTGAGGACAGGAGGGGTAAGTGACAAAACTGGGGCTGAGCCACGGCGTCTACTCCCAGCTAGAGGTCTGTGGGCAGCACCCTGGCAACAGGCACGGTGGTCGTGAGAAGCCCGGGGCCGATGCCCATTGTAAGCCGCCACAGCTGTACCAGCTGCGCGCGCACGAAGGCTCCGCTCCTCCGGGGCCCAGGCCCGCTGGGGGAGCCCTGGCTCCACGCAGCGTCTGCACCACCACCAGAGGCCAGGGAGCCCTGCGGGGAGGCTCGCCCCCCCAAGCCGCTGAACCAGGCTGAGCGGGAGTCAGGCTCTCGGGCCTCGGCCTCCTCATCTGCAAATGGCAGGTTGCAGCTGTGTCTCCACGTTGCAGGCTGGCGCACACTGGTTGACGCTATGGGTGTGAGTGTGAGACCTCTGGCGCTGTGCCCAGCAGCCCCCCACCGCCGGGATAAGACGCTGTTCACCCGCGAGCCAACAGCCCTCAGAGACAGATGCGCAGGCAGCCAGTTTACAAGGCAGGGTGACAACCAGCCCTGAGGGGGCAAAGCAGCCTGGACTGGTGCAGGGCCCTGATCAAGTCTCTTTTTTTTAATTAAACATTTTTTTAATTAAAAAAATTTTTTTTTGCCCCAGGGGTACAGGTCTGTGAAGCATCGGGCTTACACATTTCACAGCACTCACCATAGCCTGATCAAGTCTTAAAGGGAGAGTTGGACTAATTGGTTTACCGGGCCAAAAGGTCAAGGAGCGACTTTCCAGGGGGAGGAAGGAGTACATGATAATATAATATAATATAATATAATATAATATAATATAATATAATATAATATAATATAATATAATATAATATAATGTAATGTAATGTAATGTAATGTAATGTAATATAATATAATAATATAACAGGCCAAGTCCAGAGGATGCTGAAGCCGCAGTGAGGACTTCAGAAGGCCAGGGAGCTGGGCATAAGGTAGGCAGTGAGGGGGAGGGGTAGCTGAAGATGGGGCTCAACGGGGGCGACTCTTGCGACGGGACTGATCTCTGGGCCATCGTGAAGGCCTTTAACGCCCCGCTCCACGGAAACCTGGGATTCAGTGTGAATCATGGGACAAAGCCAGTGCCTGCCCCACTCCACCTACTAAGTGTGCAGAGAGCAAACAGAGAGAACAAGCACAGCGCCCATACCCGGGGAGATAAGGCATCCTGGGGAGGGAGCAGTCCACCCCATCCTGACCTCAGGACCCCACTGGCCAAATATTTGTCAAGAGAAGCGGGTAGGTGAGGGTTCAAGCATTCCCCTTTGTAAAGAAAACTCCAAGAGGCCCCCCCCCCACCCAGTGGCCCAAGGCAATAGTCATTGGCAATGTTACTCATCCAAGTGGAGGCATGACCCCAGTTGCCGTTCATCTGTCAACAGGCCGGACTTCCCACTGTCCCCTGCCTACACCAGGTCACCGTCCACCATAACAGAGATGGTGCAGCTGGCTAGGGTGGTTGCTGGAAATAGTCGCTAAGTTGCATGGCCTGAGAATCATCTGCACTGAGCTCTCTCTGTGGGGCCCAGAACCCCAAGCTGGAAAAGAGTGGTGGGTCTGGGCTGACACCGTGGTTTGCAGCCCTCACTCTGTGCTAGAATTTTCTGGAACACCAACGCCTGCGATCCGACTCAAGTGGAGAGAAGGGAGTTAGAGCACGTGGAACAGACATCCCAGGCTGTTTGCCAAAAACCTTAAAATGTGTTTCCATAACACAAACCCTTGGATTATGTCCTGGTAATTCCTGTCAAACAGAGTAAGAACTGGCTTCTGTCTCTGATGCCCTGTTCAGCGGTCCAGCGAGGCCTGCTGGGGCAACCTCTCCAGGTCCCGACTGGGCTTTCGGTGCAAAGCTCCCTTCCCTCTCCTCTCCTCAAACTCCAATCCCCGTCTTGCCTTGAATGTGAGGTTAGCTTGTCCTTGGCTGTCTTCCAGATGCAGGGATGTAGCCTCAGGGTCTGTGAATGGGAATGAGCTGGTGCTCTGAGGCCCCTACCCCTGGTGTTTCAGGACTCGAAACCACCCATCTTGAATTCAGGCCAGTTTGGGACGCGGAGCAGAGTTGAGGTTCCTAAGAATCAGGGGTAATATGCAAACCAGACCAAAAAATTCCAAGACTTCAAAGAGTTTATATTTGTGCCTGCCCACCTAAATGATTTTTGTAAAAAAAAAAATTTCTCAGGGATAGTCTTTGAGGGAACTCTCGTTTAAACTTAGAAAAGATCTCAATTTTTCTTTCTGAATTAATCCACAGGAGGCAGGCTAGCATGGCAAAGGGTGTAGACTCTGGAGCCTGAACTACCAGGTTTCAGTCTCAGCTCTGCCACTTACTAGCAGCTGGGTGGCTGGTCATTCCTGGCACGTTACTTACTTAGCCTCTCTGTTCCCTATTTGTGAAACAGCGATAACAACAGTGCCCACCCCATGGGGTTGGGGTGAAATGGGGTTATGTCTGCGGAGTGCCTGACACATGGGGAACATCTGAGTGATTGCTGTCTCAACTGCCATAGCATGGGGCAAAGCCTCATCGGTAACCGTGGGAAAATTCCAGTAGTTCTAGGATCTCCACAGGCACAGATATCCAGTTCAAACCATATTGAGGCCTAGAATTTAAAAATAAATTCAAAAACATCAAAAAGGAGAAAAACAGATGATCTCCCAGAAATAAAAAGTTGAGAAAAACGCGTCTGCCTCTGTGGAAGGAAACACAAAAGACATTAAAAAAGGAGAGAGCCTTCCTTCAAACAATGAGCCTTGGTTACAAAAGGGGGAAAAGGAATCCTCCAGCACATTCTTGAGATTCGTATGGTGTTTCCACAGCTTGTGCCGGGCTGAAAGAGCTCTGCATCCACAATCACCCAGTGTCTTTACTGCGCGGCTGGGATAACTGAGGTCAATGCGGGAGAATCACTCAGATTCTCTGGATGTTTTCCTGGGACTCCATTTTACTCCGTCAGGGTCTTCACAAACAGACCCTTCCCCAGTCACCAGTCAAGGTGTGAACTAAAGAGGATTTCCCACGTAGGGCTTGGCACGTACACACTTGGTAGTGTGGCGCCTTGGAGTCCAGCGTCAGAATTCCCAGGGGCTCTTGAGGACATGGTGTGGGTTTCCCCAAGGCACATGTGAACAGGAGTCTGTAACCTGAACTCTCAAGAAGCAAGGGAAACTGGTTACAGAATGTAGACGGTGCACTCAACACTGCGCTGTCCTGCCACTTGGGTGAGGGGCCACAGATCACCTCCCTAGGAAGGAAAAGGGGAGATGGTCACCCCAGATGAGCCGGGTCCCAGGTGCCGTGAGCTCTGAGCCCTCTGGTGCTCTCACAGGGCCACCAGGAACGGTAACCTCAATCTGTGTTGAGGGAAATGTCTATACTCACTGGACGTGTGTGTGTGTGTGTATGTGTGTGCGCACGCGCATGCGTGCGGGTGACAACACATGCGTGAGTGCACGTGTGCCTGAGCGAGCCTCTGGGTGTGTGCGTAGAGGCTGGTTATGGATGTGCTATCACAGAGGAGGGAAGTGCACCAAGCTGAAGTCAAGGGGTACCTCCACCAGGAGGTAGGAGAAGGCGCAGAGCGAGCTCAGAGGGAAAGCCCAAAGACAAGACCCCCAAAGGCGAAAGCCTTCTCCAAACATCCCTTGGCTCTTCTGTTCAGGTCTGAGGCAGAGGCTGGGGACTTGTCCTGTTCTGAGGGGTGGTGATGGCAGGAAGCGCCCACGTGGGGCTTATGCTAGCGTCTCCTGTTCTTGTGCAAACCCCACCTCCCTGGTGTGGAGGAGCTCAGCCCCCCGCAAGTCAAAGGAGAGGTTTCCTTCTCTTGCTCCCTCGCTCACCCCCTCCCTCACTGATTCGGTCACCCGTGCATTTAGCAGACGCTGACCGTGCCCCCGACCGCAGCCAGCACTGAGGCAGGTACCCCCACTGGGGCAGACCTTATTGGAAGTCATGCACTAACACGCGGAGGCCATCTCTCCCATCCAGTCCTGCTGCCAGGCTCCAGCAAGGGCAGAGTCAGGCCCTGGTAAAAGTGTCGGGGCCCTGGGGAGGGCGACCCGCTTACCACCTCTGCCCAGGATGGAGACAGACCCCCTAGGGAGGTGTCTGGGGTGGGGAGGGGTCAGAAGATTCTCCGTGCGTGGAGAACTCTGAGGCCACTCTTTTTTTTTTTTTTTAGATTTTATTTATTTATTTGACAGAGAGAGAGAGAGAGAGAGAGAGAGAGATCACAAGTAGGCAGAGAGGCAGGCAGAGAGAGAGAGGGGGAAGCAGGCTCCCTGCTGAGCAGAGAGCCCGATGCGTGCCTCAATCCCAGGACCCTGGGACCATGACCTGAGTCGAAGGCAGAGGCTTAACCCACTGAGCCACCCAGGCGCCCCTGAGGCCACTCTTAAGGTGAACACCAGGAGTGGTGTTGAGGCCACCTGACTTAGTTTACCTATGCAAGTTGCTCTCTTCTCGCCGCCCCTTCATCAACAAATTCATCCTTCCAGGGACCCATTATGCCATTATCCCTCCTGAGGAAGGCTTAGGTAGTATCCCGTTATCCAATCTGGAGGGAAGGCCAGGACGCAGGGGGTCTTGAGTCTGTTTGTGAAGAGGGAGATAGAGACTAGAGATTCAAAGGGATAGGGGCTGAGTTCAGGTCCACAGTGGACATTCACAGGGTGAGTGTGGACTGAGAGGAGGGTCCTGTCCAGGCCCATGATCCCACTGCCTGCCCTCAAGTCCCAGGGAAATCTCTTCCACGATTTGCACTAGACCTCGGCTTTAAGCTCTGGCCACTGATCGCTCCCTCCTGGTGTAGAGGACGGTCACCCACTCCCGAATGAATGAAAAATTCTTTTGGGTCCACAGAGCTAAGGGCTTTCAGACAAGCATGTCCTCATCTGGATGGAAATTTTCCTAACCACACCTGTACCCACGGGCTTTATGCAGCAGGGTAAACTGAAGCCAGGAGGCTCCATGAAGCATACCAGTAAGCCTCCTGTAAAGAGGGCAAATCCGGGGGAATGCTAGACCCGATGGGCATGGCCGCAGTGCCTGAAAAACAAGAGGTACTAATGGGAGTCACCACGAGGATAATCAGGTAGTGAGTGAATAGGCAAAACAGGTGTGTACCCTGTGCAGTGAGAAGAACTGCTCGTACAGGGCCGGGGGCTTCCTTCCAGGGTCCTAGGGATTCTTTCTTGGGAATTGCTCGTGACTCTCAGCTTCATCTTCCATCTGCCCTTGGAGTCAGAGACTCCTCTTGTGATTCCTATTAACCAGGTGGGACATGAGAAGTTAGCCCCTGTCCTACCGATGCATGCCAAGAACAAATGCTTCAGAGGGCACAGTCTGTGCTGGGAACACGGGCAGACTTGGGGTCCAGAAGGAGACAGAGCCAAGCAAAGGTCTGCCCTACAGGTGCCAAGTGCCAGGAAACGGGCGCTCGCAGGGTGGGCTTCCTGGTGGAGGCACTGGGGAAGTCTGGGCCCGTAGGATAGAGGGCTTAGTCCCACCATGCCACCCGCACTAAAAGAACGCCTCAAATGGAGACCAGTGGAGGACTATGGGCTGGTTCTGGAGAGAGTCCTAAGACACAAAAGCGAGGTGGAGCCTTTCCTGTTGGGTCCCTCTCTGCAACTGTGTTTGGCTTATCACTGGCCACAGGGCAGGATGAGAGCTGGGAGAGGTGGGGGCCCCCTTTTGTGCCAGAAGAGGCCGCCCTCTTCCGGAACCAATGTTCTCCCAGATGGCCATACCCTGACACTGGAGACAAATCATTTTTATCAGGCTTAATCCCAGGCCCAGTGGTAGCTGGTTCCTTCCCCTTGGGGCAGATGCAGCAATTCGTAGGACATCGAGAATTCACAAAGCTCTCCCCACCCATCCTGGCACCAAGCTGGCAGGGTGGTGCATGAGAGAGGCTTAAGACAATCCCTGCCCCTGGGGCAGAAGGCAGGGCAGGACTGCCACAGCCCCCCTTCCCCCTGGCCACCCCAGCAAGCTGGCCAGGGGCAGCTCCGAGCAGAGGAGGTCCTGGGAAGGCCCTACAGAGGCTGGGGTCTATGTCATACTTGACAACCTCAGAGACAAGTCAAGTGTGCCCTCAACAGCCCCACCCACTCCCAAATCCCACTCACCCCCTGCCTGAGAAGGGCATCATCTAAGGCAGAAGGTGGATGCGGATGGGTCTTACGGCCCCCGTCCTGCCGTTGGCCCCTCTGAGCAGGGAGTGGCCAGCTGATCTCAGAGCAGGTGTTTGAGTCATTAATAAATTAATAACAGGTGTACTTAACAACTATTGAACCAGAACTACGTGCATCGCTTCGTTTTAAGAGCTTTCTGCATATGACACTTTCAGCAATCCTTGCGGTAGGTGTTATGATGGACCCATTTTACTGATGCAGAAACCGAGGCGCAGTTGCCTGCTCACATCCCCACAGCCGCTGAGGACCAGCTCCCACAGGCTGGCTGGGGAGCCTGGATCGGCTCCTTTGTGCGTGACGCAGTTACCAGCGCAGCCCACGAGCGGGTCACCATTGAACCTCCCCCCGTCTAGGGTCGCTTTGGGAACGGCCATGAGAAGAGAAACGTCGGATAACGGGAGCCTAGTCCGTTAGCCTTCACCGGGCTCCCAGGCGCCCTGGGCCTGGAGAGAACTGCGAGGGAGGTGGCTTCCGGAGCAGGCTTCCCCTCCCCCTCCGCCTGTTCAATAGGCTCTGTTCTTTCAGAGGAAGAGAACACCAAGGTTTTGTGTTTAAGACCAGAAAGCAAGCAAAAGATCAGAGCCCCGAAGGACATCTCTCCCTCTTCTGTAAGGCACAGGCCTGCGGTTCTCATCCCTGGGTCCATCAACCGGACACTCGTCATGAGCTGCACGCCACCCCCCACCCCTGCTAACAGATGTAAGGATGTCAGCTTCACTTTCTGTCCTTCCCTGTTTGCTCGGCTCCTGGACTGTCCCCCCACATAGAGCCTGCACCCTTGGTTTTCTGAGGGTCTTCTTCAAACTTGGGTCCAGGAGTTTCGGTTTGGGGGGGGTACTCCTCCGGCCCTCTCCCTCCCCCTCCCCCTGTTCCTGCCCCCTCCCCTGCCAGCCCAACTGCAGTTCTAACAGGAATCCGGGGCTATGGGCTACGGTGTGGAATTTCAGGTCAGCTGGGACTGCCTGTGCCTCTTCCCGAAGCCCTGCCCGCGCATATCAATGTGTGATGGCTGGTGACAAGGCTTTTCTTTTCGTTCCTACATATTTTTCTGAGGCCTTAGGGAGTTGTTTTGCCCCAGTGTGGGCAGAACATTAGCTATTAATGAGGTGGGAGTGGTAGAGAGCCTGGAGCTCAGCGTGGCACAAAATGAATGCCAGTCTATTACCCTGGGAAATAATCATGCTGCTGAGGGCCCAGCGGGAGCTAACAGGGAGCTAGAACTTTCCACCAGAATGAAGAAGGCCGGTCGGGGCCCCCAATGCGCAGAGTACCAGGAACCCCCGCCAGGCCCCCAGAAACCATCTGAAGCATGTGAGGAGTCAGCCTACACTTGCCTACAGAAACATTAGAGCTTCTGGAAGGCAGGGTGCCACTCACTCACTGCCCTAGTGCCCATCAGCCCCTGAAGAGAACACCTGGTGGAGGAGGATCTTCGTGTCTGCCCCCGGGAGCCTTTGGTTCAAAACACTATGTCTGGGGGACTGATATGTGAGAGTCCAAAAGGAAGCCCCAGACAGGCTTGTGTGGGGGCTGGAGGCCAGGGCTTAACAAGGAATCACGAAGACTCAGCCCCTAGCCTGGTCCAGGCCGCGGGCCCCATCCCACCTCACGGCAGGCCCCAAGTTGTCCAGTCCCCACCCATAGCCTTTCCCTGAGAATGTGCCTAATCCCGGAGCAAAGCCAAGTGGTTCCAAAGGCTGTGCACACCTGGCCTAGGCTGGCAGCAGGGCTCACTCCCCCACCCTCTGTGGGGTGTAGCAGATGCAGGTGCAGATAGTCAGCCTCTGGCCCTGACCCAGCCCCAGTGACCTGAGTGTGAGCACTCCTGTCCCCTGCAGTGGCCTCTGCGATCCTCCTCTCTCCTGAACGTGCTCCTCCTACAGAGGATGTCTCACTCGCCTCAGGTATTAGCCCATCTGCATCAAGCCAGGGAGTGACCTCTGGGAAGCTTAAAAGCAACGCTTTTTGTTGTAGCATGGTCTTGATGGCATAAGGGGACCATGTGGGAGCTGAGCCCCATCATCGCACTCCGCAGCTTCCAGAGAACAGCTCCAAGTCACTGACCCCTGATCAAAGCAGTCCTCTGGTTCTTGAAAAACCAGAAAAGTCATTTCTCAGCTCTAAGAACAAACCCCTGAGAGACCTCTACGTATCATTTGTCCCCTCCCTTTAGAGAGGAGGAAAGAAGAGCCAGGCAGGGTCCTTGCCCCCTTCTAAACAGCTACAGAGAGGGGCCTCCAACGCAAGACAAGGACACAGGGTCAGGAGTCAGTGGGCACAGCCAGTGAAGGCCAAGCTCAGGCACTGCCCAGCAGGGCCAGCCCCCACTCCCCGCTGACTACGGAAGAGGTCCCCGGCCAGGGGCAGCAGGGAAATTTCCCCAGGAGCACAGAGGGTGCCTGCCAGAACCTTTAGGGCATCTGACTCCCTCCCCCGGACTCTCACTGAGAACCATCTCCACCACCCTGTCCCGGGTGGAAACGTCGAGGGGGTGGGCTGGTCTACTGATGGCCACTCCAAACCTTGCTGAGTCAATGGCTTAGCAAATGCAGATTCTTGGGCCCAGGCTAGACCTAGTGGCTCAGATCTCTTAGGGTGTGTTTTTGACAAGCAGACCCAGGGGCTGGGAGCTGGCCGGTGGCTCTGGGCTGCCCCTTCACATCCTGGGCGAGAGCAGGGGAGAAGGGAAGCGCTGCCCAGCGAATAGGACTGCCCTTTCACGATCCTTACTGCTGCGGGCTAAAGTTCATCGTGGGTGTTTGGGTGAAGGCAGAAACAGGGACAGGACTTGCTGTCACTGCAGGAAGTGCCACCCTGGAGACAGAGTTACCTGGGCAACCTATGCTCCCCCCCGCCCCTCCCCCAACCCCTTCCCCGGCTCAGTCTCCTCCCAGGTCCGAAAAATTAGGCTCCTGTGAGTCCTCACGCTGTCTTGTCAGTGTAACCAGAAGGCGGACCACCCACCAGAAAACTGCTGTATCATCGTACCCCCCCCAGCCCTCCCCGCCCAACCCTAGATGCGGCTCAGTAGGGTGGCTGTTCTCCAGGAGGGGAGAAATCTAGGGCAGGTCTCAGGACTGGTCTGGTCACTCTCAAATAATCAAAGTCCCCAATCATTTTGGGGTCAGAGAAACAGTCTCGTGTGAGTAACTACTGTGTCCAGTTCACTGTGAGAATCAGAACAGCAAACCCACTCCAGGCAGCTCCCCCATCCACTTTCACCCCGAAAAGTGCTCCTTGGAGCCTTAGCTCTCACCCTCCTCTGCATTCCCCGGGTCTCTCTTTACTCCCAGACATTCTGTCAGTGGCTTTTCCTCCTTGATAGGCTGGGGAGGAGGGAGCTGAGTTAATGGTTTCATAACCTGTTTTCAGGCATTTCCTTCACAAGTTCTGAAGGTGGGGGTGGTCATCTCTCCTGGCACTCTGTGAGAGAAGTTTCCTCTGGCCTGGGCCAGGGCTGGGACAAAAAGCTTCCTATGTTAACATCTTGTTCTGTGAACGGTGGGCCAAGTGCCACAGAGCCCCTGGCTTGGAAGGGAAGAGCAGGAAGGGGAAGCAGAGACTGCGGTCCCCAAAGGAAAAGTCTTCCTTGGCGGGGGGGGTGGAGGGGAAGAGGCCAGAAGCAAAGCCTTGGGTTGAGTTGTTGGGAGAGAGGACATTCCACCACCAGCTCACCCCTTTGGGGTGCCCCTGTGCCTTCACTGCCTTCAACAGGAATATGGCCTGTATGGCTCACACCATCTGGTTGGGTCAGCCTTCCACTTCCTACCAGGGCCCTGCAGCTTTCAGAGGTCTGCGCTAGGGGTGCTGGGCCAGGGTGAGGTTTCCACACCCCCCCCACTCACCCCTCCCCTGAGCCACCACCCTTCCCTGCCCCTGCAGGCAGTTTCCTTGCCTTGGGAGGGGAGGGGAGCTCCACCCTGTTGGCTTTGGACACTGGCATCTGTGACTCCCAGGCTACTGGGAGGTCAGGCATGGGAGTGTCAACTGTGAGTAATCAGCTCAATGGACTACAGATTTAAAACATATCAAGCATTTCACACCCATTGCATTAGCAGAAAATTGCAAATTCTGATGCAACCGCATGTACGGCAAGGATGAGGGACAATGGGGACTTTCACACATCACTGCTGGGAACAGGAAAGGTCCAGGTTTTGCTTGAAATGTGTACAATTTGGGGACCTTCTTTTTTAAAGTATGCAACATAAGGCAGGGTCTTGGAAAGGGCCTGAGCTTAATTATGCTCCATCAGCTTCCAGATAACACTGCTTCTGGAACATGTCCATTGGAATCGTCCTTTTGCACCCTGACAGGGTAACAGCTGGGAAAAGGAAGATGTGCATTCCCTATGAACCTGGAAGTCACACCCTCCCTGGGTGTTCTGGGAAGAACTATCGAACTATCACGGCACGTGCAAGAATGTTCTTGGCGATGCTATCCACGCTAGCAGAAAGCAACAAACTGAAAACAGCCAACACGTCCAACAAGAGAAGAACAGGTAAACAGTGTCAACCCGCGGGATGTTACTATTTTCATAAAATGAAAACATATAAAACAATGCCATGTGCAGTCCACCCCGAGTGAGGCAGGCAGTCTAGGTTTAAATCAACTCTGCTTGGGAGTCATGAACACCACGTGCAGCCTAGGAATTGTCCTGAGGATGGAGGGAAGAGAAGATGATCATAGAAGAGCCAGCGGGTTTAGATGCCATCTGAAAAGCTTTATTTCCTGAATACTATCGGTCCATCAGGCCGAATATTAAGATTTGACAAAGCGTAGTGAAAATTATGTGGGTGGCTCTTCTGGAAGAGAAGTATTTCTTAATTTTTATTCTTTAAAAAACTTAAGGGACATCTACGTAACATAAAACAAACGGTCTTAAATTGACCAGTTCAATGGCATTTGACACATTCACCACCTCTAACTCCGAAACATTTTCACCACCCCAAAAGGAAAGCCCATTACCATTAGGCAGTCGTTCCCCATTCTCCCTCTCTTCTCCGTCCCTGGACAACCACCGGTTTGGGTTCTGTCTCTGTGGATTTACCTATTCTGGATATTTTACATAAATGGAATCATATAATACATGACCCCCGGTGGCTTTACTTAGCACAATGTTTTCAGAGTTTATCAACTTTGCCATATGTACCAGTACTTCCTTCATTCCTTTCTGGGACAGGAATATTCCACTGCACGGAGAGATTACAGTCTGTCCATCCATCCACTGAATTTGGGCTGTTTCCACCTGTTGGTTATTGTGAACAGTGCCGCAAGGAACATGCAGGTACATGTACTTATTCAGGTCCCTGTTTTTAATTATCTTGGTTAAAAATCTAGCCATGGAACTGCTGGGTCATATGGTCATTCCTTTTTTTAGGAACCACCCAACTGTTTCCCAGAAGTGGAAGAACCATGTTATATTTCCACCAGCGGTGTATGAAGCTTCTAATTTCATCCTGGCCAACACTTGCTATTTTCTGTTTTGTTTTTATTTTTTTAAATAATAATCACCATACTTTCATGTGAAATCGTACCTCACTGTGTTTTTGTTTTTTTTTAAGACTTTATTTATTTATTTATTTGACAGAGAGATAGAGAGCACAAGTAAGCAGAGTGGCAGGCAGAGGGAGACAGAGAAGCAGGCTCTCTGCTGATCAGGGAGCCCGATACGGGGCTCGATCCCAGGATCCTGGAATCATGACCTGAGTCGAAGGCAGAGGCTTTAACCCACTGAGCCACCCAGGCGCCCCTCTTTCCATGTGCTTATGGGCCATTTGTACAGCTCCTCTGGAGAAAGGTCTATTCAAACACATTTTCTAACTGGGTTGCGTGTCTTTTTGTTGTTGAGTTGTAATAGTCTGTAATTAAAAAAAAAACAACCATCCCAGAGTCCATTAATTAATGAAGGACTTTTAATTAATTAATTAATTAATTTTAATTAAGTCTTTTAATTAATCCTTGTGTCTCTTTTCATGCACCCAGACACATACAGCTTCCTGCCTACAATGTTACAACCTGGGCAGAGAAAAATTGAAAGGACCAGTGTCTGCTTTCTTTTCTGCTCTCTCGGGCACCCCTTGAGCGAACCCCCACTCTGGAGAGGAAGAGAGAGATTCAGAGAAACCTTGGGGCACCTAAGGTTTCTCGGAAAGTTGGGAGGAAGGAAGAAAGGAGGTGGGGGAGTAGGGCTGAGATTAAGGAGAAAAAAATCACTTCTTTTTTTAAAAAAAAGATTATTTATTTTAGAGAGAGGGAGTGCAAGTTGGGAAGGCAGAGGGAGAGGGAGAGAGAAAGACTCTCCAGCAGACTCCCTGCTGAGTGTGGAGCCTGATGCAGGCTTCAATCTCATGACCCTGAGATCATGACCTGAGCCAAAATCAAGAGTCAGATGCTTAACCAACTGAGCCACCCAGGTGCCATTTTTTTTTTGAAAAGGTTTATTTATTCATTTCAGAGAGAGAGAGTGCACATGCGAGAGAATGAGCGGGGGAGCAGTAGAGGGAGAGGGAGAGAGAGAATCTTAAGCCAACACCCCACTGAGCACAGAGCCCAACCCAGGTGGGTCTCAATCCCAGGACACAGAGATCATGACCTGAGCCAAAACCAAGAGTCAGATGCTTAACCAACTGAGCTACCCAAGTGCCATTAAGGAGAGGAAAAAAAAATCCACTTCTAACACAGCTGAGAGGAAAGTATTCCGAGCACGAGAGAATTTCTTAGAGACGCCCTACCATCTCAGGCCACAAAACTCCCCCGGGAGGAGTAAATGTCCACAGTCCATGGTTCTGAGATTTCCCACAGCCAGCCTCCCACGTTCACTTACTGGGATGTGGGGGTAGGACCCTCTCGTCCCCACTGAGCAGATAGTCCTGCTTGGCTGGGCTGCTCCTACCCTCAGGCTCTTCCTACCCTCCTTCCCCTAAACTGTGATACCAAGAGGAGGCAGAGGGTACTGTGGGATTGTCTCTTCTGTGAAGCACCCACCCCCCCAACCTCTGCCACCGGCAGTCCCCTGCTGCCCCCCGAGCCCATCTTTGTCAGGGCCAGAGGAGAAGACCAGAGTCTTCTGCCTGGAGCTCAAGTAACACACTCTCCTGATTCTTGTTTTAATGCTCCTCAAACAGCTACAAAGGCAGGGTAAGCCACTCATAAGGGCAATTTAAGAGATACCAGGAAGACCTTTTGTTGTTTAAAAATCTCTCTTGCCCCATCACACCTCCCCATTAACCATTGTCTCTTTTGGTTATGAAACTCTGCCTTCGTATAAGCAGTAGCCTCTGAAGGAACCACCCATGACTTATTCCCAAGTCATAGGGTCTATGTGCTCTTTCCAGAAATCCAGCCTTGGGCAAGCACCAGCTAACTGCCACATGGAAGCTCAGATGAGCCATTTGGGAAAAGAATGTTCCAGTGAACGCAAACCTCTCCCCTCTGGGCCTGAGTGGCCCTATCCACAAACGATGGGGCTGGGCTTAGTAGTGTCCAGGGTTTCTTCTAGATTAGATTAGTGGTGTCCAGGGTTTCTTCTAGATGTCACTTCCTTGATTCTGGCTAGCTCCAGGATTTGAAGTCATTCTGGATACATCCCAGTTTGGGATCAACTCAACTCACACATCTTCAGTGATAGGGTACCCCCAGGACCTCAGCCCCCTCAGCCCTTTCCCCCAAACCCTCCAAGGAGAGCAGAACCTGTTCCCTTTGCTGTTCACACCCTCCCGCCTCCCATCAGACAATAAGAAAACGAGGTCCCTTTTTTAAACAGTCAGGTTGGGACAATTTCTTTTCCAGCCAACCCTCCAGGCAGCCACTTCCGCCATGGGGGTGCAGGGAAGGAGTCTCTGGGGCCGCCAGGCAGCGCACCCACAGAGTAAATACACCACGCCCCCTCCCAGGTAGGGGTCTGTGGCTCCTGCCAAGTTTAGGCTGAGGACCGTCAGAAGCTCCCTACGTGATCCCCTTACTAGGAGCCTGGCGGGGGAAGCGCTTTGGGCCACCAGCGGGGACGGAGACAGTGTGGCTCCAGCTCCAGGTGGAGTTCCTGCCGCTCAAGGTCAACCAAGTGCAGGACCGCTCAGGCCAGCCCCTCTCCCTTACCCTCACCCGCAGCACAGGGCCAAATGACTGTGGCCAGCAAACGATGGCCTGTTCTATTATCTCCAGATCGAAGCTGTGGCAAGTACCTTCGCTCGCCAGAAACTTTCAAAGGGCAGAAGAGAATAATTCAGAATCAGCTCCTCCTAGGACACCGAACCAATCTCCAGACGTCGGTTGGCAATACGTACTCAGGTTTCTTTTGATTTCTTTTCTTTGCTTTTCTTTCTTTTTAACGAAATCCTAACCCTGGGAAAATCTGGGCACTTGTACAAGGACGTCGCTCTCCAGTAAGGGCATACTCGGCGCGGCTCCCGTGAAGCGAGCTGGGAGCGCAGCTTTGAAACCAGCGCTCAGCAAGTGCACCCCCGCCTGCTTCCAACATTTGACCCACGTTGCGAATTTGGTTTTTCTACCTAGTCCTGGAGACTGCTGACCCCATTGCCCTTGTCTAGAGGGGGCCGAACGACGGGGTGGGGGATGGGAGGAGAGGGGCCTTCCTCACTCTGGCCCCGCGACCCCGATGCTCCCGGGACCTGTGCGGCTTGCAGATGCGGCCGCCACCACCCATCCCGCCCCTTCCCCGGCACGCGCCAGCCACTCACAAACTCGAAGATGCAGAGCAGGTCCGGGAACGTGGTGAAGACAGCGAAGCCGCTGGGCAGGGTGCTGCCCCCCGACGCCGCCGCGGGGGCCATGCCGGCGTGCTGGCGTCGCCTCGGGACTGGACGCGCGCGGCTCCGGCTTTGCGCTGGCCGTCGCCTGCTCTGCGGAGCCCAGTGGCCCGGGCGCCCCCGCGCGCGGGTTAAGAGTAGCGGAGCCGGGGCCGAGGAGGGAGGAGCCGCGGTCACCGCCCGCCCTGTCCCCGCCCAAGTCCTAGACGCGCGTCGCCAGGGATCCGGCCCGAGCGCCGCGGGTGCCGGCCTGACCCACCTGGAGGGCGCGCTGCCGGCTTGTGGCGCTGCGGGCGGGAGACGGACTCCTGCGTCCCACCTCCGGCGCCACCTCCCACCGAGAGCGGGACAGAGCCACTTGGGCGAGGCGCTTCGCACGCTTTGCACGTGATCATCATCCCTTAAGAATGATAACCATCAATCGCTAGGCTCCCCCAAACTCCCCATCGCGACACTCCTAGGGTCCCCATTGCTTTAACTGTTCCTAGGTTGGGTCTCCTTCATCTTTCCGCTGGGTGCGTGGATGCGCGTTGATCCGCGTTCAGGCTCCAGGGGGCACGAGTTCGATCCTCGGCTGCAGGCTGGGGGGTCTGCGGGGGCGGCTCTGAGACCAGCTCTGGCCACCCACCCCTTCTCCCCGCGCCTTCCGAGCCCAGCGCGCGGTCCGCCCCACTGTGCCTTGGAGCTGCGAATCTGTCCGAGGGTAGGAGGTTGCTCCCAGCCATGTGACGCCCCCCACTCCCAGAGTCGTTGGTGGCCGTGCTGGGGTAAGTCTGCTTTGAAGTCAAGGGCGGGGAGGGGCATACTGAGAGCAGATTTATCTCCTACTCTCAGAGGGGTATCCTGGGGCCTCTGCGAGTAGGATGACTCTTCCCTACCTCCTCTGACTGCCTGGATTTTGTTTCTGGACCACGATTTACTTATTCTTTTTTGCTTTTAATTTAAAACAAGTCTCAGACTCCAGTAATTGTCCATTAATTTTTAGATACAATTACAGTACTGAGTTTTCCTCTACAAATTCTAAAGCCTAAAATCTGCTTGGCAGTTCAGGACATGCCCCCAACTCAGACTCCCCAGTGCTGCTGCTGCTGCTGCTTCTTCTTCTTCTTCTTCTTCTTCTTCTTCTTCTTCTTCTTCTTCTCCTCCTCCTTCTTTCAAAGATTTTATTTATTTGACATAGTGAGAGACCACAAGCAGGGAGAGCAGCAAAGGGAGAGGGAGAAGCAGGCCCACCTCTGAGCAGGGAGCCCAATGTGGGATTCCATCAGAGGACCCTGGGATCAAGACCTGAGCGGTGGGCAGACGCTTCAGGGACTGAGCCCCCCAGGCGCCCGCCCCAGTGCTTCTGCTGGCTCCACCCACAGCAAGTAGCAGAGCACAGGGCTCCCCTCTCTCCAGGGGGACCCTCAGTCTTTCTCCTCTGCGCTGCTCTTTTTCTCCTAGTCCCTACGAAGAGAAGTAAATTCCTGGACACATTTTCCGGAGCAAAAATCCATGCCCATTGATGTGGGAAACAAAGGCAAAAGAAAGCTTACATTTCCTTGCTACCTATAGCTCACCGACAGGTCCTTGAAACAGGCAGAGTGACCTTCCTCTAGGAACTCAGCTGCCTCAATGTTAATGCTTTGTTGGGGGCAAAAGGCAATCTTAGCCCGACCCCCCAGATTCCTATAAGCCTACTTTAACATATAAAAATTGCTTTGGAAACTTCTTTATACTCCTCAAGATACATGTTGGTAGTCATCCTGCAAGCATGTGGCCCACTGATAGATATCTGAAGATATCTGAAGAGCTTCATGACTGAGTTTTTCCAAATAGTGATAAATGACCTTTTCCTAACAATAGTGAGCCTCCTCAAATCCTGGAAACCTTGTTTCCAATAGACCCGGGAAGCTTGTGCTGTCCCTAGCCCCCTCCCAGCTTGAAACTCTATAATCACTCGCTCCTCACACTCCAGTGCAGCTCTTTCTGCCCACAGATCCTGTCCCTGTGCTTTAAGAAAACCACTTTGTTGAGCCAGAGATGCCTCCAGAATTCTTTCTTGGCCATTGGCTTCAAACCCTAGCATCTTTCCTCCATCACCCATGAGCTGTCCATTCTGACCACTTATGGAGAGGGACCAGGCAGTTGAAACGAGAAAAATCCCACTGTGCCTTTGTGAGCCTCCTTGGTGCTGCTGGCTTTGGTGACCAGAGACCTAGGGTGCTATTGCGCCAAGGCCTGTTGACCCCTACCAGGTCCCCAGGGCCAGGACCTCTCCTGGCCAAGGTCAAGGGATGGCTTGTGCCTTGCTCTATGAACACTTGTCTCACCTGTAGTCCTTTGTTTGATGTTCAGTTTCCTGACCATGCTCTACCTTCTTCAGGACTTCTACCATGTCCATCCCCCACGTGCCTGTCTTCTTCCCCATATATCATGTCTTTGGTGCCTAGCTAAGAACCTAGCCCATGGTAAACGCCCAAAGAAGGTTTATCCGATGCCAGGATGGATCCAGCCTTGCCTGTGCTGACTGCCCAAGGGGGAAATTAAATGACTGTGAACATAAAGAGTATTAGTAAGTAGAGATGGGTCTGTCTTGATTTCACAGCAGAGCTTCTAGAAGGTTCTCTGAGCTACTTGCTGATGATTTAGTTGGTTCATATTTATAAGAAGCCCAGGACCATACTTTGGTTTCCAGTGGGATGTGAAAAAAAACAATGTTAGCCAATAATAACTCATTGCAATGTCCTTGGTCTTCCTAGCACCATAGTGAGTGTGAATGTGGGGGTCAGTCTGGATAGATCTGGGGCTTCTGTCAAAATAATTAAGTGGTCTAGGGTGGTTTCTGTAAAGTGGAAAATGACAATTGCTATGCCATCCCAAGGGCACAAGAGGTTACTTCCAACTTTTATGCTAAGGGAAGGAATCAGGAGGGAGGAGAGGGATATTTTCAGGGAAGGATTCACAGGACAGGAGTTGCCAGTAAAGAACGTGATTTGCTTTTGAGGTCTGTAGAATGACTGCCATTTTACTGATGAGGTATGGAAGGTCAGAGAGGTTAAGTAGCTGCTCAAGGCCACACAGCTGGTGAGCGGTGGAGCTCAGCCTTGAACCTGAATGATGCTGTGTCTCCAAAGAGGCAAGCAGGTGATTAAAACAATGCTGAAGATGAGCAGTTGCCAGCCAAATGCCATGCTTCATGCAGCCACCCAAATCCAGACTTGGTGGTCCTCTGGGGGGTAGCAGTGGGCACCTGTTCTCTGAGGATCTCTGCCTGCCTGATAGGGCTCTGGAATTTTCCTCCCCTGACTGGGTACACAAGGTTGGAAGTCATCATCCCCCTTTACGGACAGGGAATCTGGATGAAGGTCTGAGTTCAGAGGGCGACCCTGGGCCAACACTTATCTCAAGAGATTTTATTTTTATAGTCACCCCACAACCCCAGGTTTCCACCCACAGCGTGAAGCAACGAGGCACCTGCTGGGTGCATGGATTAATGGCAGTCACAGCTGCTTTGGCCCCCGGAGGGCAGAGGGGAGTTAGCATTGCTGACGGCCTACTGAGTGCCCAGCACCGCCATAAGCACTTACCCCACATGACCTCAATTTAACCGCAGAGCCCTTCCGGTAGGCATCACCCCACTGCACCGGCTCAGAGTGGAGAGGAAATGTGCCCAGACCACATGGAAGGCGACTGGGCCTCCTGATTCTAGAAGGCAGACTACCGGCACCGCCTCTGCGCCTGCTGCATAAAATCCACACATTTAAAAACTAGGGGTGGTGGTCACCTATCAGAGAGCCGTCCTATGATGCATGGATGGGCACCTGTGCCCTGTTCCCTCCAGTGACCACGAACCACCACATGTGATCTTTTCCCCCTCGTTCCCAGCTTCTTCTAGATTCAGGTTTCCTAGTGTCAGGGAGACTGGGCTGTCCCCCACCCTCTGAGAGAGTCATCACCAGGCTCTCAGATTCTGAGCACCAAGCAGGGGCTGGCATTGTCTAGGTGTCACGGACGCAGGGATGGAGGGTGAGGGTCTTTAAAGAGGGAAGACAGAGTCCCTGCTCCCTAGTGAGTTCCATCAAAAGGAACTTTATTACATTCAAAGTCAATAGACAGAGGGACAGGGCCTGCGCTGGGCGCTTTCCCTATCCCTGCAGGCTGACCACGGAGGTATGGCACTGGGGCAATCTGCTCGGCAAGCAGGTGGGGGTGGCTGCAGTGTCCCATTTCTGAGAACCTCTTGGGTGCACTGAAGATGTAGCAGTCAAGTGAATAAAGGCCCCTGAGCTCAATCGTCCCATCAGTACCAGTTCAGTAAGAGCTGGGCGGCAGGGACAGCATGGGAGCAGGCCAGCCACTATCTTGCCTTTTCGAAGCTTAGGTGGCACAGAAGACAGATCAATCAGACACTGCCTAATACATGTGTAATGAAGTTTGGGCTGGAAGGAGAGTGCAGGGAGCCCCAAGAGCAGTACCAATGCAGCCTGGCTTGGCCTGGGGTCAGGGGAGCTTGTGAAGGAGGGAGTGAGCGGTGCTTGCCCAGGGGGAGGGCAAGAGACCTGCTTTCCCGAGGAAACGCATTGCCGGGCCCCTGGCCCTCTCCTGGAAGAGGCAGGCACCGTTCCGCACCCAGAAGGGCTGCAGGTATAAATGAGGACATCCATAACGTGGGTCCAAGGCGCTCAGGTGGGAGCAGGAGGGAGAGTGTCAGCAGCCACAGGAGTCCAGTACAGAAGGAAGTCAGCACAGGTAGCAAGTTCTGGAAGAAGAAAGCAGGGCTGTTTTGGACAGGGGAGTGAGAGGAGGGGAGCAGACAAGCGGGAGAAAGGGGGGCAGGCCAAGGGAGCAGCATGGATGAGTCTTGTGAGGCTGGAGGAGTCCTTTGATCTCTGGGGGGCTCAGGGTGGTTCTTGGGCAGAGCTGGGGAGGCCAAGGGCGGGCTGGGCTTAGGAGAAAAGAGGCAAAATTCAAAGGGCAGAAAGCATACATCAAGCTTAGTCCTTCCCCCCTGTTCAGCCTACAGAGTCATTGGGCTCACTGTCTACCCTTAGTGGGGCTGCACTCCGCCCCTCTACACGAGAGCTCAGCCCCCACCCGAAGCTGCACTGAGAATTTGGCCCAAGTTGTCTGAAGTGTCGCAAACGTCCGATGCATAGAGCAGGGCTGGGCCAGTGGCTCCTGGGAATGTAGTCTCAGCAGGTTTGGGACTGGCCTCCTCCCAGCTTAGCAATTTCCTTCGAGTTTCCACTTACAACACCCCCTCAGATAGCCTTTGCCACACAATGTGTTTCTTAGACTCGGAAGCAGTTGTTGAGTAAATACCGGAATTTGGCAGGTGTGTCCCAGAGCAACCTTGTTGCCTTTCGCTCTCAAACTCACTGTAACCCGAGGCTTCCTCCGACTCCCCATGGGACCTCACCGCCTCATGGATGACCAGGAACCTACCTTCTAGAGAAGCCACTTGCTCTCCAGCCACTGAGAGAATGAAGGAAACCTTTAAGCTCCCACTGGCCAGGTTGGGGGGGCCCTGACTTGCTCTCTCTCCTTAGCATTTCTGTTTTCTGTTGGGGGAAAAAATACACTTACACATAGAAAACATAGAAAAAGAACATTGTACTAGAGCCCCCCCCCATTTTTAAAGATTTTAATTATTTATTTATTAGAGAGAAAGAGAGAGTGTGGGAGGGAGGAGGAGGGAAAGAGGGAGAGAGAATCTCAAGCAGACTCCATGCTGAGTGTGGAGCCTGATGTAGGACTCGATCTCACAACCCTGAGATCATGACCTGAGTCGAACCGACATCAAGAATCAGAAGTTCAATGGACTGAGCCACTCAGGCACCCCCGTACTTGTCCCTTGATTCTTCCAAATCAAGGCAACTCTTTTCACCTCTGCATATTATCTCAGAACTCATCAAGAAGCTGACTTGTTACCTCCTGGACTTCTATATTCATGTAGTCACTTACTCATTCATTCAGCTTCAAATGCACATTCCCAGTGAAACACTCTAGGATCTGGGTGCAGGTAACCAGGCTGGAAAGGGAGGTAGGTGTGGGAGCCTCAGTGGTGGAAGTGAGGTCAACATACCTGCAAGCCATCAAGGCCTCTGCCGAGGCCAGTGGGCATTTTCCTCTGAAGGAAGAGAGGGAAATCCAGTAGGTGCCCATATTTCTTTGGTCTTGGAAATCCTTGGTCAGTACACACTTCTTAAAACAGAGCCAAAAAAAAAAAAAAAACCCTCAAAACCCAAAAAACCAGGGGTCCAGGGACCAGCCCAGAGATCTCAGAATTGGCCTGGGGACCCTGGCTGGAGACCTGAAATAGCATGAGATCAGAAAACACAATAAAACAGTAAAACCTCAACCAAATAGAATATGAAACTTGGTGCAGAAGAAGAATGGAATATTCTTATGGAGAAGAGTAGGAACTTGCTAATTCACCTCTGGGTGCCCAGTGCTTAGCACAGTGCCTGGGGCATAGGAGGGGCTCTGAGTGTTTGTTAGGCAGGGAGAGAGGGTGGGGGAGGGCAGAGAAGGAGAGGGAGAGGGAAAATTAAGTCGCAGGAAGACTTCTGAAAAGCTGATGAACCCCCAGCCTCCACTGATCTTTTTTGTTTGTTCCCAACCTCTTCTGGTTTTCAGTGCTGTTCCACTGGGTCTCCTAAACTTGCCAACCGTGACACAAAGTGTGTCCTTTGGGTAAACTGATTCCTATCACGACAAACAGACCTGTTTTTCCAGCTCCGAACTGCCTTGGGTATTGGTCTGTGACTCAAAGCAGCCAAGATCTTGGGAAAAAGGCGGGGATCCCCTGCTTCCTCACTTGGATGACAGAGGAGGAGTCCCCAGAGAGGTGTGTGCCCGAGGTGTGCGGGAAAGAGCCTGGCTGAAGAGGTGGATGGCAACCATAGCCTGTGGGGAGGAGGTCTGGACTCTTCTCTAACCAGCCCAACTGGTTTGGGGAACAGTTTCGACTGCACATTGCGTCATGGGAGATGGTTCAGATGCCATCACTTCTGCATCACCTCCCTGACTCATCTCCTCACAAACCCATCACCTCGCAGACCCCACCATTTTCCCAAACCATCACTCCTAGACGCCACTGGGGTTGTGGGATCGAGCCCTGCGTGGGGATCCATGCTCAGCTCAGAGTATGCTTGTCCCTCTCCCTCTGTTCCTCCCCACCCACTCTCTCAAATAAATAAATAGATACGAGATCTTAAAAAAAAAAAAGAAGAAATCGAAGAGACTGGCATCCAGGCATTACCAGTTTCTCTGAGGCATGACTTCTTCTTCACCCCACTCCATACCACCTCTGTTCAGTTGCTCAGAGGGGCAAGTCTGTGGGAAAGGACGATCCATTCTCAGGGAGGCCTTGTGACCACGTCCATTCAGCATAGGACAAGTCACCCGGACACACGAGGTCTGCGTTCCTCCCGTAGGAGGCCATGCCAGTGCCAGAAAAGGGACAGTGGGCCACTGTGTGCTGACTGAGGCAGATGGCCAGGGGAGTATCCTTCGGAGGTGAAGAGAGGAAACAGCAGAAAAATACATGAAACAGAATCCATGTCTTTTCTTTTAAGAAAATTTAAGTTTGTAAATGCATAGGTAAGTAAGTACCTAGAAGGACAGAAGCCACACTTTTCACAGTGGTTCCCTCTGGGGGCCGAATTGGTGGGTAAGGAAGAGGTGGGGCTGAGGGTAGGAGAGAGATGTCACTTTTTTCCTCAATAGTGGACGGAGAAAATGAACTTGTCATTGGAAAACGCATCCCAGGAAGTCCATCTGGGCTCCAGCCTGCTGGCCTCTGGAGGTCTCTGTTCTGCCGCGTTGGGAACTCCTGTATGCTACAGATCCAGCTAGTGGGGCCAGGATCTCAAAGCTCCCCACTTCTAGAAACGTCATTTTTCTTCTTTCTGTACCCAAGTGGCCCCAATGTCTAACAGGCTAGAGGTGTGGCTGGACAGAGATGGTTGCACACCTGAGGCTCAGGGACAGGAGTGGCATGCCTCCCGGCTCCTGGAGGGCCCTGGCTGACTAGCACCCCATGTTCTTTGCTCGCTTGGGCTGCCTCAGGCCATCTGAAACCCTCCTACTTTGGGGTTTCCTTCCTACAAGAAGAAACTGAGCATTCAGGCATCTGACCTTCTGAACTTTGACCTCTGGCTTTCTCTTCTGCATATTGCCTCCCACAGAGATGGCCCCAGCCAAGGTCAGGGCTGTGTCCCTAATTTTATCACAAACGTTGCCCTCCTAAGGGTCCCATGTTGAATATACAACATATAAATTTTTTTTTTTAATTTTTGTTTGACAGACAGAGAGAGATCACAAGTAGGCAGAGAGGCAGGCAGAGAGAGAGGAGGAGGCAGGCTCTCTGCTGAGCAGAGAGCCCGATGCGGGGCTCGATCCCAGGACCCTGAGCCGAAGGCAGAGGCTTTAACCCACTGAGCCACCCAGGCGCCCATTTTTTTTTTAATTTTTATTTTTTTGGAATATACAACATATAACAAGAGACCTTGGAGCGCCCTCCGATCATAGACGGTGAACTCGAGACTTGGGTTAAGAGTCTCGCCTCTGCTATTTACTCGCTATACAACACTTGACAGATCACTTGATCTCTGCGCCTTTGTTTCCTTGTCTGTAAAATGGCCACAGCAATCCCTCTCTCACAGGACTATCTGTGGATCACACGAGATAATGTGTGTCGAGTGCCCTCTCAGGGCCTGCCATGAGGTAAACTTGGAGATATTAAGCTCACAAAATCCCCCTGGGATTCATCCCCGACGTGTGTGCCTTTCACGTCCCTTCAGTTTTAGACATTTTCTGCCTGACCTAGATGCAGATTCCATTAGAGAACATTCTGGCTCTGGCTCACCCACCTGCCTCACTGCCTCATTTGGTAGTCACCACCAGAGCCTGAGGCTGTTACTACTATTCCTTATTCTTTCAGTAAGTAGAAGTTTCTGTTCCACTCCCTGCAGGAGCCACCAACTGTGAATTCCTGTAACTCAGAACTGAGAACCAATCCTGTCATCAGCAGGTGAGAACGAAACCGGGGGATGACAATGTGCAAGTGTCACTGCTGCCCAACTTTGAGCTTTTAAAGGGGTCCTCGTGGCCTGACAGTGCTCAGGAAGAACAACAAATTAGAAAAGATCCCAGAATTTTCAGTAGCAAATAAAATCCCTCAGCCCAGTAGAAACCCAGCCCGTGGTGAATCTGCTTTCTCCATGGTTCTCCCCCATTGCTCCCACTCTGCCATCTGCTGATGGACCAGGTGACACTGGGTGCCAGTGGGAGGCATCTTCTGCCTCACCTGGTTTGAGCCACCCAGCCAGCCTGCTTTGGACGGTTAACCCTCTTGGGTCTGTGGGGGTGGACTGGGGGCCATCCAGCAGCCGCTCGGGTTCTGCCGAGTTCACTGGGGTCCCAAGCAGCCGCCCAGCCCAGAAGGTTCCATTTTGCTTTCGTGAAAAGCTCTTAACTGCTACTCTAGTACCACCTGCTCAGACGGCCTGAGTCCTCTCCCTCAACCTGCAGTTGTGCCTGGCTAGCTTCCGAATTCCTGCCCTGGGAGGCGGAGGGCCAGCGTGATGACCTTCACCTGCTCCTGCCCTACCCCTGCCCCCTACCACTCCCCCACTGAGCACAGAGCCCCGCGCAAGGCTCAGTCTCACGACCCTGAGATCATGACCTGAGCTGAAATCAAGAGTCAGATGCTTAACCGACTGAGCCACCCAGGCGCCCCTAGAGATCTCTTATAGTTACAAAAAGGTTTACATCTTTCTTCTGGTGATACAGCGTGGAAGTGTGTGCTGCTATTTATATGAACAATAACCGGCTCTTTTTTGTCAAGAATTTTCCTGCGCTCACTATTTTACATGTTATAATTGTCCAACAATTCTGCTTAGAATTTTTTTAAATTGTGGTAAAATACACTTGATATAAAAGTTACCATCTCTCAACCATTTTAAAGCCTACAGCTCAATGGTAGTAAATACAATCACATCGCTGTGCATCCAGCACCGTCACCCATCCCCAGAACTCTCATGTCGTAAAACCGGAAACTCCGTACCCGTTAAGCACCGACTGCCCACCCCTCCTTCCCGTGGCCCCTGGTGCCCACCAGGCTACTTCCTGTCTGTATGATTTTGACTACTCTACTCATCTAAGTGGAGTCACGCGGTATCTGTCTTTTGTGACCAGCTTATTTCACAGAGCATACGGCCCCTAAGGTCCATCCATGTCATTGCATGTGACAGACGTTCCTTCCTATTTAAGGCTGAATATTATTCCTTTGTGCACCTCTACCTCATTCTGTTTCTATATTCATCTTCTGATGGACACTTGGGTCTCTTCCATATTGTAGCTCTTGCGAATGATGCTGCTCTGAACATGGGTGTGCAAATACATTTTTGAGACCCTCCTTCTCATTCTGGTAGGTACACACCCAGAAGGGGAATTGCTGTAGTTTTCATTTTAATTTTTTGAGGAGCCATCTATTTTCCATAGTGGTTAAACTATTTTACATTCCCACCTGCAGTGTCTGAGGGTTCCAATTTCTCCACATCTTTGCCAACACTTGTTATGTTTTGGTCTTTTTTTATAGTAGACATCCTGCTAGGTGTGAGGTGACATTGTATCTCGTGGTAGTTTTGATTTGCATTTTCTTAATGATTAGTGACGCTGAGCATCTTCTCATGTGTTTACTGACCATTTGTACATCTTTGGAGAGATGTCTGTTCAGTTTCTTTGCACATGTTTGTATTGGGTTGTTTGCTGAGTTTGTTGAGCGTTGTTGGGAGTTTTAGGAATTCTCTATATATTCTGGATGTCAACCCCTTATCAAATATATGATGTGCAAGCATTCTGTCTCATTTTGTGTTGCCTTATTACTCTGTGGATAGTGCTTCTCACACACAATTTTATTTTATTATTTTTTAAAAAGATTTTATTTATTTATTTGACAGAGAGAGAGATCACAAGTAGGCAGAGAGGCAGGCAGAGAGAGAGGAGAAAGCAGGCTCCCTGCTGAGCAGGAAGCCCATTGCGGAGCTCGATCCCAGGACCCTGAGCCGAAGGCAGAGGCTTTAACCCACTGAGCCACCTAGGCACCCCAACACACACAATTTTAAAATTTTCATGAAGTTCAACTTATCAATTGTTTTTCTTTTATTGCCTGTGCCTTTGGTGTTCTATCCAAGAAATCACTGCCAAATCCAAGGTCGTGAAGTTTCATCCTATGTTCTTTTCTAAGAGTTTCAGGTCTTACATTTAGATCCTTGATCAATTGTGAGTTAATTTTTGTATATGGCATTAGGTGAGTGTCTACTTTCATTCTTTTGCGTGTGGCTATCCAGTTCTCCCAGCACCATTTATTGAAAAGACTGTCCTTACCTCATTGAATGGTCTTGGTACCCTTGTGAAAAATCATTGGACCATAAAGCAGGGGTTTAATTCTATTCTATCCTGTTGGTCTATCTGTCTGTATTTTTGCCAATTCGACATGATTTTGATTATTGTAGCTTTGTAATCAGGGAGGTTCGAAATCAGGGAGTATGAGTCTCCAGTTTTGTTCTTCTTTTTCTAGAGTGTATTGATTATTTGGGGGATCCTTGAGATTCTGTATGAATGTGAGGATAGGTGTTTCTATATCTGCAGAAAACATCATGGGGATTTTGATAAGAATTGCATGGAGTCTATAGATCACTTGGGTAGTACTGACATTTTAACATCAAGTCTTCCAATTTATAAACATAGGTTGTGTTTCCATTTATTTATGTCTTCTTTCATTTCTTTCAGCAATGTTTTCTAGTTTTCACTGTACAAGTCTTTCACCTCCTTGGTGAAGTTAATTCCTAAATATTTTATCCTTCTTGATGCTATTGTGAATGGAATTGCTTTTGTAATTTCCTTTGCAGATCATTTGTTTGTATGTAGAAATGCAACTGATTTTTGTGTGTCGACTTTGTGTCCGTCTGCTTTTCTGAACTCATTTATTAGTTCTAACAGCATTTTGAGTGGAATCTTCAGGGTTTTCTACATATAAGATCATGTGGTCTACAGACAGAGATAGTTTTTCTTCTTTTTTTTCTAATTTGGATACCGTGTATGTGGTTACTATTTTAATAATTTTGGGAAAGATCACTGTATTGAAAGTGTTGTCCTGAGTTTCTCATGCATTTTAACTGCTCCTACATTCATATTAATTCCTATAGCCTCAGAGCAGTTTTCTTTTGTTGATTGCTTTGTTTCGGCGTCAGGGTATATTTCCACTTTGTTATGGTCTTTGTGGTCACCGAGTTCTTCCTGCACTGGAAAGCAGGAACAAACCAGGTGACTGGTCACCAAAAACCTTGCAGCCCTTGGCTCAAAAGCCCAGAGGTTGGGACCAGAGGGAAGCTATATTCCTAGCTCCTGGGCCTGAGTTCTTCTGTCAGGGTATCCAGTAGAAGAAAAGACTGACTTGGGTTTGTTTTCATCAGCCGAGGCCTGATGGACAGAGTTGATAGCATGGAGAAGGGAGTCCAGTTTTCAAACAGCAGGGGTGGAACCTGTCGGTGGGACCATAAGGAAAAGAATGGTGGGAAAGGAGGGCAGAAGGAGTCCTAGAAATCAGAAGTGACAGTGAAGGCAGAGGTCCTCTCCTGCCTGAGCCCCGGGCCCGTGGACACCCAATGGGTAGCTTGATTTCCCTCTCATCAGCTTCACACCAAAGCCCGTGGAATTTCCAGAAGATTTCACCCATCTGCCCATCCTCTCCCTCCCTGCCCCACCGTGGTCCAAGCTGGAGGCGTCTCTTACCACGACCCGTCTGCAGCCTCCTTGCTGGTCTGGGTGAACTTCCCTGAGCTATGCTCAGACAACATCACGCCTATGCCAACAGCCATCTGATGGCTTCTCCTCCAAAGCATTGCCTGGCTGGCCCCTGCCCACCCCAACCACGGCTCGCTTGTTTGTTTGGGCAGTTCAGGGTCTCACCACCCCCCGCCCCACTCCTCAAACATTCCCATGTCAGGGCCTTCGTGCTCTCTCCACCTGGAGGGCTCAGTCACGTGATCTCCTTTTAGTGAGACCTTTTCTGACCAGCTCTCCCTAACCCAGAAGCTTCTTCCTCCTCACATCATTTATTAGGTCTCCACAATCATTTCTCATGGCACTTTCTTGAATAGAAAATTGCCAAACACATACTTGTTGAGTGAATGCTTGCCCTCTGGAATGCCTGCCTTGTTCTCTGAGCCCGGAATGATGCTGGCCCAGAGAAAGTCCTCTGAAATAGTTGTTGAGCGAGTAAATGGATCCCATAAGGTAATATCATGAGATCCTTTGAGGAACAGGAAGCCGGGAGGACTCATCAAGCATTGCTGGTCCTCGTTGTTTCTGAAGATGAGAGTTAATCTGCAGTCACACCTGATGCTGAGCAGCTGCGTCCTGGTCTGGGGACTGGCAGGTCTGTGGGGTGGAGACAGACAGGGGTCAGGAAGCACCCGTTCTGAACTGTCGAAGCTCTGGCTGGTCATCTGTGCTGCTTACGTGATGCTGCTCTGCTTTCTTGGTTCTCCAATCAACATCCTCATTTTCTCTATCGAAGCACCAAACACATTTCCTCTCCCTCGACGACCAGTCAGAATCCTCAGTCTGCACTTATTTTGCCCTAGATGTCTGAAATGATGCCCACGGGTCCTTTGCCCAGGGACCAGCATCTTCCTTGCCCTTCTCTGTGTCGGCGCATTTGCCTTCTGCCCTCTCTTCCGCTTAATGCACCTCGATTCCAGGTACCACCTGGGTGCCCCCCACTAATTCTCCTCCTGCGTTCCCAGGGGCAGCTCCTTCCCAGACCTCCCGTGGCACTCTATTCACCCAGCATCTCTCCTGCAATAAGTATTTATTATCCCATGGGAAGGGCGTGGGAACTTTTCAAGGAAAGAAAGGTCTGAGTCGTTTTTCTATCCTTAAGGTGTAGGGCATGCATTTTTGATAAACCAGTGAGTGACTGACTCTGAATGAGTGAGTGAGTGCTCTGTCCTTAGGTGGCTGCTAAGAAGGGCAGGGTTATTTTTTGTTTGTTTGTTTCTGTTGTTGTTGGTTTTTTTTTTTTTTTTTT